>CM064503.1:3270124-3377646 GCA_032716605.1 Paralithodes platypus | reverse complement strand
CACTCATCGCATTCAGCATCACATCTCATCACACTCATTACAACTCATATATAAACGGCAAAGACAAAAATTAACCGAAGCTGGAGTAAAAATAAACACGAAAATTAAAGATATGCATGTCAGTAAAAGCAAGAAAAGATTAAGAGGAAAAACACCACATCCATTTTTTTCCTTTCCCTTCTCGCTGATTGCCTTCATATCGCGAATGGCGTACAGTGGTGTGCAAAAGTTCCTAGCCAACCCTCGTCATTTCAACTTGGGTCATTTCTCTAGTAAATGAGAAATCGATATGAAGGTCTTTACCAAATAGCTGTTATATTCTAGTTTGGTCTATCAACAGAAAAATATAAGTCAATAATTATTTATACCGTTTCATTTCATCTGACGGTAAATTGAATCCCTTAGCAACTAATTTATCGATAACTAAGGGGCAAATGTGAATCTACTGTCTTTGCTTCATATTAGTGACAAGTTTTCATAAGTAACAACCGATCTCGCTACAAAACCTGCCTAATAGCGGAGTAATCAAGATGAAGAGATAGCAATTTACCGTCAGATGAAATGAAACTGAGTATAGTTGTTTTATATTTTGAATTGGTCTAGTTACCAAGACAAAATGAAACATAAGTAATATTCTAGTTGTGAAGCAGTGACATGACTGTAAAGCCAGATTCAAGAATTGTTTTCAGTTATAAAAAAAAAAAAAAAAAAAAAAAATAATAATAATAATAATAATAATAATAATACTACTAATAATAATAATAATGCAAATTTAGGGACATAGAGGACATTAAGTAATAGACATTGTTTTCAGTTCTAAAAAAAAATAAAAAAATAAATAATAATAATAATAATAATAATAATATTGCAAATTTAGGGACATAAAGGACATTAAGTATTCGAAATTCATAGACTATTAACAACAAATTCAGGATGTGAAGAAAATTGTTTTACACTCCAATATCTCCATACCCATAATAAGAAACATTCGGTAAATCTGGTAGACGATGTACAGTTGTCCACACAAGTTCTGTTCCTCTCCGTGATCTTATACATGGAGATATAATGCACATGATTGAATTACGAGTGTAGTTTCTTATGGGGGTAGTGCTTGGTTTTTGGTCTATATATTTATTTATGTATATTTGAGTTTCCTCGCTAGACCTCCATCAAGCTTAGACAAAACACCCCCTAGACTCCCCCCCCCCCCCCCCTTCAAGATAAATTTGTAAATTTTTCAGTAGAAAATTTTCCCGGCCAAAAGCCGGTTCCTTCTAAAAAATAGAGGCTCGCTATCGCTCGCCAGGAAAAAATCGACACCTATAAAGGGCAGGAATGGTTTTAATGTTGACAAACAAATGAGGCGAAAGGTCTCGAAATCGCCAAACTAACGGAACGAACGTCTTCAAACCTCAAAACTAAAATGCTAAAACATGAGGGAGAAGGGGGTCCATAAAAAGCGAGTAGTACCCCCTTATTAAGCAGTGGTTAACTCCTCTGATAAATTAACTGATAATTAAAAGAAGCCACCCTCGCAATTGACCACTTGCGAGTTTCGTCCTATAAGGAATTTGGAGTTGTAGACGTCGATATTTAGCAGAATTACCAGTTAAATACGGTTGTAGTTCATTTATATATATACATCAAATCCAATTCAACCTACTTTTTACCCATCAGAAACCTACGTTATTATGGCATTTCTGTGTACTATCGATGTCTACAGCTCCAACTTCCTTATAGCCTGAAACTCGCAAGTGGTCAATTCATGCATACTATATTTTACTTTCACACAAAAGATCACGACGAGGAACAGAACTAATGTGGGCAACTGTACATTTTGGTCTTTGGATGTACTGTGCAGTCTACATGGTAAGGGAGCCCGCCTCGCTTTTTTTTTTTTTTCTCTCTCTCTCTCTCTCTCTTTGGCTTGCATCCATTCAACCTACTGTTTTAAGACGTTTATCCCCATCCAGGTGTCAATATTTTCATGGCGAGCGGTACCGAGCCAGCATATATATATATATATATATATATATATATATATATATATATATATATATATATATATATATATATATATATATATATATATATATATTTGTTTTGACAGCAAGCTAATTTTGTAAATTTTTCGATAGAAAAATTTCTCCGACGAAGCCGGATTTCTCCATATAATGCTGGATCGCTATCGCTCGCCAGGAAGATATCGACACCTGGATGGGGATAAACGTCTTAAAACAGTTGGCTGAATGGGGCCGAATGGATACAAGCCAGGGAAAGACAGAAAATGAGAGAAAGATTAAAAAAAAAGCCGATGACCCCCCTTAACAGAGAAAATATAAAACCCTTTCTTGATAATTGAGATAGCAAAATGGCGTCCACTGAACAAGATGGTCACTCTTACCATAAGCTCTTTAGCGAAGACCAGAAGTAGGCGGTATCACACGAGCGATTTTTTTCGTCAATTTCTATGGGCAATGGTTGTCTGGGAGCTTGGAAATAATAAGGGTATAATCCTGTGTAGCGGGTAGAACTGTATATACATCTCAGTAATTTGGTAATGTTACAATACATTTTACATTTATAAATAGTCCACTAATATACTAGGTTAGGTTAGGTTAGGTTAGGTTCAAGATATTGATCAATGTTTCTTAGTAAATAGGCATCTGAAAATCGGTTCTACCCGCTCCACAGGATCTTACCATAATAAGTTCCTTACGAATTATAATAGTTAAAATAACGTACCTTCGATTTAGTTAAAGATTCCAAGGCTAAAAACCTCAATATAGTACGAGAACAAACTTCCTCATCGAAAATTGCCGGAACATGTGCTCGTGTGACACCAGACATAAGGGTAAGATAGATAGAAGGACGGGTGCAGACAAACGTTTACCTAGGTTGTTATGCGATAGATAGATAGAAGTATGGTTAGAGACAAATGTTTACCTATTACGTGTTTAGACGATAGATAGATAGATAGATAGATAGATTGAAGGTCGGTTGAAGACAAAAATGTACTCTTAACGTTTTTAGGCAATAGATACCGGTAGATAGATAGATAGATAGATAGAAGTGCGGTTGGAGACACACATTTACCTGCATCGTGTTTAGGCAATATATAGATGGATGGATAGATAGATTGATAGATAGATTGATAGATAGATTGATAGATATATAGAAGTACAGTTGGAGACCAAATTGACCTGCAACGTTTTTGTATAATGTATCATTATATAACTGGAGATTTGGAAAGTTTGGGCCAAAAATTGTCAGTTATTGAGACACGAAAGAGGGCTCGAATATTACAATTGAGAGTTGAAAGTTAACAGTTGTCTACATTATAATACACCCCTTCATTTCTACCCCTTCCGCCCCCCCCCCCCTTCCCATCCGACCCCCGCCCATCCGACTAAGGGAAGGAAGGGAAGGAAGGGGGGGCCCCCCCCCCCCTTCCTTCCCTTCCTTACCTTTCCCTTCTCTCTCGAATACTAGAATTGAGAGTTGTATGTCGCCAAAGTTGTCTAAAGTATAATGCCCCCCCCCCCATAATGTTCTGCCCTCCGTCCCTTTCTTCCCCCCACCCTCCGCCTTTCTACCACCCTCCCCTCCCTTTCGTTCCTCCCTCTTTTCTTCCTCCCCCCCTCCCTTTCCTTCACCCCGCCTTTCCTTCCCCCGCCCCCAACCACCCAAACTGCCCCTCAAAAGTGTAAACAAATGGGTAGTTAGGCGCAGGGGTGGATGTCCTAACCACTCTAATTCTTTCAGTCATTTCCCAAACCACTCCCTTCTTCCCCATAACGCCTCCTTGCCACTTACTTATATTTCCTTCTCTCCCCCTCGCTCTTTCTCTTTCTACATCTCCCCCTCCTTCTCCTCCCTACCTCCTACCTCCCCCCTCCTTCTTCCCCCTCCTCCCCCCTCCTTCTCTCTACTTCCTACCCCTCTTTTTCACTCTACTTCCTCCCCCTCCATCATCCCCCCTCCCGACCCCCTCCTTTCTTCTCCTCCCCCTTTTCTTGACCCCGCCCCCACCCGCCTCCAAACTGCCCCTCAAAAGTGTAAACAAATGGGTAGTTAGTCGCAGGGGTGGCCGTCCTAACCACCGCCATGAATCAGGGGCGGCGGCAATTAAGATTGAACCTCCCAGCAAATCCTTATTAATGGGACTTGTGTTGGCGAGGTGCTGCTAGTGTGCTGCTGCTGGTGATGGCAGAAGGAAGGAAGGAAGGAAGGAAAGGAGGATAGGAAGAAATAAAGAAAGAAAGAAAGAAAGAAAGGAAGGAAGGAAGGAAGGAAGGAAGGGAGGGAGGGAGGGAGGGAGGGAGGGAGGGAGGAGGAGGAGGAGGAGGAGGAGGAGGAGGAGGAGGAGGAGGAGGAGGAGGAGGAGGAGGAGGAGGAGGAGGAGGAGGAGGAGGAGGAGGAGGAGGAAGGAGGAGGAAGGAAGGAAGGAAGGCAGGAAGGAAGGAAGGAAGGAAGGAAGGAAGGAAGGAAGGGAAGGAAGGAAGGAAGGAAGGAAGGAAGGAAGGAAGGAAGGAAGGAAGGAAGGAAGGAAGGAAGGAAGGAAGGAAGGAAGGAAGGAAGGAAGGAAGGAAGGAAGGAAGGAAGGAAGGAAGGAAGGAGGAAGGAAGGAAGGAAGGAAGAAGGAAGGAAGGAAGGAGGAAGGAAGGAAGGAAGGAAGGAAGGAAGGAAGGAAGGAAGGAAGGAAGGAAGGAAGGAAGGAGGAAGGAAGGAAGGAAGGAAGGAAGGAAGGAAGGAAGGAAGGTAGGGTAGGGTAGGATTGAAGGAACAGAGGTGATCGGAGTGGGACTGAAGGAGGGAAGATGGTTGGAAAAGGGGGTTGAAGGAGCAAGGTGATATGGGGAGGGGGTTGATCCGGTTGAATGAAGGAGGGAAAACGTCTGAAGGAAATAAGGTAGGGGAGTGATGGTGGCGAGAGAAGTGTGTAGGAAGGAGGGGTGGGGGTTGAGGGAAGTAAGGTGGTAGCGTTGGGGGGGAGGGGGGGGTAAGTAGGATGTGGGATGGTTTGGAGACGAGATAGAATGGGATGGGGAGCAAGCATGGTGGTGGTGGAGGTGAGGAAGTGAGAATTCTGAAAGAAGGAGGGAAGGTACGCGTGGTAGGGGGAGGGGGTGGGTGGGAAAGGTGTTTGAGGACAGCTTGGAAGGGGTAGGGTAGGGGAGCAGGAAGGTTGGAGGTTGGGGATGGGAGAGAGAGGAAGGGAAAAGTCTGAAGGAAGAAAGAAGGGTGGAAAGATGATAGGGGGAGGGACAGGTTGGAAGGGGGTTGGGTGGGGGAGTCGGCAGGGTTGAGGTTGAGGGTGGGAGAGAGGAAGGGATTATTATGAAGGAAGGAAGGATAGCATGAAGGTGGGTGGGTGAAATGAAGATAGGGAGAGGGGAGGAAGAGGTGAAGGAGATGTTTCAAGAAGGGGTCTGGTCAGAAAGAAGGAATGAAGATGGGGAGGGAAATAAGAGGGAGGAGTAGGAAAATGAGAGGGAGGGATAGGGAAGGAGAGAGGGAGAGAGGAAAATAAGAGGGAGGGCTAGGAAAGGAAAGGGGAGTAGAAGGGGTAGGGATGAAGAGATTGCGTAAGGAAGAAAAGAAGATTTTGATGGAGTGTAGTAAGACTAGGAAGGAGGGAGGGAGGGAAAGTGGGAGAGTGGGAAGGCAAAAGAGGGAGGATGAATGGAGAGCGAAGCAGTAAGATTGGAAACGTGAATGGATGCATAACAGAGGGAAGAGAGAGAATAGTAAGAATGGAGACAGTAAAAAAGGAAACGGCTGGATGAGAGAGAGAGAGAGAGAGAGAGAGAGGTTGCGAGAGAGGAAATCTGGGTGGAGACAGAAAACGGACAAAGAGAGTTGAGGCACAGACTAAAAGATATCCGCTTGATAAAATGGCGAACAGAAGTTAAGGCTTATAATATGAAGACAATTTACGTTATGACAATTTTATAGTATGTAAATCTATATTTGTCATCTATCTATTCATATATTTCAGATTATTTGCTCACCTACCTACCTATAATATCTATAAATCTAAAATACGAACCATATTCGTTGTCTATGTGATATACAGTATATATATATATATATATAAAATAATGTATTTATTTATATATTTTGTTATTTATATTTCTTATTTATATTTGTGTATTCATTTCATATCTATCCCTTAATTGTCTTAATCTTGAGACCTAATAGCATACCTCTCTATTTTTCAGAATGTACCAAGGGGGTCTCCAAGCAATCCCACCACCAACTCCAACTATCTCCTAAGGGTTGCAGACGGGAGATCATTTAGAGACGTTGTTGCACTGTGTGGAGGATGTGGAAGACTTAATATATTATTAATGAAACAATGAGGATCTTGATCATTGTGTTGAGTGGAATAAGTGGAGAACGTGATCTAATAAGTGGAAGATGTGGAGGACCTGATCTATTAAGTGGATGGTGTGGAGAACGTGACTTATTACGTGGAGATCTTGATCTAGTAAGTGGAAGATGTGGAGAACTTGTATCTATTAAGTGGAAGATGTGGAGAACGTGATCTATTAAGTGGAAGATGTGGAGGACCTGATCTATTAAGTGGAAGATATGAAAGACTTGGTCTATTTAATGGAGAATGTGGAGGACCTGGTCTATTAAGTGGAAGATGTGGAGGACCTGATCTATTAAGTGGAAGATGTGGAGAACTTTATTTATTAAGTGGAAGATGTGAACTTTATCGATTAAGTGGAGATGTGAAGAACTATATCTAATAAGTGTAAGCTGTGGGGGACCTGATTTGTTGAGTGGATTATGTAAAGAACTTTATCCATTAATTTGAAGATGTGGAGAACTTTGATCTATTAAATGGAAGATGTAGAGCTACTAAATGGAAGATGTTAAGAGTTTATACAGCGAAAGATGTGAAGAATATTCCTCGGTGATTATATGGAACACTTTAATAAGCGGGAGATGTGGAGAACTTTATTAAAATAATCGATGTTGAAAACTATCAGTGACAAAATATATTAAACTTGGGAAGATTGGTATAACTTTATTAAGTGCTAGATATAGAGAAATTTACTAAGCTGAAAACGTAGAACACATTATTTAGCTGATGGAAGATGTATAGACATGCATAATGAAAAGCAAAATATGGAAATGTTATGTATTAAGTGAAAGCTAGAGATGAAAAAGATAATTTGAAGTGAAAACCCGATCTACCAAGTTGAAGACGTAGCGGCCTTGCTCCAGTTGACGTCACTTGGAACGTCAACTGCGTCTCTTCAATCAAGGTCAGTTAATGTCAGCGTTGCAGATTTATTTATGAACCCTTTCAATCAGCTGACTCCAATAAAACAAATATCGTAGTAACCCACAAGACATCGGACCAGATAGTGTTAAGGGCTAGTGACATTCATCTGATATTTAAAAAAAAAAAAAAAAAAATCATTGATATTATTTAATGGTATTAATTTTCTGATATCAAATTTTATTAATCTGATATTTTACGATTTTGTTATTTTTTATGATAAATATTGGTTTTTTTCATTTGAAAATTTTATTAATTTCTGATCTTATACAATTTATTTTATTTTCTGATATATAATTTTATTAATTTTCTGATATGCAATTTTATTAATTTTTGATCTTATACAATTTTATTCATTATCTGATCATATAAAATTTTATTCATTATATCTGATCTTATACAATTTTATTCACTTTTTGATCTTATACAATTTTAATAATTTTCTGGTAAATAACTGGACTGTTCCTTCTCTACTTCCTCTTCACAACTATTTTGTATTCCATTTGGCTGCTATCAAACAGTTTTATCGAGTTCAGGAATATTGCAAAATATAAACAAGGTAGGCTATGTACGGTAACGAAAATTCCCCTCGGTTTTAATTTCTCTCTCTCTCTCTCTCTCTCTCTCTCTCTCTCTTTCTCTTTCTCTCTCTCTCTCTCTCTCTTTCTCTTTCTCTTTCTCTCATATGTCTCTTTATCTCTCTCTCCCTCATGTCTCTTTATCTCTCTCTCCCTCATGTCTCTTTATCTCTCTCTCCCTCATGTCTCTTTATCTCTCTCATGTCTTTATCTCTCTCATGTCTCTTTATCTCTCTCTCATGTCTCTTTATCTCTTACCTCTCTCTCATCTCTCTCTCTCTCTCGTGTCTCTTTACTCGATTTCTTCTCTTTCTGTCACTTGTGTCTCCTCTCTCTCTCCCCTCCCCCCCCCCCCCCCCCCCCTCTTCCTCTCTCTCCTATAGCTCTCTCTCCCATCCTCCATACCCCCACCCACCCTCTCCCCCGTCTCAAAACTCCGCCTTCCCGTCAATTTGTTGCCTTATAAAATGTATATACCGTCTAAAATTCTCCCCCGCCCACCTCTCCCGAACCGAAGCCCTTAGTAGTAATGCAGAGCTTTGATGGTTCGCCCGGGCACTGGTAAATAATATCATTAGAAAGTCGCGTTCGTTCGCCTCTTTGGTGGGGACAAAATTAAATGCCTCCCCCCCCCCCCCCCGGCCCCTCTCTCCCCTCTTTAATTTTGGTCTCCGTTATTCGATTTTGCCATTATAGCAAAAGAAAGAGAGAGAGAGAGAGAGAGAGAGAGAGAGAGAGAGAGAGAGAGAGAGAGAGAGAGAGAGAGAGAGAGAGAGAGAGAGAGAGAGACAGGGGGGGGGGGGAGGAAGCGAGTCAAAGGAGGGTACCGGTATATAATTATAATATAATACAATATACAATTATAGAATAGAATACTTGTATTGCTCAGAACGCATGCATACTGTGGAGTACTTGAATTAAAAACATATTTGTTGTATTAATGCACAATTTATATATATATATAGTTTATCGAATGATATACATACTTTGCATGGGGGGGGGGGGGGGGGGCACACCAGACTGGTTTGAAACGTCTTATTATCGCCAAACTAATGGGGTGAAGCATCTTAGAATTTCCAAACTATTGGAGTCTCACCAAGACCTCCCTCGGATCAAATAGGGTAGAACTTCACCATGGCGCTTGTTTAAGGGGCTAGTGGCTGCTTCTTTGGTCTATTAATTAATCTATTCATTTATTTCATACTTTCCTCGCTAGATCTCCATCAAGCTTAGAAATACACCCCCTAGACACCCTTTTAAGATAAATGTGAACATTTTTCGGTAGAAAAATGTTCCGGCCTAAAATTGCAGGCTCGCTATCGCTCGCCAGGAAAAAAAATCGACACCTAAATGACACGAAATGTCTTAACATTTACAACTAAATGGGACAAAAGGTTTTAAAACCGTCAAATTAATGGGCCGAACGTCTATGACTATGAAAACTAATGGGGATAAACACGAGGGAGAAGAAGTCCCGAAAAAGCGACTACCTCCCCCTTCAATGGCCCTAGTTAACCCCTTCTGTATCGGTGAAGTCTTTTTACTTTATCCTAGCTACTATTTGGCCATTATATTCAGTTTCAAAAGGTCCTCCAGCAATTAACAGGCTTCGTACTAGCTCACCTAACCCATTTTGCTACCACAGATCCTTCTTAAACTGCACAAAATCGGAGTGAAAGGGTTAATACTACCCGAGATCTACTGGGGGAGGTGTGACCCATAGAAGAGGTTAAGGGGAGAGGGGCCGTTTTTCTGGTCCTCTTTCTTCCTTATGTTTATCCCCATTAGTTTTGAGATTTTGAGACGTTTGCCCCATTAGTTTGGCGATTTTAAGACCTTTCGCCCCATTTCGTTGTCAATATTAAGACCTTTCGTGCCCTTTAGGTGTCGAGTTTTTTCCCAGGTGACCGACAGCGAGCCTGTAATTGTGGAGGAATCGGCTTTCGGCCTTGACAATTTTCTACCTAAAAAATTTACAAATTTATCTCTGAGGGGAATCTAATGGATGTTTTTTTTTTTAAGTTTGAAGGAGGTTAGGGAGGAAACAAAAAAAATATATGAATAGATAAATAGATAAATAGATAGACCCACAAAAATAGCCACTGTCCCCTTAACCCATTCAGTCAGTACCGGTGACGTCCTTTTCATTTTATTCTGGCAACTATTAGACGGTTTTAGTCAGCTTAGGAAGGATGTCGACCCGTTAAAAGATTACAGACTATCGCAATTAATCCTTTTAGCTACCGGTACCATATATCTTTCCCAAGCTTCATAAAGTCGTCTAAATGTAGCCGAAATAAAACAAAAGACATCGCCGGTACAGAAGGGGTTAATAGTGAATTTTGATGAAGCGATGCAAATTAATTATCAACAACGATGTAAAAAAAAAAAAGAGAGAGAGAGAGAGAGAGAGAGAGAGAGAGAGAGAGAGAGAGAGAGAGAGAGAGAGAGAGAGGAGGAGGCAATTTAGCTATAAAGAAAAATTTGCAGAATTTCGAGGAAGTCAAAATCTGTAATATGCAAAGTGACGTGGGGATGAAAATTATTAATACAACATTGTGCTAAAAGTAGACGAGTAAGAGACTTGTGAGGAGGTCCGGGCGTGACCTCTCAAGATCGGTACCTTAGACTAGAGTAATTATTTAACATTTATTAATACATAATTATAAAGATATAATACTAAGATAAGTTAGCAAACAATACATATAACTCAGTTTAGATAATTATTATGTTTTTTACACCAACCAACTTCACATCTAAACTCAATTAATGAAATCAACAAATACATGTGGCACTCCGAGGACTCGAACCCAGGATACTCACATCAAAATTCCGTGCACTATGCATTACGCTATCAAGACAGTTTATTCAATTGTATTAAGCTTAGAAGCTCTCACTAGTTTGTTATAAGATTAATACAATCGTCTGATGTGAGCCAGATTATAAATGAAGACTTCGTCTCTAGAAAGGATTAAAACGCAAAGTAAACGGGGAGAAATTGGTGATGAAAATCTAAGGAAGATCTCTTAAGTTTAATACAAGCGTCAGACAATATCTGCAATGCAAAGTATAATGAAGAACAAGAACAAAATAGCCTAATAACAAAACATAATAATAATAATAATAATGATAATACTAATAATAATAATATATATATGAACACGTGCCAAAAGAAGCGTACTTTTCATTATATTTTGCCAACTATTAGATGATTAATATTCAGCTTAGGAAGGACGTCTCCCAATCAAAATGCTAAGACTATCTCGACTAGTCTTGTTAGCTGCCATGTATCCTTCGTAAGCTTCATAAAATCGTCTGAATGTAGCTGAAGCAAAAATAAACAAGACGTCGCCGGTACAGAAGGGGTTAAGGGGGGGGGGGGATGGGCATATACTGTATATTTGTTTATTTATTTATTTATTTATTTATTTATCTTTATATTAGTGTTTTAGTTTCATCCCTAGACCTCAATCAAGCTTAAAAAAGCGCCCCAACATAATTGTGTACATTTTTCGATAGAAAAATGTCCAGTTACTTATATTACAGGCTCGCTATCGCTCGCCAGGAAACAAATTTGACACCTAAATTGTACGAAAGGTCTTAATATTGACAACAACATTGGGTGAAAGGTATAAAAATCGCCAAGCTGATGGGCCTAACGAATCTGAAAACTAATGGGACGAAACATGAGGGAGAAGGGGGTCCATAAAAAAAAACCAACCATTAAAACCTCCCCTTAAGGAGGTTTGGACGTGCCCTCTTTAGCTCATTACCCAAGAGTAATTAGTAAATATTTAGCGATATATAATTATGACTATAATTATGGGCTATATAATGCACATACATACACACATACATATATACATAAACACACACACATACATACACACACACATACATACATACATACATACATACATACACACATACATACACACATACATACATACATACATACATACATACACACATACATACACACACACACACACACACACACACACACACACACACACACACACACACACACATACATACACACATACATATAATTAATTCTATAATAGTGAAAGTTTGCAAAATCCATGCCAATAGTATGTGTTCTGTATTGCATAAATTATTTTGTTTACACTCTAAGCTGATTAAGGGAGCCCACCTAGATGTTTTCTCTTTCTCTCCCTCTTTCTTTGGCTTGTATCCATTCGGCCCCATTCATCCTACTGTTTTAAGACGTTTACCCCCATCCAGGTGTCAATATTTTCCTGGCGAGCGGTAGCGAGCCAGCATATATATATATTTTTTTTTTGACAGCAAGGTAAATTTATAAATTTGTCGATAGAAAAATTTATCCGGCAAAGCCGGATTTCTCCATACAATGCTGGCTCGCTATTGCTCGCCAGGAAGAAATCGACACCTGGATGGGGATAAACGTCTTAAAACAGTTGGCTGAATGGGGCCGAATGGATACAAGCCAGGGAAAGAGAGAAAAGGAGAGAAAGATAAACAAAAAAAGCCGGTGACCCTCCCTTAAAGTCGTCTAACGATAGTATAAGTAAAAGGGAGCAAAATAAACAGGGAATAAGGTAAACACAAAGGGAGGGGAAGGGAGGGAAAAATGGAGTAAGGTGAAAGGGAAAATGGGAGCAAGGTAAAAAGGGAACAAGGTAATAAGGGGGCAAGATGAAAGGGGTTCAAGGTAATAAAGAAGGAAAGGTAAAATGGGAGCAAGGTAATAGTGAGCTAGGTAAAACAAACAAAGGTCTAGATAAATGGGGCAAGGTAAAAAAGGGAGCTGGATAAGAAAAGGTAAAAGGTAAAGGCAAAATGTTAAAAAGGTTAAAGGTACAATTAAAAGGGAGCAAGGTAAAAAGGGTTAAAGTTCAAAGGTAAAATTAAAAATGCAAAAGGTACAAGTAAATGGGAGCAAGGTAAAAAGGGAGCTAGGTAAAAAGGGAGCAAGGTAAACGGGAGCAAGGTAAATGGGAGCAAGGTAAAAAGGGAGCAAGGTAAACGGGAGCAAAGTAATACAAAGTAAATGTTAAAGTAAAAATGTTATAAAAAAAAAGGAGCAAGGTAAAAGGGTAGACAATATTAAGGGGGGGGGGGACCTGATTTTTCTCTTGGTTTCCATTCGGCCCTTTCAGCCTATTGTTTTAAGACATTTATTCCCATCCTGGCGAGCGATAACGAGCCAGCATTTTATGGAGAAATCCGGCTTCGGTGGAGACATTTTTCTATCGATAAATGCACAAATTTCGCCAGCTGTCTAAACTCATTATCCGAAATATGGTGGTTCGCTATCGCTCGCCGGGTATAAATCGATACCTGGATGGGGATAGACGTCTTAAAACAGTAGGCTGAATGGGGCCGAATAAATACAACCCAGAGAGAGAGAGAGAGAGAGAAAACAAAAAGCAGGTGAGCCCTCTTAATAAATACCCCTCCCCCTAAAAAAAAATAAAAAATGCTGTCTGTGCCAAAAGAGTCTGTTAAGGAGGTTTGGACGTGCCCTCTTTAGCTCGTTACCCCGGGAGTAATTAACCTGGGGGGGACACAAAGGCTGCTAATTGGCCAGGGGGGGGGGGGGGAACAACACAGGACCTTTTATAATAACATTCATTACCTCTTTTCTTTCATTAGGCAGGGGTTTGTCATTATTAGGGAGTTTAATTGTCTTTTTTGGCTCTCAATTTGTGTATTTGTTTTATTTATTTATGTATTTTGTGTTTGTTTATTAGTCGGTGACAACACAGGTTTTTATAATAAGATGCGTTACCTCTTTTCTTTCATTAAGGTTTTGTGATTATTAGGGCGTTTAATTGAAGTGTGTCTTTAAATTTACATTTTTTGCTAACATTATTCGATTTTACTTTTTTTTAAATGTCACCTGTATTGTTTTTGTTTGTTTGTTTTATTAATAAGATGAATTGACTATTATTCGTTGATTAATGGGGTTTTTTTTTGTAATTATGGTAGTGTCATTGTTTTGGGGGCTCTCAATATATATACTATATATTTATTGTAATTGGCCCTGTGTGTGTGTGTGTGTGTGTGTGTGTGTGTGTGTGTGTGTGTGTGTGTGTGTGTGTTACTCAGTTACTTGTTCGTCAAGGGGAATCCACGCAATGCGAGCTAAGCTCATTATTATCGCGCCTCCTTAACTGGGAATGTATTGCGTGAAATGCATGTTGTGTTTTATGTATTGTTGGAATGGCTGTGGATGTGTGTGTAGTCTGTATTTTAGCCAATTGGCGACATCGGAAACGAAGGCTTAGGGTGGATCTGTATGGTACCATTCTCACTATAGACGGTACCGTCTCGCCCGAAGGCTTAGGTAGCCATCAGCTTAGGTGAACCATATGATACCCATCTCGCCTTGTACCATTTTTGCCAACCCCAGATGGGACGTCACAACGTCGTCCACTTATTCCAGGTACCTATTTACAGCTAGGTGAACTGAGGCTAACATGAAAGGAGACAAGCCCAATTTGTCTCCGCCCGGCCGGGGATTGAACCCCCGACCCCTCGTGTGTGAGACGAGAGCACACCTACTGTGTGTGTGTGTGTGTGTGTGTGTGTGTGTGCGCGCGTGCGTGCGTGCGTGCGTGCGTGCGTGCGTGCGTGCGTGCGTGCGTGCGTGTGTGTGTGTGTGTGTGTGTGTGTGTGTGTGTGTGTGTGTGTGTGTGTGTGTGTGCGCGTGCGTGCGCGAGAGAGAGAGAGCGCGAGAGCACAGGGCCTTTATAATAACATTAATTACCTCTTTCTTTCTTGACACGAAAGATCTTAATATTGAAAAAGAAATGGGGTGTAAAGTCTTAATATCGCCAAACTAACGAGCCGCACGTCTTAAAATCTAAAAAGCAATGGAGCTAAACACGAGGGAGAAGGGTGGCCAGAAAAAACAGCCCATCTCCACTTAGCCACCGGTCTTCCATACAGGCTACGCTTCCTAATCTTCCATACAGGCTACTCTTCCTAATCTTCCATACAGGCTACTAGTCCTAATCTTCCATACAGGCTACTCTTCCTAATCTTCCATACAGGCTACTCTTCCTAATCTTCCATACAGGCTACTCTTCCTAATCTTCCATACAGGCTACTCTTCCTAATCTTCCATACGACCTTCCTAATCTTCCATACGGCCTTCCTAATCTTCCTAATCTTCCATACGGCCTTCCTAATCTTCCATACGGCCTTCCTAATCTTCCATACAGGCTACTCTTCCTAATCTTCCATACAGGCTACTCTTCCTAATCTTCCATACAGGCTACTCTTCCTAATCTTCCATACAGGCTACTCTTCCTAATCTTCCATACAGGCTACTCTTCCTAATCTGGATACAATCGTCTAATATGAGCCAGAAAACAGAAAAGAAATGCGCCGTCGTATCTTGAAAGGGTTAATATGTATTTTCTCTAATAACCCCTTGAGGATCTATAAGACACAATTAATTTCTATATGCTGGCAATTATTAGACGATTTTATTAAGATTAGGAAGGGTATATGGAAGTCAGAGGGTTAATTGAGATATCCTTAACCCTTTTCATTTCCACAGATCCTTTTTAAGCTGTTTAAAATCGTCTAAACATAAGCCAGAATCAATTGTTAAAGCGCGTCATCCTCCTCAAAGGGTTAATTTCTACATTGGCCAGATGGACCTAGCACAGTCACAACAACCCAAGCATTTATAATAACCTTCATTAGCTGTCTGTCTTTAATTAGTTTATTTTTTGTTTTTTTATTATAGAGCTTAATGAGTGTCGTGTTTCTTCTTAAAAATGTTGTCGTATTTTCTCTCATCCTTAAGGGGGGTGACCTGCCTGTTTTCTCCTTTTCGCTCTTTCTCTGGCTTGTATCCATTCTGCCCCATTCAGCCCCATTCAGCCAACTGTTTTAAGACGTTTACCCCCATGCAGGTGTCAATATTTTCCTGGCGAGCGCTAGCGAGCCAGCATATTTGTTTTAAATGTTTCTGACAGCAGGCTAAATTTGTACATTTTTCGATAGGAAAATGTCTCCGGCGAAGCCGGATTTCTCCATACAATGCTGGCTCGCTATCGCTCGCCAGGAAAAAATCGACACCTAGATGGGGATAAACTTCTTAAAACAGTAGGTTGAATGGGGCCGAATGGATACAAGCCAGAGAAAGAAAGGAAAGAAGAGAAAAAAAAAGCAGGTCACGGCCCTTAAAGTACACATTTAATAGCCACTTTAGCTATTGTTCTTCTATTAGGTTCTTTCTGTAGTAGTGGAGTGTTTATAGGGATGTTTTTATGCCTCTCAGTTTGTATATTACCTTTCCGGTTTTATTGGACAGAGGACAGAGCATTACAATATCTTAAACATCGCTTTTATAATAGCCTAGATTAATTATGTGTGTTTGTTTTTCTGTAGTAATGAAGTTTATTTTTTATTTTTGTTTTTGTTTATTTTTTATTTTGTTTTGCCTCCTTTTGTATATTACCTTTTCCTTGTTATTGGGCTAAGGACAGAACACTCACTCTCACTATTATAAACATCGCTTTTATAATAGATGCATTCGCTTTATGTGTTTAATTAGGGAGAGTTTTGTTGTGTGTTGGTTTTCTTCTGTGTGTGTGTGTGTGTGTGTGTGTTTTTTTTTTTTTTTTGGCCTCTCAGTTTGATTATCAAGTTTCCTTTTTATTGGACAGAACACTCACACTATCATAAACATCGCTTTTATCATTAACTCATTCGCTGTGTCTTGTCTAGTTAGGGAGAGTTTTGTCATTGCCGAGCTTTAATTGTCCCATTTTTTGTAAGTTCGCTGGCTTTCGATTCTGTTTAGGGATCATAAACATCGCTTTAAGAGGCTAGTGGCTGTTTATTTGGGCCATTTATTTATTTATTCAGTTTTGTTTAGCTTTCCTCCCTCAAACTTAAAAAAAAAACACTCCCTAGACGGGGACCCCCTTCAAGATACATTTCTACATTTGTCGGTAGAAAAATGTCCCCGCCGAAGGCCTGTTCCTCTTATAATTACAGGCTCGCTGTCGCTCGCCAGGCAAACATTGCCACCTAAATGGCACGATAGGTCTTTAAATTGACAACGAAATGGAGTTAAAGGTGTTAAAATCGCCAAATTAATGGGCCGAACCTCTTATAATGTCAAAACTAAAGGGGTTAAACACGAGGGAGAAAGGGGTCCAGAAACACGGCCCACCTCCCCTTTTATAATAAGATTCATTCCCTGCGTGTGTTTTGTCTCATTAGGGAGAGTTTTGTCATTTCCGAGTTTCATATGATCGTATCCCTCGTAAATGAGTATCTTTGCTTTGGTAGCCTATTGATCGGGTTGAAGGGGGAAGGGTTTCTTGGTCGATTTAATTATTTATTTATTTATTTATTTTATTATTATATATATATATATATATTTGTTTTGGTTAGTTTCCTCCCTAGACCTTCATCAAGCTTTAACAAAAAATATCCCCTTCTAGATAGATTAGTACATTTTCGGTAGAAAAATGTCCCAGCCTAAGGCCGATTCCTCCTATATTACAGGCTAGCTATCGCTCGCCAGAAAGACATTGGCACTAAATGGCATGAAAGATCTTAGTATTGACAAAGAAATGGGACGAAAAGCCTTAAAATCGCCAAACTAATGGGCCGAACCGTCTGAAAATCTGAAAACTAATGGGGACCAAACATGAGAGAGAAGGGGGTCCTGAAAAACCAACCAACCAACCCCCCTAAATAATATGGAGCAGGGTAATGATATACTCTCTTATATAACGATTCATTGGCCCCGTTTCTTTAATTAGGTATAGAGGTTTTGTAATGGCCTGGTTTATTAGGTATAGAGGTTTTGTAATGGCCTGGTTTATTTGTCCCGTCTTATGAAATTGGGTGTCGTATTACTGTGATGATCTGTATAAGCATAAACGTAATCAACCCCTTTTATATTAAGAGAGAGAGAGATTTTTTGACCTGCTTTGTTTCCTGCGGCGAATGCATTGTTGTTGTTGTTATTGCTGTTCTTGTTGGGGTGGATGAGACACTTTGGATTTGTCGCCGTATTCTTTTGGGTATTGAGCTGTTCTGTGCCCCTTTCTCCCTCGTGTTTAGCCCTATTAGTTTTGAGTTTATAAGATGTTCGCTCCATTAGTTTGGCGATTTTAGCTAAAGACCTTTCACCCCATATCTTTGTAAATGTTAAGACCTTTTAAGCCATTTATAGGTTTCGAGTTATTTCCTGAAGAGCGATAGCGAGCCTATAACTTAGGAGGAACGGGGTGTTGGGTCTTGTGGGTGTTTTTTAAAGCTTGATGAAGGTCTAGGGGCAAACTAAAACAAATAATAATAATTAGATACAAAAATATATATATAAGTATATAATTTATACAGTATATATATATATACAGGTATATATATATATATATATATATATATATACAGTATATAATTTTGTTTTGTTTTTCTATGAGGGAGACAAAAGTCAAAACTGCCTGTACCGAGTGCCTCCCCCATAGTTGAAAGAGTGACAGGGCCAAAATCAAGGGACGTTCGAGCCTAAATGCCTGGACACAGAGTGTGATGACAAACTACTTCGTATTATTATGGCTATTATTTAGCGAATTTATTCAGCTTAGGAAGGACATATAGATTTCAGAGGGTTAATAACAGGGAGTGTTTTTTTCTGGACCCCATTCTCCCTCATGTTTAGTCCCACGAGTTTTGAAATATTAAGACGGTCGTCCATTACATTTCAATTTTAAGACCTTTCATTCCATTTAGGTGTCTATTTTCCCCTGGCGAGCGATAGGTAGCATTAAGGGGGGTGACCTGTTTTTGTTCTGTCCTTTTCTATCTTTCTCTGGCTTGCATCCATTTGGCCCCATTCAGCCTACTGTTTTAAGACGTTATCCCCATCCAGGTGTAAATTTTTTACTGGTGAGCGGTAGCGAGCCAGCATATTTTTAATTTTTGTTTGACAGCAGGCTAAATTTGTACATTTTTCGATAGAAAAATTTCTCCGGCGAAGCCGGATTTCTTCATATAATGCTGGCTCGCTATCGCTCGCTAAGAAGAAATCGACACCTAGATGGGGATAAACGTCTTAAAATAGTTGGCTGAATGGGGCCGTATGGATACAAGCCAGAGCAAGAGAGAAAAGGACAGAAATAACAAAAAGCAGGTCACCCCCCTTAAGCGACTATATTCAGTGTAAGTCGGCTATATAGAAGTGTAAGTCGGCTATATAGAAGTGTAAGTCGGCTATATAGAAGTGTAAGTCGGCTACATAGAAGTGTAAGTCGGCTATATAGAAGTGTAAGTCGGCTATATAGAAGTGTAAGTCGGCTACATAGAAGTGTAAGTCGGCTACATAGAAGTGTAAGTCGGCTACATAGAAGTGTAAGTCGGCTACATAGAAGTGTAAGTCGGCTACATAGAAGTGTAAGTCGGCTACATAGAAGTGTAAGTCGGCTACATAGAAGTGTAAGTCGGCTACATAGAAGTGTAAGTCGGCTACATAGAAGTGTAAGTCGGCTACATAGAAGTGTAAGTCGGCTACATAGAAGTGTAAGTCGGCTACATAGAAGTGTAAGTCGGCTACATAGAAGTGTAAGTCGGCTACATAGAAGTGTAAGTCGGCTACATAGAAGTGTAAGTCGGCTACATAGAAGTGTAAGTCGGCTACATAGAAGTGTAAGTCGGCTACATAGAAGTGTAAGTCGGCGACATAGAAGTGTAAGTCGGCTATATAAGTGTAGTCGGCTATATAGAAGTGTAAGTCGGCTATAGAAGTGTAAGTCGCTATATAGAAGTGTAAGTCGGCTATTAGAAGTGTAAGTCGGCTATATAGAAGTGTAAGTCGGCTATATAGAAGTGTAAGTCGGCTATATAGAAGTGTAAGTCGGCTATATAGAAGTGTAAGTCGGCTATATAGAAGTGTAAGTCGGCTAGATAGAAGTGTAAGTCGGCTATATAGAAGTGTAAGTCGGCTATATAGAAGTGTAAGTCGGCTATATAGAAGTGTAAGTCGGCTATATAGAAGTGTAAGTCGGCTATATAGAAGTGTAAGTCGGCTACATAGAAGTGTAAGTCGGCTACATAGAAGTGTAAGTCGGCTACATAGAAGTGTAAGCCGGCTATATAGAAGTGTAAGTCGGCTATATTCAGTGTAAGTCGGCTACATAGAAGTGTAAGTCGGCTACATAGAAGTGTAAGTTGGCTATATAGAAGTGTAAGTCGGCTATATAGAAGTGTAAGTCGGCTATATAGAAGTGTAAGTCGGCTATATAGAAGTGTAAGTCGGCTATATAGAAGTGTAAGTCGGCTATATAGAAGTGTAAGTCGGCTATATGTGTAAGTCGGCTATATAGAAGTGTAGTCGGCTACATTAAGTGTAAGTCGGCTACATAGAAGTGTAAGTCGGCTACATGTGTAAGTCGGCTATAGAAGTGTATGTCGGCTATATAAGTGTAAGTCGGCTACATAGAAGTGTAAGTCGGCTACATAGAAGTAAGTCGCTACATAGAAGTGTAAGTCGGCTACATAGAAGTGTAAGTCGGCTACATAGAAGTGTAAGTCGGCTACATAGAAGTGTAAGTCGGCTACATAGAAGTGTAAGTCGGCTACATAGAAGTGTAAGTCGGCTACATAGAAGTGTAAGTCGGCTACATAGAAGTGTAAGTCGGCTATATAGAAGTGTAAGTCGGCTATATAGAAGTGTAAGTCGGCTATATAGAAGTGTAAGTCAGCTATATAGAAGTGTAAGTCGGCTACATAGAAGTGTAAGTCGGCTACATAGAAGTGTAAGTCGGCTACATAGAAGTGTAAGTCGGCTACATAGAAGTGTAAGTCGGCTACATAGAAGTGTAAGTCGGCTACATAGATTAAGTCGGCTACATAGAAGTGTAAGTCGGCTACATAGATGTGTAAGTCGGCTACATAGAAGTGTAAGTCGGCTATATAGAAGTGTAAGTCGGCTATATAGAAGTCAGAGGGTTTGTCTGTTAACCCCTTCTGTACCGGCGACGTCTTTTGTGAGTTGTTCTAGCTATATTTAGAAGAGTTTGTGCAGTTTAGGAAGGACCTGTGGTAGTAGAGAGGGTTAAGTCGGATAGATCGAAGCCTGTTATAATGGTTACAGGCTCTTGTTGATCGAAGCCTGTTATAATGGTTACAGGCTCTTGTTGAACTGAATAAAATCGTCTAAGTGTAGCCAGAATAAAGTTAAAAAGACGTCGGCTGTACAGAAGGGGTTAATTTCTCCCCCCCCCCCCCCACCCCCCCTAGCCAGTAGAGTGTGGAAAGTGTCCTCCCATACTGAAAGGGTTAAGGGGGTAGTACTCCGCTTTCTCCTCACCCCCCTTCTCCCTCATGTTTAGCGTATTACTTTCCAGTTTTTAAGACGTTGGTACGTTGGTTTGGCGATTTTGAGACATTTCGCCTCAGTTTTTTGTCAATATTAAACACTTTCGTGCCATTTAGGTGTCGAGTTTTTCCTGGCGCGCGATAGCGAGCCTTTAATTTTAGAAGGAACCGGCCTTCGGCCGGGAAATTTTTCTACCGAAAAATGTACAAATGTATCTTGAAAGGGGGTCTAGGGGGTGTTTTTCCAAGCTTGATGGAGGTCTAGCGAGGAAACGCAAAAATATATTAATAAATAAATATATATAGCCCAAAAACCAAGCACTATCCCCTTAAGCCCACATTAATAATTACAACACCTGCTTCTGTATTCAAATTAATTAGGTCATTCGTAATTATGCAGTGTTTTGTAATTGGCTCGCTTTTATGTTGAGATTCATTAGCTGTGTTTCTTGGAGGGGAGAGGGGTCGCTTTTCTGGACCCCCCTTCTCCCTCATCTTTAGCCCCATTGGTTTGGCGAGTTTATGAACTTTCGCCCCATTTCTGTCAATTTTAAGACCTTTCCTGCCATTTAAGTGTCTTTGTTTTTACTGGCGAGCGATAGCGAGCCTGTAATTTAAGAGGAATCTACCTTCGGCCGGGACATTTTTCGACCGAAAACATTTACAAATTTATCTTGAAAGGGGGTCTTAGGGGGCGTCTTTTTATAATTTTGATGGAGGTCTAGCGAGGAAACTAGAAAAATAATAAATAAATTAGAATATCGAGCAAAAATTGAACCATCCCCCCTTAAGGCGTCATTTGGTCTGTAATTAGCTAATGAGTTCGAGTGTCTTCCTTCGTGAATTCGGTGTTTCTGTTCTGCTGAGTTAAGGGGACCGACCCGCTTTTTTCCCCTTTCTGGGCAGTAGCCATTAGACCCCATTCAACCTACTGTTTTAAGACTTTTATCCTCATCCAGGTGTCGATTTACACCTGATGAGCGATAGCGAGCCAGCAAATTTTGTATTTTGTTTTAAACAACTAACTTAATTTGTACATTTTTCGGTAGAAAAATGTCTTCGGCGAAGCCGGGTTTCTCCATACAATGATGGCTCGCTATCGCTCGCCAGGAAAAATCGATACCTGAATGGGGAGAAACGTCTTGAAACTGCATTTAGTGTATATATATATATATATATATATAGTATATACTGTATATACAGTATATACTGTGTACTGTATATATATTATATATATATATATATACACACATCGGTATATATAACCGCGCTAGTGTACATGATACAGTATAATCCTATATTCAGATCAAGCAAAATTAAACATTTTCACAGAAAACGAGAGCTGCCCAGCTTTCCAAGGTCTTGGCGGGAAACGCGTGACATCCGGGAACCCACTCTCAGTCACATCAAATCACCTTCCATATTTAACTCTAGGTGGTCCTTATAATTATTTTCACTTCCCATAAACAACATTTTGATATTGAGTTAACGTTTGTATTGTTTAGTTGATTTTTAAACCGGATATTTATTTTATTGTGTATAAGTGTTCAGGTGGAGGACTATAGACTCTCGCTTGATTCCCAGAGACGGTGACACTCAGTAAAGACGCGTTGCTCTTCCGGTAGTTATTTTTTATATTTGTGCGCGATATTCGAGTGCCAGAAGTGCGGAAAGAGACTGGAGGTGGTATTTGACGAATAGCGGACGGGATGAGAGGAGAATGGGAAGGAAATAGGCTGAAATAAGGTGAGAAATATGGGTGATATAAGTAACCCCTTCAGGATACTATGACGCGTTCCTTCATTGTGTTTTGGCTATTATTAGACGATTTTATGCAGTTTAGTAAGGACGTCTAGGAAGTAAATACATAATAACTATCTTTAATAACCCATTGAGAGGATTATGACCAGTATTGACAGTTTATTTTGGCTACTAATAGACGACTTTATTTTAATGGTGTGTGGTGTGGGTATGGTGCCTGGTTGTGGTTGTGGTGGTGGTTGTGGTAGTTATTGTGGTGGTGGTTGTGGTAGTTATTGTGGTGGTCGTTGTGGTAGTTATTGTGGTTGTGGTAGTTATTGTGGTGGTGGTTGTGGTAGTTATTGTGGTAGTTATTGTGGTGGTGGTTGTGGTAGTTATTGTGGTGGTGGTTGTGGTAGTTATTGTGGTGGTGGTTGTGGTAGTTATTGTGGTGGTGGTGGTGGTTGTGGTAGTTATTGTGGTGGTGATGGTTGTGGTAGTTATTGTGGTGGTGGTTGTGGTTGTGGTGGTGGTTGTGGTAGTTATTGTGGTGGTGGTGGTGGTTGTGGTAGTTATTGTGGTGGTGGTGGTTGTGGTAGTTATTGTGGTGGTGGTGATGGTTGTGGTAGTTATTGTGGTGGTGGTGGTTGTGGTAGTTATTGTGGTGCTGGTGGTGGTTGTGGTAGTTATTGTGGTGCTGGTGGTGGTTGTGGTAGTTATTGTGGTGGTGGTGGTGGTTGTGGTAGTTAATGTGGTGCTGGTGGTGGTTGTGGTGGTTATTGTGGTGCTGGTGGTGGTTGTGGTAGTTATTGTGGTGGTGGTGGTGGTTGTGGTAGTTATTGTGGTGCTGGTGGTGGTTGTGGTAGTTATTGTGGTGCTGGTGGTGGTTGTGGTAGTTATTGTGGTGGTGGTGGTGGTTGTGGTAGTTATTGTGGTGGTGGTGGTTGTGGTAGTTATTGTGGTGGTGGTGGTTGTGGTAGTTATTGTGGTGGTGGTGGTGGTTGTGGTAGTTATTGTGGTGCTGGTGCTGGTTGTGGTAGTTATTGTGGTGGTGGTGGTGGTGGTTAACATAACTCGGTATGTTATCGGTATGTATATATATTTTTTTTTTGAGCCTATTAGGGATACTTTAAAGCCTTTGTTACCATCAGGGGTATTTAGAAACCTTTAGTTTAGTTACTTCAACCTCTGCAGTTGTCTTTGAGTTAGCTGTGGGCAGAAAACTAATTTTGGAGAGGTAATTATAAGAGTGAGAGAACTCTATTTATTATTGCTAATCTGGCAACCTCTGTGTCATATGGTTGTGAGAGGGTTAACACATTAAATTAACTAGTTAAGTTAATTTTAAAAGTTAATCGGTTAAGTTAATTAATTAACTCTACCTTTCATTTAACTTGTCAAAATTCCCAAACTTGAATTTCTGCTTCTATTATAATTATTTGCACAATTTTGTTTTAACTTGTGATTGCAAACATCTATTTTTATATGTAGCAACACGTTCTATAATATGATTAGCATTAGCCTACTCAATTTCCTTACACAATTTAGTATCCATGTGTCAGTTATTTCCGTAAGTACGGTATGTTATCATTCCCCTCCAAATTTACTTATTTTGATGAATGCAAGCAAAACCCTTTATAAGCTCCTTCATGACAAGTACAGTATATCTATATAATTTTGTTTATTTTTTATTTTTTTTTTTGGACTGAGTCAAGGGAATTACAATCAATCATATACTGTATAATTCAGTCATCAGTAGAACTAAGTAGATATTAGAACTAATCTCACTTGGCTAAATTACTCGACTCGTCGATTAGGCCAGGTGAAGGTATCGAGAGATAATGGACACCCAAATCGATGTATATGATGCTAGCAAAAAAAAAAAAAAAACACACACACACAAAAATATGCACTTCACATAATTTTGACTATCGGATTTCAATGTATTACATACCGGTATGTCCACGTTAAACTCTTAACCTCCTATTTTTGTATTATTATTAACTACAATAAACTACTTTAAGAGCCTGTTCATAATCAAAGAACATAAGAACATGGGAGTCTGCAGAAAGCCGATCGGCCCACACAAGACACCTGTCACACCCAACCCCAATTACAAAGCCTAATTATAGGCCCAACTCACCAATACCCTGGGGACCGACCCCACAAAAACGTAACAAGATTACGGGTTCTACAGAGCGCCGGTTGGCCCACAACCGGCAGATCCCCCCTCATACCCAACCCATCTCGTCCATATGCCTATCTAATTTTATCTTAAAGCTCCCTATCGTTCTCGATCCTACCATGTCACTCGGTAGCCTATTCCACCTATCTACAACTCTGTTACATATTTGCCTATATCTTTTCTGAAACTAAATTTATCTAATTTGAAACCATTAGTTCGAGTTTGTTCGCTATCACTGAGCTTTAGTACATTTTTCATGTCCCCTTTATTAATCCCACTAACCCACTTGAACACCTCTATCATATCCCCTCTAACTCTGCGTCTCTCTAACGAATGTAAGCCTAATTTCTTCAACCTTTCTTCATACGGATGATTTTTAATATTATGGATAATTTTTGCCAGTCTACATTGTACTCTCTCCAATGAATCTATGTCCATTCTGTGATAAGGACACCAACATTGAACAGCATTTACTAGCATTTACTAGATTGCCTTGTTTCCTTACAAGTTACAACTGTAATGTACACATTCTTATACAGTGCATCTAACTCGAACTTCAAACTTATCTGATTATTAAGCGATTTGAAGTTGACTGTAAATAACACAAAAATTGATTGGAAAGTATACATTTACAATACATATACCGATATTAGAAACACGAATTTATGATATACAACAATTCATATGAAATAATTATATGACAGGACAACCTATCACGATTTTTTTCTTTCATACTACAGATCAATAACACTTGAAAGACAGCAAAACGTTTCAATAAGTATTTTGTCTTATGTGTGTATGGAGGAGACAAACGGCAGGCTGCCTGTAACGAGTGTCTCCCAGAAACCCAAAAGAGTGACAGAGAGCCAAACTCAATGGTCGTTGGGGTCATAATGCCTGGACACACGGAATATAAAGCAGTTTAAATCATAGTATGAAGGAAAGATTAATTAAGGGAGAGAGTTTGTTGAGCAGAAGAAAGACCAAGAAAATTTGCTAATTCATGGTTTGGAGAGCTGGACAGAATAGGAGTGGGACTGTGTTGAAAGGCGGGTGCCTCACACTCGTCGCAGGAGAGGGGGTATGCACTGAGAGTGCTCTGAAGAACACTGATTGTTGTAATACTGATAGAAGAGTGAAACATTTCACAAACTTTGCTTGTCAACTGGTCAACACATAACGAAAATTACCGTGATAACTAAAATGCATAAATTGAAAGATTACTGAGCATTCAAATCCAAAAAAGAGAATAAGCGATGTTCTTGTTAGTATTTCAATAAATTACGATTGATAATAATTATGTAGGACTTTTGAGGTTAGAGTATTTGACATATAATGTATACAGGAATCAGTGCACAGGTACAGTCTATTTCCGGAAATTTTCGATCGACAGTTATGTTTGTGGCAGCACTATGAGGCGCTATTATGTATATAATTGACAACTATACTGAGTTTGAATGATATAATGACCATGATCTACATTCTAACATATATTTAGAAGCTTCCAAAATTAACATTAGATATTCCAGAATATAGTTGCCCAGAAAAGTGGCCGGGGAAAGGTGACCGAGTTAATCCTATATAATTATTATACCTTCTCCTCCTACTCTAATCCTTCTAATCGGTCACGTCATTAGTCTCCTCACACACTAAAACACAGGACAGTCCTAGTTGTACAATGCTTCACTAGTATTGTTATATATTTGTTTATGATTTGCTCCTTGAATATGAGCTATATATACTCTCTCTCTCTCTCTCTCTCTCTCTCTCTCTCTCTCTCTCTCTCTCTCTCTCTCTCTCTCTCTCTCTCTCTCTCTCTCTCTCTCTCTAATGTGGATTACAACAAAATGCTTAGCCTCAACATTACACAGAGTTAGTAACATGAATATGATGAAAAGTTAACCAATTAATCTGAAGATATTTAAACTAAGTTAAGTCCGGAAATGAGATAACACAAATTATTCATAGCATTATTTTATTATGAATGGACAACATTTTGTCGTCAACATAATACACAAAATTTGCATCCTTTAGAAACAAGTTTAGAGTGTGGGAGGCTAACAAACTTTAAAGTGTGGGCGAAAAGACTTCAAGGTGTGGGATAACGAACTTCATTGTTTTGACTAACAAATTCCTAGTGTGGGCGAACAGACTTGAGGGCGAATAGACCGTAAACCCCTATCATAGCTTAAATTATTTAATATACGGTACCGAATGAATATAGTTCGGTCGCATTATTTTATTTTACTAACTAGTATGCGATCTTATTCAAATTATGAAGGACGTCTATCAGTTATAGTGCTACAAACCATCTCAATGAACCTTAGCTAACATGACCCTTCCTAAGCAGTACAAAGCCCTCTAAATGTATTTAAACTATAAAACACACATTACCGGTACTGCAATATATACACTGTATATATATATATATATATATATATATATATATATATATATATATATATCTATATATATATATATATATATATATATATATATATATCTATATATGTATAATACGTGTAGGCTTATGTGTGTCAAAATAAACGAAAACTTTCCCCTGTAGTGGGTAGAGAGCAATATTTATCCCTATCTTTACTGCATAGATGAGAGAGAGAAGAGAGAGAGAGAGAGAGAGAGAGAGAGAGAGAGAGAGAGAGAGAGAGAGAGTACAAAGGAAATCAAGCAACAACAGATCTAGTGACCCTTCTAGGCTGCTTGTCCTCCAAAACACTGAGGATCAAGTGTCCAAACAGTGGTTTAGAGAGGGGGGGTGGGGGGGGGGGGGTACCCATGATCGCTGTACAGGACAGTAGATGTGGCAACGTGTGGTATTGAGATGCCTTGGTATTGAATTGGCTTGGTATTGAGCTGGTATGGTGATGAAACCGACTGGCGAAGAAAAAGTCTGGTCATGAGATGGCATGGTGTTGAGGTGACTCGTCTTGTTTGTGTGGTGAGATGGCATTACATGGTGTTGAGATGTCCTGATACCTTTCTTCCTCCCCAATACCCCCTCCTATTTCCCCTCACTACCTCCCTATCTCTCTTCTCTTCCATCTCCTTCCTCCCCAATACCCCCTATTTCCCCTCACTACCTCCCTATCTCTCTTCTCTTCCATCTCCTTCTTCCCCAATACCCCCTATTTCCCCTCACTACCTCCCTATCTCTCTTCTCTTCCATCTCCTTCCTCCCCAATACCCCCTATTTCCCCTCACTACCTCCCTATCTCTCTTCTCTTCCATCTCCTTCCTCCCCAATACCCCTATTTCCACTCACTACCTCACTCTCTCTCCTCCTCTTCTAGTTTTGTTTCCCCTCATTTATCCCTCTCTTCCTCCTCTCACATTCTCTCCCTATCTTTCCTCATCTTCCCTCTTTATTCCCTCCTCTCTCTACCCTCTACCATACCGCCCCCTCCTCCCTATCTCTACCTCCCCTCCTTCTCCCCTTCTCTCTACCTTCCCTCTCTCTCTTTTTACCTCTCCCCCTCCCACCCTCTCTACTTCCCCTCCACCCTCTATCTCTACCTCCCCTCCCACCCCTCTCTCTCTACCTCCCCTCCTCCCTCACCTCGCTCTACCTCCCTTCCCCCCTCCCACTCTCTCTACCTCCCCTCCACCCTCTATCTCTACCTCCCCTCCCACTCTCTCTACCGCCCCCTACACCCCTCTCTACCTCCCCTCTTCCCCCCTCTCTCTACCTCCCCTCACCCTCTCTACCTCCCCCCCCTCCCCCCCCCCCCCTTTCTCCTACCTCCCCTCCTTTTCCCCTCTCCCCTTTGCCACACAGTCGACCACAACATCCATTAATATTGTTCGGCTGTAGTCAATGATAGTGGGGCTAATATATCCATCCACTCAATGTCTGTCTGTCTGTCTGTCTCCCCTCTGTCCCCCCCCCCCCTCTCTCTCTCTCTCTCTCTCTCTCTCTCTCTCTCTCTCTCTCTCTTTCTTTCTCGCTCTTTCTCTCCATCTTGTTTATGCTCCCTCTCTCTCTCTCTCTCTCTCTCTCTCTCTCTCTCTCTCTCTCTCTCTCTCTCTCTCTCTCTCTCTCTCTCTCTCTCTCTAATCATTACTAGAAGCTTTCCTAATTACATACAAACCTAAGGACAAAGCAAATTAGTATTGCTATTAACAACAATGGGGTTAACTGCAACAACAAGAGCCAGCAACACATCAATGCAACCATAATATGATATATACAGTACATAATAACTATAAAACAACAAATACAAACAAGTACACATTAACTCACAAACACTGCATCAAAACAACCAGTGTACGTTTGTCCTACTTTCTGAATAATATCGACAACTAAACAAGGATACGCCTCTTATACAACAACAACAACAACAACAACAACAACAACAACAATACAAATAAACTCACAACACTGCACTGTACATTTGTCCAACTTTCTGAATAATATCAACAACTAAACAATGATACACCCGCTATATATAAAACAAACACAACAACAACAACAACACAACAAACACAACAACAACAACAACAGTACAAACCGCAACACTGCATCAAAACAAACCAGTGCTCAAGAGGGAAATCTGGGCCAGACAATCCTGTTTGTTTGTCCTACTTTCTGAATATTATCAACGACAAAACAATAATACACTTGCAATATAACAATAACAACAACAACAATATACCCACAACACTGCATCAAAACAACCAGTGTACATTTGTCCTACTTTCTGAATAATAGCGACAACAAAACAATAATACACTTGCAATATAACAATAACAACAACAACCACAACAATACAACAATATACCCACAACACTGCATCAAAACAACCAGTGTACATTTGTCCTTTCTGAATAATAGCGACAACAAAACAATGATACGCCTGCTACACAACAACAACAACCACAACAACAGCAATCACAACAACCACAACAACCACACCGATACAAATAAACCCACAACCCTGCATCAAAACAACCAGTGTACATTTGTCCTACTTTCTGAATAATAGCGACAACAAAACAATGATACGCCTGCTACACAACACCAACAACCACAACAACAACCACAACCACCACACCGATACAAATAAACCCACACCACTGCATCAAAACAACCCAGTGCACAAGAGGGAAATCAGGGCCAGCAAATCCACTTAGTTTGTCCTACTATTTTTGTCCCCCGTGTGGTAATGGATCCCTTGCAAGCCCCCCTTCTGTGCCCCCTATCCCCCTCCCACCCCCTGCAGTATCCCCCCCTACCCTCCCGGCCTCTCAAAGCGGCATTGTGGGTATAGCCTTTTGTTGGGAGAGTGAGGACAACCCGCTTCGCATTATTATAGCTATCGGGTGCCAGTTGTGTGTATATAGCTTGAATTGAAAACCACTATACTCTGATCATGCCTGCTGGTTAAGTCCCATGCTTTATATCCAGGCTTCGAAAATGGATATTAATCGTGATCGTGTTTAACCTTTAACTGTGTTGGTGGTGTAATGGATTAGATGATTGTGTTCTAGGTGTGGTGTCCCGAGTTCGAATACCGGGAGGATCATATGTTTTCATTAGTTTATTCAAGTACATTGGGGTTTGTAAAGGAGGATTGATGTTAAGAACGGGGTGTGCCTTAATTTATTCGTTTTACCACGAATCTTGAAGTTAGTTCTGAGACATACAGCTGAATAATTATACACACACACTCAACCATGTATTATAGCACTTGGGCTAATGAGTATTTACATCGATTAACATATATTAATTGACTCTGATTTTAGGAATTGTGTATTTTGTCTCATTTCAATTTATTTCAATTAGGGAGAGGGGTATAAAGGGGAAGAGAGGAGGGAAACGGGGAGGAGGGGGGGGGGGTATAAGGGGAGGGGATTCACTGGTTGGAGGAGGGTTCTGCAAATTGCACAATGGATCAGTCCTCAACCCTGTGTAATTGTCCCTTTGATGCTCTTGTTTGTGGTCCAGGAGAGAGACGGAGAGAGAGAGAGAGAGAGAGAGAGAGAGAGAGAGAGAGAGAGAGAGAGAGAGAGAGAGAGAGAGAGAGAGAGAATTAGAGCTTAAGGAAATGAGAGCCAGATGACACACCATAGAGAGGAGCAGCGAGGAGAGAGAGAGAGAGAGAGAGAGAGAGAGAGAGAGAGAGAGAGAGAGAGAGAGAGAGAGAGATTGATTTTGATTTTGATTTTGCCCCGAGGGGCGAGTTTATTGAGCAGCGCGCCCCATCCTGTGAGGGGACAACCACTAGTAAGGCGATACATAGAGAGAGAGAGAGAGAGAGAGAGAGGGGAGGGTAGGTAGGGCGATATGTTTGCAAACAATGGGTTTAACATGGAACAAACAATCTCCTCTCCCCTTATGTTGTCTCTCTCTCTCTCTCTGTCTCTCTCTCTCTCTCTCTCTCTCTCTCTCTCTCTCTCTCTCTCTCTCTCTCTCTCTCTCTCTCTTCTATTATAGTGGTTACCCTTTCGTCTGTGTGTTCATTAACTGAAACTGTTCTCTTTCTTCTATAGAATTAATATGATTAATTAGTTGCCCTAATCATTCTTGACTGTTTGTATCGATGTCAATCTATCTATCTTCATACATCTATCTATCAATATACATCAACTTCAGGGACTGTTGTATCCATCTAATTATTTGTTTGATATATACTGAACATACATTACATTGATTTAATTTCTTCCTCTCTATAATGTGGAGTATAGAAACAAAGGCTTAAAGTGCAATTATACTGTATATGGAAGCATTTTCATATAAGCCTATACTCAGTTTATTTTCAGCTGGCGATAATTGAATCCTTTAGCAGTTAATTTATCGATACGTAATGGCCAAATATGAAACTACTATGTCTCTGTAACGTATTACCACCCAGTGTATGTACTTTGCACCACATTTCACTATAAAACCTTCAAAATAACAGAAAACTTGATGGGAACTTTGCAATTTACCGTCAGCTGAAGAGAAACATACTATAGGCCTAAACCGACTGTGATACCTCGAGTAAACCTTCTTGACAGTATTAATATATTATCTAGATTCCTAGAAGAAAACATTAATAACTAACTATAAAAGTAGATTCAATACGCCCACTTTAAAATGAGTGAACTGCCCCAAGTCATCTATTTCCCCCTAGAATATTATATCTGAGTCATCTATTTCCCTCTAGAATAATACCTCTGAAATGAATCACGAGGTTTGTGATACACTAACCATTCCTTATAACCCTTTTCCTCTTTCTCTTTCCAATGTTTGCTGTCCGGATCAACCCCCTTCATACTTCATCCTTGTCTTCATTTGTTTGATGGGGGCTTTTGTTTGTCTTGCTGGCTTTGTTGTTTGGGACTTGTTTGCTATGGGTGTTGACGAAGTTTTGCGATTTGTTTGGCGTCAGTTAGTGAGTGTTGTTGTTGTTGTTGTTGTTGTTGTTGTTGTTGTGGTGGTGGTATTGATAGTTGTATTGTTTTTGTTTTGTTTTGTCTCGGTAGTAGTGGTGTTAGTGTTTTTTCTTGTGTATTTGTTGTTGTTGTTGTTGTTGTGATGGTATTGATAGTTGTATTGTTGTTGTTTGTGTTAGTAGTAATGGTGTTGATGTATTTTTTTATAGTGTAATTTTGTTGTCGTTGTTGTGGGGGTGATGAGGGTAGTCGATGTGGTGGTTTTATGATTGTTGTTGCCTTCTCTACAGACAAATTGTACACATTGATTAGGGATATTTTTAAAGTTTGGTGAAGATCTTGGGAGGAAAGCAAAAATAATAAATAATATTATGAAGTAATAAATCTTAATAAATCCAAATATACCCTTAAGGAGGAAGAGGCGGTGGTCCGATATGCAAATAGGGTGTAATGTTCAGACGGATCGTCATAGTTAACACACCCCATAATTACTAGTCCCGTATCGCTACATCCACAACCAAATGTCACAATCATATCTTGCAAACCACCGCCCTCAGACATTATCACAGACATAGTCATATCTAGCAAACGTATCTAGCAAATATATCTAGCATTATCACCCCAATGATCACCCTCCCAACCACTACCATCATCACAAATCACCCTCACAACCACAATTACAACTATTATCACCCCAAGTATCACCCTCACATCCATTATCACCACAATTATCACCCTCCCAACCACAACCATTATCACCCTGACAACCACAACTATCACCACAAATCACCCTCACAACCACAACTACAACCATTATCACCCTCACCCTCACAACCATCACCACAAATCACCCTCACAACCCTCCATAAGCCAACAGCCTTTCAAGATCACCAAATCACTTAAAGAAAACGAGATAAAAGGCACCAAGACGGTCTAAGGAGAAGGAGGAATCAGTCTTACCAATTTAGCTACTTTCACGCTAGATCCAGAGGTATCTACTTCGATCTAGCGGCAATATTTTACATCTGGCAGCACGAATTCGAGCGATATTCTGGAGATTTGAGCATTTTTCGAGCGGTATGGTAGTGATTGTGCCACTTTTCGAGCGATATTGTAGTGATTGTGCCACTCTTCTAGCGATTTTTGGCATATGTTTACTATCTAGCGGAAGTAATTTGGCAACCCTGAAACTGTCTGGAGAAAGAGGAGGGCCCCGATATGCAAATAGAGGGATACCCACAGAAGATGACAAATTGGGGGCAGGTAGCGGATACTAATGTGTTTGTTCAGACGGCGGCAGGCCCCCTCGGTTCGCTTAGAGGAGCTCGGGTAATGATAGCCGGAAACCCAGAGTAAAAAAAAAAAAAAAAAAAAGACTGGAAAAATAGTCGGGACACTGGATAAATACATCATACGAGCGTGTACTTTTGTTGTTGTTTCATTTTTTCCCCCGGGACATTCGATCGACATTATTTTCAATTATTGTTCGTTTTGTTTGGACATTTCTATTATTGGGAAGATTATTATAATTTCCTTGAAATCATGTGAAATTTAGATGCCCCCCAAAACGGTCGTGTGTCGCCCCATTTAGACATAATATGGAGACGGAAGATTTCATGTGAATTAAAGAAGCTTCTGTTAAAAGAAGTATTATGTAGCAACATTAAAGGTCTCTTCGTAATTATCAATTCGGAAAGATAGACGAGACACTTGTTAATTCCTAAAACGTGTAAATAATTACTAGGTATAATTTGATTTGTTCTTATGTGAAGAGGAAGCACTGTCAACTATCAGAGGAAAATGATGGAATATGAGGCAAATGTGTGTGAGGGCTTCGCATATAAACGAGACTGTAATTTCTTCTGTCAACATAAATCATGAGAGTTAAGACGAATGCAAGTATTGAAGCAAATGCATTGAAAGTCAATTAAGCAAATAGAACAAACACAATAATTGTCAACAAAATAGGGCACTAATACACGGGAAATATATGCAAAAAAACTAAAAAAATCAACAGTGACCCTAAGCTATAAATCATATTACTACTCCAAGATAATTAGAAAAGAAAAACAATAAATTATCATTCACTTTCCAAGTACGTCAGGAGAGAAATTCCAAGAAAATAAATGGACTTTAGACACGTGAAAAGAAAATTATGACCCAACTGTCTGCCTAAGTCATAATCCAGCTAAGGCCTCTAATCCCCTCGACTTTTAAGTGATCTCTAAACATATGCAAAAGTTAAGAATACCTGGTTCTTGCTTTAAGTACGGGGGCCCTAAGCTTGAAGAAATATGCTTAATCTGGGGTAAGTGTCGAAGGGGGTGGGGGTTGCAGGGGGGAGGGGGGGGAAGGGGGGGCTTTAACCCCTTCTGTACCAGTGATGTCCTTTTAACTTTATTTTGGCTACTATTGGAACATTTTATTTAGTTTGAAAGGGCCTCCAGCAATTAACAGGCTTCGAACTATCCCAATTAACAGGTACTTTGAGCAACTATAAATCACTTGAATATAGAAAGAACAGAGACTCAGGTATTCAACATGGCGGAAATAAAACCCCAAATAGTTCTGGTTAACCCCTTCTGTACCGGCGATGTCTTTTTAATTTAACTCTTGCTATGTTTTTGATGATTTTGTGCAGTTTAAGAAGGATCTGAGGTAGTAAAATGGGTTAACCCTGGACAGGAAATGCCGTTGCTTATTTGCACGGGCCAACTCTTATCAAACTTGATATATTAATTACGAGTCTTTCTATTGCGTTTCTACACACTCATGCTTATCGAATTCAACATCTGACAGACATTAATACACTACAGAGCAAACCTAAGCACAATGCGAATTATTCCATAATTAATTTGGCCAGCATCACTTACATTTCCCATTGCATGACAACTTCACGAAATACTACAGACGTAAATGTATAAGTTACATTTAGTACATTTTCGTTAATGGGTGTGTTTAGAAATCACACATCTTCCCAATTAGTTACACATTATACACAAATATTTAATGAGGATAATGTATAGATATAATTTACTAATCATTAAGACAGTGAAGATGTTAATATTTACTAATCTATATACAAGTGTCTACATACATGACTCATCACAACATGTATTTGCACTAGGAAAACCTCAGAAGAGGAATTACGATATTTTGGTTACTACTATTCACGATCATTCATACTGCAAGGAATACAATATGTCAGCTACTGGATATAAGAACATAAGAACATAAGAAAAATGGAAATCTAAATAAGGCCTATTGACCCATACGAGGCAGACTCCTTCTTCCCTACATACCTATTTGTTCTTTTACACATTTATGCCCGACACTACATCTCTCGCTATAACCTATATCCCCTACACTACATTTACCTTATACCTACCTAATAACATCTATCACTACAACTCATATCCCCTACACTACATCTATCTTATAGCTACCTAATAACATCTCTCACTACAGCCTATATCCCCTACACTACATCTATCTTATAGCTACCTTATAACATCTCTCACTACAGCCTATATCCCCTACACTACATCTCTCGCTATAACCTATATCCCCTACACTACATTTACCTTATACCTACCTAATAACACCTATCACTACAACTCATATCCCCTACACTACATCTATCTTATAGCTACCTAAGAACATCTCTCACTACAACCTATATCCCCTACACTACATCTCTCGCTATAACCTATATCCCCTACACTACATTTACCTTATACCTACCTAATAACATCTCCCACTACAACCTATATCCCCACCACTATATCTATCTTATAGCTAGCTGAGAACATCTCCCACTACAACCTATATCCCCACCACTATATCTATCTTATAGCTAGCTGAGAACATCTCTCACTACAACCTATATCCCCTACACTACATCTATCTTATACCTACCTAATAACATCTCTCACTACAGCCTATATCCCCTACACTACATTTACCTTATACCTACCTAATAACATCTCTCACTACAGCCTATATCCCCTACACTACATTTACCTTATACCTACCTAATAACATCTCTCACTACAGCCTATATCCCCTACACTACATCTATCTTATACCTACCTAATAACATCTCTCACTACAGCCTATATCCCCTACACTACATCTATCTTATAGCTACCTTATAACATCTCTCACTACAGCCTATATCCCCTACACTACATCTATCTTATAGCTACCTTATAACATCTCTCACTACAGCCTATATCCCCTACACTATACATCTATCTTATAGCTACCTAATAACATCTCTCACTACAGCCTATATCCCCTACACTATACATCTATCTTATAGCTACCTAATAACATCTCTCACTACAGCCTATATCCCCTACACTATACATCTATCTTATAGCTACCTAATAACATCTGAATAAGTGAGCACAACTCTCCTGGATTATAGGTCTGCAGCGCTGGCACCTTGTAAAGTATTATGTAGGGGGAAAGAGCGACACCGAGGCTAAGAATAGTTCATATTGGCAATAAACGAATGCCTGGTTGGATACTCATACATACACAACCCTAGGCTATAGTCTATTCGCCGTAAGTAAGCGAGAAATCATGACCTATAACCTCTGTTACTCAAAAACGACTAGAGTAATCGTGCTAATAGTTCTACCATTTGGGAAAAGTAAGTCAAGGAATATATGTGGAAATTTACAGCCAATTTGCTCTAGCCCTTTATGAGTTACAGATGATAGAGTAAACGATGTTTCGCCTACTTACAGCGAACAGACTATACACTCTCACATTTCCCCATACTAACGGGCACTATACTTGCCAAGAATACAAATATGTCAAACCATATTGTTTTTACTTGCAATAAAATATGTTCATTCAGTAAATTCCTATGCAGATATAATTTTCATAACATACAGGTACATTGGTATATTGTGTGCACAAATACACTCATTTCTATATCTCGTTCTACAAAACATACTTGTACTGTATATATATGTATAATTGTATATATATAAGGAATATACAGGTACATACAGAGAGAGACAGTGTGTGAGTGTGTGTGTGTGTACTTACTCTAGTTCTTACTCTAGTTGTATTGCGGGAGTGAGCATGCTCGTTATTTCCCGCCTCCTATTATGTGTAGGTGTTATATGTATCGTTGGAATGGCTGTGGATGTGTGTGTAGTCTGTATTTTTAGCCAATTGGCGACATCGGAAACGAAGGCTTAGGGTGGATCTGTATGGTACCATTCTCACTATAGACGGTACCGTCTCGCCCGAAGGCTTAGGTAGCCATCAGCTTAGGTGAACCATATGATACCCATCTCGCCTTGTACCATTTTTGCCAACCCCAGATGGGACGTCACAACGTCGTCCACTTATTCCAGGTACCTATTTACAGCTAGGTGAACTGAGGCTAACACATGAAAGGAGACAAGCCCAATTTGTCTCCGCCCGGCCGGGGATTGAACCCCCGACCCCTCGTGTGTGAGACGAGAGCTCTACCTACTAGGCTACGGGCTGTGTATGTGTGTGTGTGTGTGTGCTGTCAATCTGACGAACCAACAGCTTTCAATATCTTCTCAATCCACACATATTATGCACTAGTGCACAACATACCCTAATGGAACACACATGCTTACACAACCGTAGTGCACACATAACCACGAGCGAGAGCAGTTACGCACACACACATACACATACATAAACACACACACACACACACACACACACACACACACACACACACACACACATACATAAACATACACACATAGTGAATGCACCTCGAACTCACACACTCACACACTTGTACATGTAGAAACGTAAAAGAACAAACACATGCATTGATACAGATACACACATACCCGTACACACACACACACACACACACACACGTTCACGCAGACACACGCCTTCATTCACAAATTTGAGAGTGAGGTAACCCCCCCCCCCTCCCCCCTCCCCCAATATATTACACCGCACGCTAAAAACAAGGAGCGTAAAAACCAACCGCAAGCCACCCACCTCTCTCTCTCTCTCTCTCTCTCTCTCTCTCTCTCTCTCTCTCTCTCTCTCTCTCTCTCTCTCCTTAATGTTCATATGTTGTTTCTATTGTAGTATCTCTTGTATTGAGTGTTTTCTTCTCCCAAACATCTTCCATCTTTCCACCTCCGTTGTTTTGTTTTCTCTTTCCCCTCTGTCTCCTCTCCTTCTCTCTTTCCCTCTTCCTCTCATTATCTCTCCCTCTCTTTTTCGCTCTTCTCCTCTCTCTCTCTTTCTCCCTTACCCATAATTATGTGCTTGTTCTTCTACTCCTCTCCCAAGGATTCATAATTATGTCTTGCCACTTTTCGTCTCTCTCTCTCTAACTTCTCTCTTCTCTACCCTTCATCTGTCTCTATCTCTCTCTCCTCTCACTTCTCTCCCCTCTCTCTTCTCTACCCTTCATCTGTCTCTATCTCTCTCTCCTCTCACTTCTCTACCCTCTCTCTTCTCTACCCTTCATCTGTCTCTCTCGCTCCCCCTCCCTCTTATCGCTCCCCTCACCCCATTCCTCAACCCTCTCCCATTCACTCTTTCCCCCCCACCCCCCGTTGAGCACTTCCGATCTTGCGGTTAGCTTGCTTCTCCCCCCACCCCCTCCCCTCCCCTCCCCTCCCCTCCCCTCTCATTCATTTGCTACACCACCCCTCCCTTTGCTTTGGCTCGCTTTCAATTAGCTACTTCACTCCTTATTAGCTTCCTGTATATATATATATATATATATATATATCTTGATAATTAGATTAATACCAATTAATCTGTCTTGCTAATATTCATTAATTTAGTGTGACTATACCTTCATTCCCCTAACTCATATGTATTTCACAAAATTCCCAATAATTCTTAACTATACATACACCCTACCCACCATTCAACCACGTACTGTACACCCACACATGTATCACCCTACACACCCACACATATATCACCCTACCCACCATTCAACCACGTACTGTACACCCACACATGTATCACCCTACACACCCACACATATATCACCCTACCCACCATTCAACCACGTACTGTACACCCACACATGTATCACCCTACACACCCACACATATATCACCCTACACACCATTCACCCACATACACCCACCCATGTTTCATTCAGCAGTCCCCAGCCCACTTTTGACGTGCCTGTGGTGGTGGCGGAAGACAGTAGCCCCACTCCCTAGCTACACCATACGACACCATGGCTCTAAACGACACCACGACTACACCATACGACACCACGGCTCTAAACGACACCACGACTACACCATACGACACCACGGCTCTAAATGACACCACGACTACACCATACCATACGACACCACGGCTCTAAATGACACCACGACTACACCATACGACACCACGGCTCTAAATGACACCCCGACTACACCATACGACACCACGGCTCTAAATGACACCCCGACTACACCATACGACACCACGGCTCTAAACGACACCACGACTACACCATACGACACCACGGCTCTAAACGACACCACGACTACACCATACGACACCACGGCTCTAAACGACACCATGACTACACCATACGACACCTCAGCTCTAAACGACACCACGATAGCAGGATGTGGGACAAATTTACTCATAGATCTGAATACCAATTGTTCACTTGCGAGTTTAAGGCTATAAGGAAGTTGGAGCCGTAAACATCGATATAAAACTTAAATGCAATTATAATCTAGGTTTCTGCTGGGTGATGAATTAGGTTCTATGTATATATAAATGCACTACGACCGTATTTCAGCTGGTAATTGTGTTTAATAGCAATGTCTACAGCTCCAACTTCCTTATAGCCTGAAACTCGCAAGTGGTCAATTGGCTTATACCATGACTAGATTCGGAAAGTCTCCAAATATCAAAACAAGTGAAGAATACGAGCCTAAAATTGTGAAGATAAGTCGGCACATGTTTAGACAACAACTATGACTACGACTACAAAACAAACATAATTAGGTCGGGGAGAGAGAGAGAGAGAGAGAGAGAGAGTGTGAGTGAGGAAGAAGGAAAGTGAGAGTAAGAGTGAGAGTGAGCAAGAGTGAGCGAAAGTGTGTGAGAGTGAGTGCAAGAGAATGTGAGAGGACTGTTGTGATGGTGTTATAATGCGAAAAAAACCCAAAACCGAACGCTCCTATCACTCTAATAGCTATATACGGAATGCATAAATCACGATGTAGATGAATGTGGCCGTTACGTGGGGGTTGTTAATGTGTGTGAGCTGAGGACTGCTAAATACAGCTATCATGTGCCCCCTCTCCATTACAGCTTGGAAACAAATGTGTCAACCACAAACTATATAATGTATCTCATCCATATGGGCCTTCGCTAGGTTGAGAATACGGGGTTGTGTTTGCATGAAATTTAACCTTTAACTGTCATGATGGTGTAATGGTTAGTGTTTAAGATATGTATGTGGCAACCCAGGTTCAAATCCCGGGAGGACCACATGAGGAGTTTGGTGTTGGGAGTGAAATAAATAAATTATATTATTAGGAAAAAATAAAAATTGCATTCGAAGTTTAAATACCAATAATTATCGCAATGAATTACACACAAATAATGTCATGGAATTAATTAAGGAAGACGCAAATATGAGAGGAGGATCGGTGTAATCACATATTATCCAAAAGGTGATAACAGCTATATAGTCGCTTATCAAAAGTAATCACCAAACTTTATCATAATTCGTTGATAAAAGTCTCAGATATTACCGTAACAAACAATAATTCTTAATAGCACCAACTCACCAACTAACTTGTAAACAAACCTAATTAAAGAAATCAATGAAATTATTGAATATGTGTGGTACTCTCAGGACTCGAACCTAGGATACTCACACCGAAATCCAGCGCACTAACATAAAACAGATAGTCAGACATAATGGCGGATGTAACACGATAACATCACACTACCACAAGAGCTACTAAGTAAATATATCCGATGGTGGTAGAGTCATTACGTGGTGACTGTGGCTTAGCTAACTTGTCACAGAGCCTCCCCGGTGTGTTCAGATCTCTCTCTCTCTCTCTCTCTCTCTCTCTCTCTCTCTCTCTCTCTCTCTCTCTCTCTCTCCAGTGTTTTTGTTAGGTAAACCGCTAATGTCTCACACCCCAGCACTAAGTTGGAACTGAGGTGTTTGTATGTTGTCTGACAAGGCCCTAATATGCGACAAGGAAAAACAAATACAAAATATACACAAACACGCACACACACACGCACACACACACACACACACACACACACACACACACACACACACACACACAGCCCGTAGCCTAGTAGGTAGAGCTCTCGTCTCACACACGAGGGGTCGGGGGTTCAATCCCCGGCCGGGCGGAGACAAATTGGGCTTGTCTCCTTTCATGTGTTAGCCTCAGTTCACCTAGCTGTAAATAGGTACCTGGAATAAGTGGACGACGTTGTGACGTCCCATCTGGGGTTGGCAAAAATGGTACAAGGCGAGATGGGTATCATATGGTTCACCTAAGCTGATGGCTACCTAAGCCTTCGGGCGAGACGGTACCGTCTATAGTGAGAATGGTACCATACAGATCCACCCTAAGCCTTCGTTTCCGATGTCGCCAATTGGCTAAAAATACAGACTACACACACATCCACAGCCATTCCAACGATACATATAACACCTACACATATAGGAGGCGGGAAATAACGAGTATGCTCACTCCCGCAATACAACTAGAGTAAGTACACACACACACACACACACGCACAAATAATATGAAACCATGATTAACCATCGCCAACTCAATTCTATTAACTCCAATGTTCATCTCAATTTCAGGTGAAGCAACACCAGTAAGAGGAATGGCTGTAAGATACAAGAGGCAGCTACAACACAAGTGGAGGTGAGATAACTAATGCTATTTACAGACAAATGATTAAGTACAGACAGAGAGAGAGAGAGAGAGAGAGAGAGAGAGAGAGAGAGAGAGAGAGAGAGAGAGAGAGAGAGAGAGAGAGAGAGAGAGAGAGAGCATGTCTGTGTGAGAGTGTGAGAGAGAGAGAGAGAGAGCATGTCTGTGTGAGAGTGTGTGAGAGTGTGTGTGTGTGTGTAATAAGACGAGTGGCTGAAAGATACAAGAGCAGTTACAAGACAGGTGAGCTTACAGATGCACCTTTTGGCCCCCTCCACACCCACACCCACACCCACACCCACACCCACACCCACACCCACACCCACACCCACAGCACCACAACTGCAGAGCCTGGCCGGCATATACTGGTACATATACAAGTGTTAGGACAAGTGTTCTTAAGGGGAGATATCCACTTGAGGGATTTTTTTCTGGACCCCTATCTCCCTCATGTTTAGCCCCATTGCCTTTGATATTTTAAGACGTTCGCCCCATAATTAAGAACTTTCGCCCCATTTCTGTCAATTTTAAGACCTTTTATGCAATTTAGGTGTCGATTTTCTCCTGGCGAGCGATAGCCAGCCTGTAATTTAAGAGGAAGCGGCCTTTGGCCGGGACATTTTTCTACCGAAAAATGTACACATTTATCTTGAAAGGGGGCCTAGAGGGTGTAATTTTAAGCTTGATGGAAGTCTAGGGAGCTAACTAAAAAACCTCCCCTTAACCCCGCCGATACGTAATCTGACGGGATAGTTGTTGATATTTATGAACCGACCTCCTATGCACTTAATTAAATCAGTGCGTTGGTGATGTTCTTTACCTGGCTAGATATTCGTACTCGCTATTTTTCTCGCAATTTTTTCTTGGGCATTTTTCAACCATCAATCTACTTGTCAACACCAATGCAATGTAGTTATTAGCATGTTGCCCTAGTAAGGGGGAGGGGGAGGGGGGGGGGTGACCTGCTTTTTGTTATTTCTGTCCTTTTGTCTCTTTCTCTGGCTTGTATCCATTCGGCCCCATTCAGCCAACTATTTTAAGACGTTTATCCCCATCTAGGTGTCGATTTCTTCCTGGCGAGCGGTAGCGAGCCAGCATTATATGAAGAAATCCGGCTTCGCCGGAGAAAATTTTCTATCGAAAAATGCACAAATTTAGCCTGCTTTAAAACAAAAATATAAAATATGCTGGTTCGCTACCGCTCACCAGTAAACAATGGACACCTGTATGGGGATAAACGTCTTAAAACAGTAGGCTGAATGGGGCCAAATGGATACAAACCAGAGAAAGATAGACAAGGACAGAACAAAAACAGGTCACCCCCCCTAAGGTTGCGGGTTGAAAGTTGCCAACAAATGATTCTCTCTCTTCCTTCTCCATCTTCTTTCTTTCCTCCTCCTTCCTCTTCCTGCCTTCGAGATATACATGTTAGGCACGCATCAATAACATCTTATATTAATAATTATTAACACATAACCATCACGAATGATTAATTGATGGCAATGTATGTTACTCAACTCATATCACATAGCATTAATTCAATCTACATCAAATTAAACCCAGAAAACAACCTCGCCGTTTTTAGTGTTTCATGATAACAACATAAAACACATTCTTATATTGCTAAGTAACGCCCCGTTCTTAACATTAATCATCAATTACAAACCCCAATGCACTTGAATACACCAATGAAAGCATAATTATGGTCCTCCCGGGATTCGAACTCGGGACACCACACCCAGAACATAAAGCATCTAAACCATTACACCAAAACACGAAAAAAGTAATATTTTTTACGTTACCTGATAGAAAAAGAGCATAAACAATGGTCCTTGAATTTCTACATTGCATGAAAAACAAAAACAAAAACGGTCATGAATGTTTATACAGTAGTGTGCCCGGTAAACATACGAGGTCATGAATGTATATACAGTAGTGTGCCCGGTAAACATACGAGGTCATGAATGTATATACAGTAGTGTGCCCGGTAAACATACGAGGTCATGAATGTATATACAGTAGTGTGCCCGGTAAACATACGAGGTCATGAATGTATATACAGTAGTGTGCCCGGTAAACATACGAGGTCAACCCTTTTTTTCCGGATACGATACAAAACCTACTGGTAAACAATCCACGATATAAACATGAACAATGAACGAATAATTATATACTTTGCAAAAGAAACTGATCCACGAATTTCTACTTTGCAAGAGAAACATTCACGAATTTCTACTTTGCAAGAGAAACTGATCCACGAATTTCTACTTTGCAAGAGAAACCCATCCACGAATTTCTACTTTGCAAGAGAAACAGATCCACGAATGTTTACTTTGCAAGAGAAACTGATCCACGAAAATTTAGATTTTGTAAGAGAAACTGATCCACGAATTTCTACTTTGCAAGAGAAACAGATCCACGAATTTTTACTTCGCAAGATAAACTGATCCACGAATTTCGACTTTGCAAGAGAAACTGATAAACGATTTTTTACTTAGCGCAATAAAAACACTTTTACGAACTTTTACGAGTGACTGTGCAGGATGGTGTTGATATTTTTCCCGGAAGGCGAAGAGGAAATTTGCCAGCGAGAATAATAAACTCGCTAGCACAATATCCGAGGTGGGGAAATGGTCTCGAATTGCCACTCAGACCACAGGAGGGAGAGAGAGAGCGAGAGTGAGGAATAAAGGATAAGAGTGAGAGAGAGAGATTTACATAGATTTACATATATACACTTGCCACACAGACCTTACGATCCAAACGAGGTGCTCAGGACTTAATTCTAGTAGAGAGAGAGAGAGAGAGAATGTGTAGGCCTATGTCCGGTACTAGTTTATGTTGAAGTAATGTTATAATCATTCATACAATATAGGCACACGCATAAACAAATATATAGATACATAAGACAACATTATATAAGTTCTTATTATATAGACACGACCGATTCGGTTCCTCTTGAGCCCCTCGGTGTGTGTGTTTATTTCCACACCAGAAGAGAGGTCAATATTAGCCGAAAACTAAACAACAAAATGGAAATCGATATATAGGAAGTTAAACAATTATCTGGTCAAGGCATTAGGGAACGAAGGCATTTATTTATATACAAAAAGACAAACAAATGATAGTAATACAAATAATAATAACTAACAATAAAGAATAAATATAAAATACACATATACATAAATAAATCAATAAAGCTATATACGAGGACATACACGAAAAACGCGAAAATGTATAGTAAATCAGGGAATAGAGGAATGAAAAGAGAACTAGGAAACCGTCGGAAATGAGAGGTGGCGAGGAGGAGGAGGAGGAGGAGGAGGAGGTGTAAAAACTCCTGCAGCCCCGGGAACAGATGGGAAGGAACGGGAGGATATGAGATCGTAATTGGGGGGAAAGAGTGGAATAATTGGGCTACAGAGAAAGGATATTGCCGATTTTGAGTCCATTTGAGGCTTCGAACAAGAGATCCGGACCGCTCTCGAAATTTTGGAAGAGGAAATTCAGTGTGTCAAACTGAAGCAATTTTGTGCGAAGACTTGAATTAATGAAATTCAACATGAAATAACATTGTTTTGGCCACCATATCACTTCCAAGACACAATATGAACTATAAACAAAATCGAAACCTAATGGCACGAAAGGTCTTAATATTGACAAAGAAATGGAGCGAACAGTATGAATATCGCTAAACAAACGAGCAGAAACGTCTTAAAATCTTAAAACTAATGGGGCTAATCATCCCCCTTTAAAATAAGTGTATTTTTTGGTGTGGTACCGGTAGTCTTCCTATGGCATCAACGTAGATGCCGTTAGAAAGGTGACCAATCTTTCTCTACTCCGGGGTCTCCAATATGGCCGCAGGTGGGAGAGTTGGCCCAATTCGCTTTATTTTAGGGTATCAATTTAGGACAACCCCGTTCAGACAGTCACCGCCTTGTTGACGGAATGGACGGGTGTGTGTGTGTGTGTGTGTGTACGTCAGACATTCAATTATACACTCTACCTCTCCCCAGACCAACCCACCTAATATACCCCTTCGAATATATATATATATATAAGGTTAGGACACGGGGATGAACATCGTAGTAAAGCACAGTCTAGCGTAGTCTACCCACTTTTGCTAAATATCTTGACCCCGTGCAGTAGAGTAGGCCAATATTTACAGTATATTGAATTACTGACAGGACTTCTTCGATATGCCTTAGTGGTGTTTCGTCATAATTATAATACAAGCCCCAACATATCATTGAATGTTGTTGCTGCAAGTAAAATGGCGTGAGATACGGTGACATACAATACTGGACAAGAGAGAGAGAGAGAGAGAGAGAGAGAGATGGTTGGCGGAAGAATAGAAGAAGAAGGAATCGAATGGAGGAGGAGTGGGAGTGGGAGTGGGAGGGGAGGTTTGCATTTCCTCACGTTACTCAACAGGACAAACCCCCTTCTGTTCTTCTCTCTCTCTCTCTCTCTCTCTCTAGTTCTCATGTACTTGACTCACTCTCACTCTCTCTCTCTCTCTTCTTGTTGTAGTTCTTCTTATACACTCACCACCTCAGTCGCTGCAAATAATTTGTTTACCCTTTCACGGCTCCAGTTCTGACGATAATCTTGACTTACAGTGTGCTGGCTTAATAATCCAATAGGGTTGATAGCCTCTGAAGTCTTATTTTAACTAAATATATTATGGCTCAATAATCCGAATGTCTACTGATCCCACTGAGGCGCGGTCAGAGAGGCGAGCCCCCACAAAAGGGCAGGAGGGAGGAGGGAGAAGTGTTGACACCCCCTGCGTCTGTACTCGCCTCCCCTCTCTCCGTGACACAATACCTCCTCAGTTGTCATCGCCTATAGATACCAGCGGTGCTATGTATAGGTACGCTGTAGCTATATCTATTTCCTAAGTTAGATAGATTAGCGATGAAACACAATGCATATATATCACTTCTTCGCGATTAACTGCGGCAAAGACAATATTATACAAGAACCCCAATGGAAATACGCCTAACGGCCTTATTGGGCTATCCTTAGTTGGAATTATGCAAAGCTGGTACATGTCATATTTGAAACATGTTGCACCAATGTAAAATGCTAACTGAATAAATATTATTATTATTATTATTATTATTATTTCACAATAAAGGGTTTCTTCAGCCACGGATAGCAGTGAAGGACAATCGAGTGAAAGTCTAGCAAGAACCGTCTGACTGTAGTTACTCACACAAGCGTCATGGTGGTGGATGTAGTGTGTGTGTGTTCCAGTCTCGGCAGATAATTAGTAACGTCCTCGCACACTCGTATTAAGTCCCGTATATATAAAAAAAAAGCGGTGATCTATTGGACGCGTTATTGCCCGAGCGCCCGGCACGTCTGGTCACTGTGGCACTCTGGCTTGGCACTGGTTGGCACTGGAGGAAAGCAGGACTCGCAGGGTTACCAAATACAGTCCGCTAGATAGTAAATATATGTCGAAAATAGCTAGAATAATGCCACAATCTCTGCAATATCTGTCTAAAATGGCTCAAATCTACAGAATATCGCTAGAATTCATGTCGCTATATGTAAAAATGGCCTCTAGATCTAAGTAAATACCTTCAGATCTAGCGGGAAACCAGCTAAATTGGCAACACTAAGCAGGAGAGAGGACCAAGATACAGGCCCTGTGGTAAACGGAGACTGGACACATCCAGCCAGTTTGAGACATGCAACATCCCTAGCAGCAAAAACTGCCTAAATACTATGTACACCCGACAAAACAAACTAAATAGAAGTAACCTTGATAAACTATTTTAGATTCTGTACTATTTCCGTGTACACAAGTGCATACATATATGTTTGCATATTTATTCTTGCACCAATATGAACACTGGGTTGAGAAGTTGTCCAATCTCTTACAGCCCCAGTGTCTCTTCGGCCATTGACGCCCAGGCTACAAACAACAGAGGCTTTATTCTCACATTCTCCAGACGGTGGCCGGAGTCTACGATGAAGAACTTTATTTGGGAGGAGGGAAGGAGCGACTGTGTTCTCCAGTGTTCTCTCTACGACGATGTTCTGCAAGGCGTGTGTCTGCTGCCCCATATGTCTCAACGGGCATGCTTAGGTGGGCAAAAATCCGAGCGCAGGTCACGACTTTTCACAACAAAGGGTCCGAGGCTACGTAAAAAAGCCAGAGGTGTCGAGAACCACTGGGAACCGAACGCAACGCAACGAAAAAGTGATCACTACGAGTGAGACAATTCATCGGTAAACCAGCCACCTCTGTAACTCATGGTCTTAGCTGGTTGTTGCTTGTCTATTCCCTGAGCTGCCTCTCGTGTCTTGCCGCTGACGAGTTGCTCTTCAGGAAACCCTAATGAAACATGGCGTGCGGGGGAAGCGGTCGCGTCTTCAGTGTTTCAAAACGATTCATTAGGAAAACTGAAGGTTGGAAAAGTCCGGGGACTTGTGGGTTCGCGCGCGCGGGGCCCCGAACGTCCTTTAAAAACAAGTGAAGGTTTGTTTGCGGTCCTTTTTGTTGTGTGTCGGTGTTGTGTTTCTCTCTGGTGTGGCCGTTCATAGGAGAAGTTGAGCAAGATTAATTACAGTAACCGCCATGTTGCTAACCTATAACACGTTTACTTATACTCTGTGTATAGTTTACTGGCGAACAACTTGGATTATTATGTTTTTTACACCAACCAACTTCACATCTAAACTTAATTAATGAAATCAACAAATACATGTGGCACTCCGAGGACTCGAACCCAGTACCATGACATGATATAACATGAATAAAGGAAAGGTGAGAAAATCAATACCAAGGTGTGACAAGACTTAAATAACGAATTACGATACTAATTTAATATAAATACAGTATACTGAAATGGATGGTAATAAATGGCCTCTTGTAGATAAATATAAATTAATCGGTTGCAAAGGGATAACAGATATTCGACAACATTTAGTAAACAGACTACAGTTCGTTTGAATGGGAAATACGACACTTCATCACACCTCTTCTTCGCATTCTTAGAAGTGTTGACATACATTTCCTGTACATCTAACAAAAGTGTCCAGCTTGTTCATCACTCCCCTTAACCCCTTCTGTACCGGCGGGGGCTTTTTAATTGTATTCTAGATATATTTGTGCAGTTTAAGAAGGATCTGCGGTAGTAAAAAGGAGTAGGCGAGATAGCCCAAAGCCTGTTAATTGCTAGAGGCCCTTTTTAAACTGAATAAAATCGTCTAATAGCAGCCAGCATAAAGTTAAAAGGACGTCACCGGTAATAAAGGAGTTAACCCCTTCAGTACCGGTGGCATCCTTTACATTATATTCTGGCAACCATTAGACGAGTTTATTCAGTTAAAATAAGGACCTCCAACAATAAACAGGCTTCGCACTATCTCGCTTAACCCCTTTTGCTACCACACATCCTTCTTAAACTACACACAATCGTCTAAAATAGCTAGTATTAAGTTTAAAAGACGTCGCCGGTACAGTTAGGGTTAAGGTCATGGGGCAATACCCTTCCTAACTCAAAAACTACCTGAGTATTCGAGCAAATATTTCGACCATTTGGGAAGAGTCAGGCAGGGAATTTTACAGCCCATTTGCTCTAGCCCTTTGGTTTTAGTTAGAGAGGGTTGAGGTCACGACTTCTGGCCTACGTATATTGAATGGACTATAGCAACTCCATGTCCTGATACACCCGTCCTCTCGTCCTCAAAAAGTGAAAACTGTACGCTTTATTCCAGGGTTTTGATGAATGATACAGCCTAATGACCTAGCGCCAGTGGAATATAGACCTTTTGCTGTCCTACACTAAGACCCATTATCCCTCTTGGCTGCTAGGGACAGGGGAATATAGACCCTTGGTTGTCCTACACTAAGACCCATTATCCCTGTTGGCTGCTAGGGACAGGGAAATATAGACCCTCTGCTGTCCTGCACTAAGACCCATTATCCTTGTTGGCTGCTAGGGACAGGGGAATATAGACCCTTGGCTTGTCCTACACTAAGACCTTTTATCCCTCGCCCAGGCAAAAAATTCGGCTCTTAATTCTATTATAGCTCGTCCTGGGCTCCGACACCGGGTATTATATAATTTGCCAATTATTTCTCAACCCCTTCGCGCCAGTAATAATCATGGATTATTTTGCAACTCTCTGATAATTGAACCTGTTGATCGAATGAACGAAGTGGTCAAATTCTGCGAAGTGTCGGGTTGCAGAAATTGTCAACACTGCGATCTCTTGATGGTGAAAAGTGATTAAAACCCAGAAGATAATTAAGTCTGGCTTCCATAGATTGAAAAGTAAGCCAATTTAACCCTTACAGTACCGGGGCGACGTCTTTGCGCTTTGATTTCAGCTGCATTTAGACGATTTTATGAAGCTTGGGAAGGCTATATGGTAGCTAAAAAGGGTTAACTGAGATAGTTTGTAATCTTTAAACAGGTAGACGTCCTCCCTAAGCTGACTAAAACCGTCTAATAAATAGTTCCCAGGATATAATGAAAAGGATGTCACCGGTACCGAATGAGTTAAACAACAAGAGACGATCCTGAATATCGAGTCCGTATAGTTGCACAATAGTTGCACAGTACACGCACATTTTGCAAATATCGTAATTGAATCTGTTGCTCGAATGAACGTCGTGGTCAAATCTGCGAAGTGTCGGGTTGCAAACTTACACGGATTTAGGGTTTAGGATTGAGGTCGTTCCGTTCTCATTACGACAAGATGTGAATAGAAAAATGATATATAAAATAATAACTAACATCCCGTTCTTAACATTAATCATCAATTACAAACCCCAATGCACTTGCATAAACTAATGAAAGCATATGGTCCTCCCGGTATTCGAACTCGGGACACCACACCCAGAACATAAGCATCCAAACCACTTATTACTAAAGGGACTGGACAAAAGAACTTATCAAAATCACTATGTGGAAATAAAGCTTTAGCTATATAGAGAACCTTGGCATAAATTCCACTAGGAGAGGTAAATTGTAATAAGAATATCTACACCAGCTAAACACCCAACACTAAATATTACCCCAGATCTATAATGAAATATCAAAATACCAGCAATATAAGAGAGAGGATGACAAGATTATGAGAAACTGAGCGAGAGAAAGTGACACACACCTAAACACACAAACAAACACAATTACACACACACACGCACCTAAGCACACCCACCCACCTACATACACACACACACACACACACACTCACAATCTCTCTCTCTCTCTCACACACACACACACACACACGCACAGCTACAGAGAGAGAGAGAGAGAGAGAGAGAGAGAGAGAGAGAGAGAGAGAGAGAGAGAGGAGAGAGAGAGAGAGAGAGAGAGAGAGAGAGAGAGAGAGAAGAGAGAGAGAGAGAGAGAGAGAGAGAGAGAGAGAGAGAGAGAGAGAGAGAGAGAGAGAGAGAGAGAGAGAGAGAGAGAGAGAGAGAGAGAGAGAGAGAGAGAGAGAAGACAAACGACCATTATACCCCTGGTATTTATTGGGGTGGACCTGAAGGTTTCAATTATCCCCCCGCCGACAGATGGCGTGGCGTCCAACTCATGTTAAGGGAGCCCACTTCGCTTTTTTTCTTTCTCTCCCTCTCTCTTTGGCTTGTATCCATACGGCCCCATTCAGCCTACTGTTTTAAAACGTTTATCCCCATCCAGGTGTCGATTTCTGGCGAGCGATAGCGAGCCATCATTGTATGGAGAAATTCGGCTTCGCCTGAGACATTTTTCTATCGAAAAATTTATAAATTTAGCCTGCTGTCAAAAAGAGATTAAAAATATGCTGACTCGCTACCGCTCGCCAGAAAAAAATTGACACCTGGATGGGGGTAAACGTCTTCAAACAGTAGGGTGAATGGGGTCGAATAGATACAAGCCAAAGAGAGAGGGAGAGAAAGAGAGAAGAAATCGAGGTGGGCCCCCTTAAGAACATCTTTGGGGAGGCCAACAACTTCATTACAGTGGACGCCATCATGAGCTATACTCTGTCCCAAATAGGTAGGCCAGAAAACCATAACCTCTTTAACTCAGAAAGGGCTAGAGCAGATGGGCTGTACATTTCCACACCTATTCCCTGGCTGACCCTTCCGAAGTGGTAGCAATATTAAATCGATAATTCTAGAGAATCTAGAGGTTTGTGAGTTATAGAGGTTAATGTTCAAGAACAAGGTATATATATATATATATATATATATATATATATATATATATATATGTTCAGGCCCAATCCCCACTTTTCCTTTTGTTTCACGGGTTTTGGTGATGCGTACGTGGCTGATGAGTCGGAGCATAATCGAAGGAGTTTAGATTTTCCAATTACTTTCGCAAAAATATCACATAAACGATAAAATGCAACACACAACCTTGCAATGATAAACAAAGCTATAGTTTCTGACTTCCCGGTGATGGTTTAATATATTTAGTTTAAGAATTCTGGGATTTAGTTATTTAGGTGCAAGTTAAGGTAATATCATTATGGAATTCAAGGTCTTACGATTAATTCTGTCTTATTTCCTTTTCATATTGTGTTTGTTGGGCAGACAAGCCTTTCATATAGAGGTCGCCGAACCTGTTGTTGCTTGATTTCCTGTGTACTATATAATTTACAATATAATCCAAGGCATGAAGGTGGTAGCCAAATCACTAAATCTGTTGGCTTCTCCTCCCCTTTTGTCCTCGTCTTCTATTGGCTAAGTTTGTTCAGGAGAGAGCAGATTAAAATAATAATAGCAGTAATAATAATAAAATGTTCCATGAAGATAGACAGTAAACAATGCGTGGCTGCCAGCTGTGGAAATATATAGCCCAGGAAATAAAATAGCCCAAGCACAGTGGAGATATATATAGCCCCAGGAAATAAATATAGCCCAATCACTGTGGAAATATATAGCCCCAGGGAAATAAATATAGCCCCGGGGAAAAAAAATATAGCCCGAGCACTGTGGACACTGCTCATGTAAGATTAAGATATATTAGGCTCAAGTTGATTATATTGTATGAACAGCCATTGTATATTTAATGGAAATAAAGTCATCTGAATCTGAATTTGTCATGCCATTGATATCACTGCGTTGTTGGTGTTCTTAAGATATTACACGGAAGGTCTGTGGGGTGTGATATGTACAGTCGGCCTAATAAGTCATGTCTCGGCACCAAGTATGTTTTGATCAATAATTGGTATCAGTAATGTCTAAAACTTGATTTATTCGTTTCGATTGAGATTACAAACATGGTCCTACACTTATCCACCCTATTCAACATCTGACAGACATTAATACAGCACAGAGCGAACCAAACGTAATGACAGCTGAGACATGACTTATTAGCGCCACCGTACACTCACTTGTAAACATTCGTGGACCTCCTGCGTTTCTCTCTATGCAACTATAAAAATCTGGATTGATTTTTGAATGGAACTTGTTTTTAAAGAAATATTATATTATAGTTTTGTAGTTGATGTAGAGAGCATTATATTCATAGATTCGTTTCCAGATAATATACTTCCATAATTAGAAAAAAGGGAGGTCCACGAATTTTTATGAGTGACTGTACGTTGGGCTGATGTGGATTCATGTTAGACTCGAAAATTACATGTATTTATCAATAATGCTGCACACGGAAACAGCTGCACTCACACAAATAATATATACACCCTCTCTCTCTCTCTCTCTCTCTCTCTCTGCTTCGCTTCGTGCCTTTAATTTTGCTGGTGTTAAACTGTGATTCGATAGGTCAAATATAATTATGTTGAGTGATGTGCTGGTTTACATCTCTCTCTTTCTCTCTCTCTCTCTCTCTCTCTCTCTCTCTCTCTCTCTCTCTCGCTCTCTCTCTCTCTCTCTCTCTCTCTCTCTCTCATTATTTTCTACCTTACAAGAGTCACAGTTGTCCTCTTCCCCACTCTCCCCCCCCCCCCCTACACCTTCTCAAGACGCCCACATAACCAGGGTTCTGTTGTTGCGGTGTGGGCGGAATCTGTGGCTCCAGGAATGTGTGTGTGTGTGTGTGTGTGTGTGTGTGTGTGTGTGTGTGTGTGTGTGTGTGTGTGTGTGTGTGTGTGTGTAATAATAATAACTACTAATATAAACGGTTTGTTGATAATTGCAACCGTTGGCTGAAAATGTGCAGAGGAAATGTTTGTTGCTTAACTCTAACATATATTAATTTATACTAAGCACCAAAGCAAGAAATTGCACAAGAGCTATTTATTCAGTTAAATATTACGTACTTGGTTTGAAGATGATTTTCGAATTGAGATAATAGTTGTACATAATATGAGGGTTCTCGGAAAAGCTTGCGAGTTGATTTACTGACTATGTTTACCGTGTTTGTGTTTGAGAGAGAGAGAGAGAGAGAGAGAGAGAGAGAGAGTATAGTGACTGGTTGAGTGAGGTGTTCAAGAGGTTTACATTAGGCTCTATATGGTGGCTCCATATATACACCGTGCTCTTCATTCTGGCTAGCATTAGACTATTATATTCAGCTTAGGAAGGATCTGTGGGATTCAAAAGGGTAAAGACGGTCTCAATCAACCGTCTGACTTCCATATACTCTTCCTAATCTAAATATAGCCGTATATGAGAGAGAGAGAGAGAGAGAGAGAGAGAGAGAGAGAGAGAGAGAGAGAGAGAGAGATACAGAGCGGTTTTGAGTGTGTGTGTGTGTGTGTGTGTGTGTGTGTGTGTGTGTGTGTGTGTGTGTGTATGTGAGTGAGTGAATGAGAGTGTGTGTGCGTGTATGAGTGTGTATGTGCATTTCAAGACTGTTTTCCTAGGATGGCCCACTATAGCCCATTTCCCTCACCCTACTCTGCCATCAACATTCCCGCCTGGTACGGACAGACAAATTTGTTTACAAATATCCTCCTTTGGCGAACTCCAAATATACCCTTTGATATTTTATGGAAGTGGCGGCGAAGACAAGATGAGCGAGATAAGGAGCGAGAATGGTCCTGTTCTATGGATTGTTTACATCTTATCCCTTTAATGCTTGTGAAACTCTCCCCTCAAATTGGAAGTGAACTGATTTACGACTTTATCTTCTGCTTCACAGCCTGATAGCTCACACGGTGTAGCCTATAAAATGGACATAAAATACATATAAACACGGATTAATATCAATGTAGGTGAAGACATTGCAAAGTAAATTACCAAGTTGCAAAACAAACAGGAGTGGTCTTAAAAACACACATATCTGCAATCAAAACCAGAATTTGTAATGTACAGCTTTGGAATAACCAGCAAGTAGCTTAATTTATTGATTTGTAACCAATATTGACCAAAAATATGTATTGTTTGATTGAGTACCAAATTGAGATCGTGAGACAATATAGTTAATATCTATTTACTGTGTGATTGTTTTAATAAATAGGGACACAAACACAATTGATCACATAATAATCAATTGACGGTGATTAATCGCAAAACTTACACAGCTTAATTTGGAAGCTTTTGAGAAAGTGGTTAGAATATATTTTTGAATAAATCAGCGTAATTTAGCAGACCTTAACAATATTCTATTCTATTTTATTTTATTTTTTAACAATGACCCTCACCCTCAGAACCCCCACATGAGGCAATTGTCCCTGCCTCCCTCCCTCTCTCTATCTACCCCCCTCCCCCCTCCTTCTTCACCCCCCTCTCTCTTGCCACCCCCTCACTCTCCCCTCCTCCTTCCCCCTCTCTCCTTCTCCCCCTCTCTCATTCTCCCCCTCACTCTCTCTTCCCCCTCTCTCCTGCCACCCCCTCACTCTCCCCTCTCTCCTGCCCCCCCCCCCCCTCCCCTCCCTCTGCCCACATTCCCTCACTCTCTCAGTACAACATTCCCCTCGACGTGGACTAATTCCCCTCGCCCGCCCTCCCCTCGGCCTTTTCCACCTGATTAAGGCAAAAAATCCAAGTTAACAATCGCCTATCACACGACGCGAACCGGGGCCGCGGGTAAAAAGGACCCCATCCCGACTACCCAGGGGAGACAGGAGGATTTTCAGCTCTATGGCCTCGGGGTTTAAGGGTGAATTTAGCGGTGGATCGGTGAGGGTGTGGGTGGGGGTATTTTGAGCTCTGGGGACTGATGGGATAAGGGTTATTTTAGGGGTGGTTAGGGCGAGGACGTGGGTTAGGGTCATTGTGCCGGGAGGTGTCGGGTTACGAGACACAAAACAGGGGTATGTGATAAGGCGAGCTAAGTGAGGGGCTTTGTTTCACTCACTCTCTCTTATATATATATATATATATATATATATATATATATATATATATATATATATATATATATATATATATATATATACTGTATATATGGATAAATCAGGATAAAAGAGGATATAAACGAGGGTAAGAGAATCTAAGAAAGGAGCAGGCCCCGAAAGGAGAAATAGAAATAGAATAGAAAACGGAACAGAGGTCTATTGTATGGGTGTGGGGGAAATGTTTTGGTAATTGGGAGAAAAGGAGATTATTTTGGTGAATTTGGGAAAATAGAACGATTGTGTGTGTGCGAGAGAGAGAGCGAGAGAGAGAGAGAGAGAGAGTGAGAGTGAGTGCAGGCGCAGAACGAAACAAGAAAAGATTAAGAGAAAAAAGGTTTGATAAGGATGATGGACTCCTGCTCACTCGCTTTATCTTTATCTCTCTCTCTCTCTCTCTCTCTCTCTCTCTCTCTCTCTCTCTCTCTCTCTCTCTCTCTCGTTCTTCGGCTCACACTTGAAGGTTTTTCTTTGCGTTTTATGCTTTTTTTTTTTGGCCCGATTTCTCATGATGTTTTAATTTGCGTATGGTGTTAAGCGTTTTTCTTTACTGCTCTCTCTCTCTCTCTCTCTCTCTCTCTCTCTCTCAGGAACATCTGCTAAGGTGGACAGTGTTGCTCTTTATGTGAGTCGATATTTAATTTCCTTCAGACCGGCACAATCATTTGTTTTCCGAGTGGTAGAGACGCGATTGTACTTAAGTCACTGTCAAGTCGATTTTAGTCAGCTTAGGAAGGCCGTCTGTAATGTATGCGTATGAGAGAGAGAGAGAGAGAGAGAGAGAGAGAGAGAGAGAGAGAGAGAGAGAGAGAACTATCGCCAATTAAAGCCTGTTCTTATCTACGAGTACGTGTTCTCTGTCTCGTAAAGCATCACTCAATCCGTTCTTTTTCAAAACTTCGTTGTGTTTATACTTTTTATGTGTTTTTATTAAGATAACTCTAATGGTCTAATTATACATATTTGGTTGTTATTCGGATTACCATTTCTTAAATATATAATTATGTCATTGTTTAGTCTTATTTATGTATTTATTTGTTTGCTCCCTACATCTCCATTAAACTTAAAACTATACCGCAAAACACCCTGGAGATAAATTTGTACATTTTTTGGTAGAACAATGTTGCGACCGAAGGTAACTACATATTGATTTACAGGCTATCGCTATCGCTAGCCAGGAAATAAATGACACCTAAATGACACGAAAAGTCTTAAAATTGACAGAGAAATGGGGCGAAAGGTGTAAAACCACCTATCTAATGGGACGAACGTCTTAAAATAAATACATTAATATTTTGTGTCATGCCCCACTCGAACCCAGGCCAGTAGTGCAGCCCTCCAGCACCAAACCATCAAAACTAATGGGGCTAAACACGAGGGAGACAGGGAATATACAAAACTGAGTAAGAGTAAAGGAATAGCACGGATACGGTATTGTTCTGTTCTGTTGTGGAGATAATGGTGGCCAAGTGTTTCTGAAGGGGGTAGTTGCTTAGTTTTGGGTCTATTTATTCATTTATGTTTTGGTATATACAGTATATATTTTCCACGCTAGACATTAAACAACCTTTAAAAAAAAAAAATCCTAGACCCTCCTTCAAAATATACAGTATATGTACATTTTTTCGATAGATATACGGCCGGTTCCTTCTATAATTACAAGCTGGAAATCGCTCGCCAGGAAATAATGGACACCTAAATGGCACGAAAGATCTGTATATTGACAACAAAATGGGGTGCAAGGTCTTAAAATCGCCACACTAATGGAACGAAAGTCTTCAAATCTCAAAGCTAACGGGACTAAACACGAGGGAGAAAAACCAACTACCTCCCCCTTAAAATAGCAGGTAGTTTACTTATAGCAGCTGCTGTAATTATCATCTGTATCTGTAATTATCATCTGCATCTGTAATTATCATGAGTTATACAAAGAGAGGCTATGTGTGGGGGGAAGAATATATAACCCTCTACAGTATACCCTGTTTCATATAGCTAGGCCAGAAATCGTGAACCCTAACCTCTGTAACTCAAAAAGGGCTAGAGCAAGTGGGCTGTCAATGGTCATACCTCTGTCCTGGCTGATTCTTCCCAAATGGTTGAATTATTCGGTCGATTCATATATGTATTATTTATTTGTGTTATGTATTTGTATTAAATTGATATACCGGTATTAATCGCGTTCATCTATTGGTCCTTCAACTCTTTGTGGTGTAATGGTAGAGCATTTCAGTGCTTGCTGTATCCTACGTTCAAATCCCGAAAGGATCACACGCTTTTCATAATATAATTTGTGAGCAATTGATGTAAACAAAGAAAATTAATTAATATAGCATACTGTACAGGTAACAAAATAAAGTACTTGTATGTAGTTTTGACTGTGTGTGTGTGTGTGTGTGTGTGTGTGTGTGTGTGTGTGTGTGTGTGTACGGTCGAGGTTAATAAGTGTTGTCAGATATTTCACAAAGTTTCGGACACTGACTAATACTCTGAGGGATAAGCACTTTTCCCAGTAACTATAAAGATACCAATAACACTTTTTGAGCGTAAACCACTGGAATCTATGACAACACTTAATACCCCCGATTGTATGTGTGTGTCTGTGTTGTATGTGTGTGTCTGTGTTGTATGTGTGTGTTTGTGTGTGTTGTATTTGTTGTATGTGTTGTGTGTGTGTGTGTGTTGGCTGTATGTGTGTGTGTGTTGTATGTATGCGTGTGTGTTGTATGTGTGTTTGTGTGTGTGTGTGTGTGTGTAAGAAAAGAAAGGGGAGGAGGTGGTAAGAGAGTTACAAATCATTGGTACGGTAATTATAAAATAATAATTAATACACCCAGCTGTACCACAAACACACACACATACACGCCTTTCTCTCTATCTATCTCTCTCTCTCTCTCACACACACACACACACACACACTACAGAACACAACACCTCTCTCTCTCTCTCTCTTTCTCGCTCTCTCACACACACACACACACACACTACAGAACACAACCTCTCTCTCTCTCTCTTGTATCGTCTATATATTCATCATATATGTAAAATATTAGCAACCATAGCATATACAGTATAGCCACATTTAATATACGTACAAATAATTATATATATTTAGCAAATAACACTAATTACTAAAGAAATAATTTAATATATGGAGTAAATTTAGCTCTCCGGTTCCTTCTAGAATCAACACCTAAATGGCACGAAAAGTCTTTATATTGACAAAGAAATGGGGCAAAAGGTCCCAAAATCGCCAAACTAATGAAACGAACGTCGAAAAACCTCAAAGTTGATGGGACCAAACATGAGGGCGAAAGAGCAACTACCTCCCCCTTGATATAACCTCTTTCCAATGGCGTCGGCAAGCAAAGAGAAACGCTAGCAAGAAAACTCGGCTTAGGAGGGTACGCTAAACAGCCATCTCATGAACGATTTTTTTTTTTTTTTTTTTTAAAGTTATATTAAACGTTTGTGTCCGACTTAAGAAGGATCTATGATAGTCAAAAGGGTTAAGTAAGAGAGTTCGAAGCCTGTTAATTGCCGGAGGCCCTTTGTAAACTGACTACAATCGTCTAATAGTAGCCAGAATACAGTTATAAAGGACGGCACCGGTACTGTAAGGGTTAAGAGGAGGTATTTAGTTTGTTCCCTACTTTTTCATCAAGCTTAAAATTACACCCCCTAGACCCCCTTTCAAGATAAATTTTTACATTTTTCGGTAGAAAAATTTCCCGGCCAGAGGCCGATTGCTCTTAAATTACAGGCTCGCTATCGCTCGCCAGGAAAAAATCGACACCTTAACGGCACGAAAGGTCTTAAAATTGACAGAAATGGGGCAAAATGTCTTAAAATATCCAAACTACTAGGGCGAAGGTCTTAACATCTCAAAAGCAATGGGGCTAAACATGAGGGAGAAAGGGGTCCAGAAAAAAATCCCTCAAGTGGAAGTCTCCCCAGCGTATAATATGATGGGTTTCTATCCGGGTACCATTTGGCGACCTCTTTACATTGGTACCGGCAACTAGAGTCTCATTTTTTCCAGTTGATGGCCAATTGAACCCTTTAGCATCTTGATTCTTACTTTAAAACATTGGATACTGCTCTGTCTGTGCGTCATGGTATTGCCAGGTTTTCATAATTGACCATTTGCGAGTTTCGTTCTATAAGGAAGTTGGAGCTGTAGACATCGATATTTAGCTAATTAACAACGAAACTACGGTCAAAGTACATTTATAAATACACAAAGGCTAATTAATCCTAGTTTCTACCCATCAGAAATCCCCAGTAATATTGCATTATTGTACTATATCGATGTCTACAACTCTAACTTCCTTATAGCCTGAAACTCGCAAGTGGTCAATTAGCAACATATTTCGCTACAAAATCAAGGTTTTAGCGTATTAATCCTGATGGAGAGATAGCAATGTACCATTAGCTGAAAAAAACAAAAAAAATCAGAGTACGGACTAAATACAGATTAATTATTATGTTATTCAGAGTATATAATTTTGTTTTGTAAAAGCTTAACTCGTAAGCTGCGTAATCAAGTTTACCGATTAACTATCAAGGAAAAAACGTTTACGAGATGCCGACTTGGCCCTTTGAGTACCAGCGACGTGTTTTAGTCATTCCTTCGAGCTATATTTTATGCGTTAGTATGCAGCTTAGGAAGGATCTGTGGTAGTTAAAATGGTTGGTTAAGATAGTTTGAAGCCTTATTATTGCTAGAGGTCCTTCCTAAGCTGAATAATATCGCCTAATAGTCTCCAGAATGTGATGAAAAGGACGTCACCGGTACTGTACGGGTTAAGCCGTTCAGTACTCTTATATTTCTTCTGGCTACCCAACAGGCAATTTGTATTCAGTTTAATGCAATCACCAGAATTCGAACTGTCTCACGTATCCTTTTTTACTACCACAGATACATTTTAAGCTGCGTAAAATCCTCAAATTATAGCTAGAATATGCGGAAAAAGACGTCGCCGCTACAGAAGGGGTTAAGCCGAAAAGCAGAGAGATACGAACGTTTTTTTCCGGCATCCTTTGATTAGCAATTTTATCCTGGTTGAATTTTTAGGGGCTTTTTATGAAGGGTACGTCTTCACTGCCGCCACATTGCTATAGTTTGCTGAAATCCTATTTAAGTTGAATTTGGAAGCTTCCAAAGCAGATTTACCGCGGGGATATGCTGCAGAAACTGCTCGTGAGGTACAGTCACTCATAAAAAATCCGTGGACCTCAACTATTTCTAATTATGGAAGTATATCTATGGAGACGAATCTATGAAGATATTTCTCTATACATCAATTACAAAACTATATGTACTATTTATTGAGAAGCAAGTTCCATCGAAATATCAATCCAAATAATTATTAGTATAAAGAAAAACATAGGGTTTCCACGAATTTTTATAAGTGACTGTACCGCTTTTAGAGTAATGAACTTTAACCCCTTCTGGATACATTTTGATGGTGTAATGGTTAGAGCGTCTAAGTTCTGTATGAGATATCCTAGGTTCGAATCCTGGGAGAATCCCATGTTTCATTAATTTAATTTGGGGTGTATGGCATCCGAGTGTGCATATCAAGATATATATAAACTTGGTACATATAGAGGGACGGGCGCCCCCAAAATATAAGTTACGTAGGAATGTGGGGCGTCACTGAGCGAATAGAAGGGTTTGGGGTGGAGGGGGTCGGGTATGGGGGGGGGGGGGGGTGCGCAGGGAACGGTGGTGATTATTGGGGCTTTCTGGTCGCCTTATGAGCTACACCTTCTCCTTCATGGCCACTCGTAAACATATCAAAACAGGGGTGGAGATGTGAGAGAGAGCGAGAGGTAGTGAGAGAGAGAGTGTGTGAAAGTAAGGTGCCAGTAGAGAGAGAGAGAGAGAGAGAGAGAGAGAGAGAGAGAGAGAGAGAGAGAGAGAGAGAGAGAGAGAGAGAGAGAGGGGTAGAGAGAGATAGGTAGTGCTGGGCAAGGGCTGGGGTTCATCAGACAGACAGACAGACAGACAGGTAAGGCAAACCAGGTGGGGGCGACACACCACAACTATACCACCACCACCACTATACCACCACCACCACCACTATACCACCACCACCACTACCAACACCACCACCACCACCACCACCACTACACTACACACCTTATATTTTAGCATACACAGATTTAGACCAAGTTTCGCTATTACTTCATATTGGGGAATCAACCATTTAGTATAATCCTATCATATAGTCTGCACGGTCAGGCTATGGAGCATGTCAGCTCATTTAATTATTTTGGCAGAGTGTGGAGTAAAGATCTCCCATCTTTACTCCACACTCTGCCAAAATAATTAAATGGATGAAAAGTGCGGGAGAGGGTGCAACAGGGGAAGAGGGTTGTAGGAACGCTGACAACAGTATCAAGAAATAGGGTGGTCAGCATATGGAAGTAAAAAAAAGTCCTTGCATGACAGTGTGGTATTCCCGACATTGACATACGGGAGCGAAGCATGAACGTTGTTGGAGAGACACAAACTAAGAGTGAGAGGGGTGAAAATTAGTTACTTGAAAAGTGCGTGCGGAGTTACATGGAAGGATAGACCAAGGTCCATAGATACAACTTTGTTGTATCTATGGACCTTGGGATTGACAGACGAATGAGGAATTACGAGAGCGGTGTGATGTGGATGTAGATGTGCTGGAAAGTGTGAAAAGGAACACCTTGAGATGGTTATAATTTTGTATACATCAACTGCTAAAAAATATATACTATTTAATGGCAAGAAAAATCCATCCAAAAATCCATCCGGATCGTTGTAATTGAATAAAGAAAAACATAAAGGGTCCACAGAAGGTTTTTGAGTGACCGTACACAGTGTCTCATGCAATGGCTTCTGTACGACTAACTCACTCTCTCTGCTGCACGGTCTCTTTAATTAGTCATTATTTTAACTAGGCCAAGGAAAGTGTGAGAGAGTGAGAGAAAGAGAGAGAGAGAGATAGAGAGTGTGTGTGAGAGATAATACACAGATAAGCTATGCATGAGAGAGTGTCTGTGTGTGTATGAGAGAGAGAGAGAGAGAGAGAGAGAGAGAGAGAGAGAGAGAGAGAGAGAGAGAGAGAGAGAGAGGAGAGAGAGAGAGAGAGAGAGAGAGAGAGAGAGAGAGAGAGAGAGAGAGAGAGAGAGAGAGAGAGAGAGAGAGAGAGAGAGAGAGAGAGAGAGAGAGAGAGAGAGAGAGAGAGAGAGAGAGCAAACAAGCGAAATCAAGATCGTCACCACCTCTATATACGTCCGCCAAATTTGCTCCGCCCATCCGTCTATCTAACCCGATCCTGTCAGATTATAGCCATCGCTGGGAAGAACTCCTCTATCCAACACCCCAGCCATAGATAGACAGACAGACACACACAGACAAAAACCACAAACCCAATAACTACCACCCAAAGGAGGACGGTGGTTAAGTGACTGGTTAGCTGAATGAGAACTGGATTGGAACTGGCAAATGGGGAAAAAAGGAAACCGCAATTGCACACACACACACACACATATGTATTCACACACTTGCACACATGCTTACACACATACATTTACACTCACCTCACATACATAATTCTACACATAATAAAAACTATCCTGTATCTTTCATGTTGTTTCTATGTCACATTTCCATTTCACAAATCTTGCTTGAACTTTCTCTCTCTCTCTCTCTCTCTCTCTCTCTCTCTCTCTCTCTCTCTCACACACACACACTCGTCGAAAATGGGCACTAAAGAAATTACCCCTATGGTTGCTTTAGTAAGCGGTTAAGGCCCTTCAATTGGCTCCCCCCCCCCCTCCCCCTTCTCCTTCTTCTGGTGTGTATGCTTCACCTCCCCCCCCCCCCCCTTTCTTTGGCTATATATACTTCAATGTGTCAACCCGCATCAGTAGACCGGAAGATACAAGCAATTTCCCAGAGGGGGGGGGGAGGGGGGGGTAAGTAGGAGAGGAGGGGAAGGAGGTCGAGGGAGGGGAGAGGAGGGGGAGGGGGGAGGGAGTGGTCGTCCAAATAGGGCACTCGGACACTTCACCCTATCACGCCATTGCCAGCTGTTACTATTATCCTCTGAATACCATATAACTTGGTTTGTCCTTATATATTTTGTCAAGTAAACATTATCGGTTCTCTCTTAAGTGTTAGCCTGCTTATAGATAGATAGATAGATAGATAGATAGTTTAATAATCACAAAATTGCATTGGTTGCAACAATAGTCATATAACAGTTCCTTTGGTTCATCAAGACTAAATACCAAACCAAGAGAAAACGAACTTCATATAACATAAACAAAAATAAATCCTAACATCAAACCATCAAGCATGGTTGGGAAGCGTATGGGGGGGGGGGGTGGGCGCAAGAGAGGGCCTTATACACAGTTATCCTTGGGAGGGGGGGGGATTAAGGGGGCAGCTAAGCATAACAATCTCAAAGGGGACACAGGGGGTGGTGGGGAAGGGGGGCGGTGGGGCAGGGGGGATGGGACCAAATAGAGCAATTCACGGATCAACGAAGATGTCACCATCGCCTGTCAACTCCTGCCCCGGCCCTTTAAACCTCCCAATTGCCAAACAAGAGTGCTTTGGCAGGCACATTTCTCACACGCTGACCAATCGCTTCGACTGGGGGGGTCCTACACCAATATGCCACCTTCCCAGAACAGTCTATGGGGAGAATGATCCTAGTTGATTTGGGGGAGGGGGGGGGGGGGGCGCCATATTGTATACCCTTAAGCTGTTTATTTTATTTTTTCTCTCTCTCTTTCTCTCTACTATTGGGCATGTCTTAAAATATGAAAACTGCTTGCGGAGACAATAAACACGAAACATTGACCGAAACTCCTTTGATTAATATTATTAAAACATCAAAGCCTGCAACATGCCAACTACTGTAATACAGTCCTATGTGGTTCTCCCTACAAACAAGTCCGACCTCCTTTACCGATGCTCACTTGGCTGTCGGGGATTCGGGAAATAAAAAGTTCCACCCGAATATGACCGCCCCACGTCCTCCTCCTTCTGCTCCTCCTCTTCTTCCTCCTCCTCCTCCTCCTGATACTGTTCCTCCTCCTGTTCCTCCTCTTCTTCCTCCTCCTCCTCCTTCTCCTGCTTTGCTATCCTTTTCTCTACCTAGTAGTAAGTACCTCAGCTGTAGTTATACAAACTGCCTCGCAAGGACCATAGGTATGTTGCAGTTTATCAATCCTTTGTAATCCTCCTCCTCCTCTTCCTCTTTCTCCTCCTCTTCCTCCTCCTCCTCCTCTTCTTCCACTTCCTCCTCCTCCTCCTCCTCTTCTTTCACCTCCTCCTCCTCCTCTCACCATTCACCCCCGTAGGACACACGAAACCTCAGCAACTTTATGACGAATGGCTTGGTTTTTAGCCTGACAAGCGCTCTCTTGTGCAGGGTTCGGGCGGTGGCGAGAGAGGAGACCCATTGTATCAGGTTTGAGCCCCGGTGGGAACTGTGGGGACGTATCTCTTAAAGCCGCGGTGGAAGGAGGGAAGGTGGTGGTGGCCAAGGAGAATCTATGGGTGATATTCTTAAACAATTATTTCCCTTCGCAGCTCCGTTAATGGACGAAATAGCTTGAAAAACTACGCTAGCTTCAGAAATGGGAGTGCTAACCCGTCTAATCTCTATAAACAACACTCATTCCCCCAATATTCGTTCGGTATCAGGCGGTATCACCCCTATAAACTTTGGTAGACTTCCTTCCTAATCTGAATACAATCATCTGTTAGTTACCAGAATCTAATGAAAAGAACGTCACCGGTACAGAAGGGGTTAATGATTTGTTCAAGCCCTACGCTAATAATAAATGTCTTCCTCTTTCTTGTCACTGATTTTACTTACAGAGTACCGTATCTTTGGTTGTATCTAGTTCATCGCATCGGTTTCCTAAAGCTACCTTTCAACACACATTATGTTCTCATTGCTAATTGTAGCCCTTGGGTTTCTTAATTTCATCCCCCCCCCCCCCCCCAATTGCCCCTCACGCTTTTCATAATCTCTCTCTCTCTCTCTCATCCTACCCTTCTTTCTCATTCTTTCCCTCAATTATCCCCTCTCTGCTCCCCCCCCCCCCCCCTCCCCCCTTTTCTCTCCCCTCAATCTGTGCCCCGTCGCCGTACCGAGGGGGAGTTAATAAAGCCCCTGTTGATGTCTGTCACGAGCCATATGATTATTATTCATTCCCCTCACTTAGAATGTAATTGTGACCCCTTCTCCCCTCACCACCCCCCAACCCCAGTCCAATGTTGCCAATTTAGCTACTTTCCCGCTAGCGTTAGAGGAATTGACTTCGATCTAAGAGGCGCATTTTTAACATCTAGCACATGAATTCTAGCGGTATTCTGGAGGTTTGAGCCATTTGTGTGTGATATTTCTGGAGGTTTGAGCCATTATAGTGTGATATGCTAGAGATTGTGGCATTATTCTAGCGAGTTTTGACTTTTGTTGACCATCATCTAGCGGACTTCTTTTGGTTACCCTGCCCCCCCCCCTACCAACCATCTCTCACCCTTGTGCACCCTTCTTCCTGTCCTCACTCTTTCTGCTTTTGAGAGAGAGAGAGAGAGAGAGAGAGAGAGAGAGAGAGAGAGAGAGAGAGAGAGAGAGAGAGAGAGAGAGAAAGTATAATACCTAAAACAAAGAGTACGAAGACGTGTGGATAAAAGTGTAAAACCATCAAGAGCAAAATATCCGATAGAGAGAGAGAGAGAGAGAGAGAGAGAGAGAGAGAGAGAGAGAGAGAGCGAGAGCGAGCTAGAGAGAACAAAACACACACGGGTTTAACTTTAACTCGACCGGACTACACACGAGAGCATATATATAATAAAAAACACATATATTCCGACACACACACGCATTGACGGCCATCCTTCCCAATTTCAATAGGTACTCGAAAAACAAGAAGGGCTGGAGAGAGAGAGAGAGAGAGAGAGGTCAGGCTATGTGTCACTTTACACCTTTGCACTTTAAGGGGAGATGGCCTGGTTTGTCTGGTCCCCCTTCTTCCTCGTGTTTAGCCCCATTATTTTTCAGATTTGATGACGTTAGGCCCATTAGTTTGGCGATTTTAGACCTTTCGTCCCATTTCGTTTTCAATATTATGACCTATCGTGCCAATTAGGTGTCGATATTTTCCTGGCGAGCGATAGCGACCTTGTAATTATAAGAGGAACCGGCCTTCGGCCAAGACATTTTTCTACCGAAAAATGTACAAATGTATCTTGAGGGGGGTTGTAGGGGATGTTTTTCTAAGTTTGAGGGATGTCTAGCGAGGAAACTAAAAAACTAAATGAATATATGACTTAATAGGCCAAAAAAGCAGCCACTGTGCCCTTAACACTATCTCTCTTAGCACATTTCCCCTATATATTTTTTCTATTCCATATCCAAGATTTTCTACTGACTTCATCCGTGTAATCCTAATATCCACATTACTCTACCTTTCTGGAGTCATTCATAGTTTGGGGGGCTTAACCTCAAAATGTTTAAGCTTGGTGGAGGTCTAGGAAGCAAACTAAAAACCTCCCCTTAAGTAATCCAAATGAATACTTGTTTCACCTTTCCTATATTACGTTATGCCGTGGTATACATTTGTAATATCGTTCTTAACACCAGTAACACCCCAAAGGAAATGAATAAAAACATGTGATTCTCCCAGGATTCGAACCCAGGATATCACATACAGAACTAACACGCTCTAATATTCAAACTAAATAGAGGAGAAACTGTTTTAACTGTCTTGGTGGTGTAATGGTTTAGGTGCTTATGTTCTGGGTGTGGTGTCCCGAGTTCGAATTCCGGGAGGGCCATATGCTTTCATTAGTTTATTCAAGTACATTGGGGTTTTGTATTTGATATTAATGCTACTTATTACTATTAGTGAATTAGTACGGTACTATATGATAGCCTACAACACAATTAGCATATATCACAGTGCTAATTTATCCCTGAACCGAAGATAAGTGACTGTAGAAATGGGTGTATTATGTGAGCTTTAACACTTCTACGGCTAATTTCAATTATGTGTTCAATGTTTTCATATTCATGTTAATGAAACGTTTCACACCTAATTTGACATTACTATCATTAATAATGGACCGGTGACGTCTTTTTCATTATATTCTGGCAACTATTAGACGATTTTCTTCAGCTTAGGAAAGATGTCTACCAATTTAAAGGCCACCGACTATCTCAATAATTCCTATTTGCTACCATATATCCTTCGCGAGTTTCATAAAATCGTCTAAATGTAAAAGATGTCTACCAATTTAAAGGCTCCCGACTATCGCAATGAATCCTATTTTATAGGTCTATCCTTCACGAGTTTCATAAAATCGTCTAAATGTAGCAACAATAGGATAAAAACACGTCCCTGATACTGTAAGGGTTTAATAGATGAAACCTAATAATAACGCCTGATTACTAAGAATTAACCTGAAAACCAGTGTGTGTGTATGTGTGTGTGATTGACTTTTGGCCAATTCTACATTTTTTAACACCTGGTATTTTTCCGGTTCGTTTCATCATTATTTCCTGTTTTTTATGGTATTTTTTATTCAACATTATATCCAGTTATTTTGGTTCATTTTAACGTGTGTGTGTGTGTGTGTGTGTGTGTGTGTATGTGTGTGTTATTAGTCACCCTCTCATGAATTCGGATTGGGTTTTTGTAAGTAGTTTTGGCCTACTTACTTGGAATAAGGTATATATACAGTATATATATATATATATATATATATATATATATATATATATATATATATATATATACCGGTATATATATATATATATATATATATATATATATATATATATATATATAATTATATATATATATATACCTCTCTTAACCCGTTCAGTACCGAAGCCGTCCTTTTCATTATAATCTGGCAACTATTAGGCGATATTATTCAACATAGGAAGGACGTCTACCCATTAAAAGGCTACAGACTATCTCAATCAATCGTTTGAGCTACCATATATCCTTCCTAAGCTTCATAAAATCGTCTAAATGTAGCTGAAATTAATTAAAAAAAGACGTATCCGGTACAGAAGGGATAAATAATTGTTCATAGCATACATTTACCGTGCAATACAAGCCCCAGCACTCTTGGAAGCCTTGTTGCTGAAGGCCACACAGGTTCAGGTTACATACAATTGGGTGGGATTCAGTACACTTAACCCCTTCTGTACCGACGACGGCTTTTTAACTTTATTCTGGCTGCTGTTAGACGATATCATTCAGTTAAAAATTGGCCTCCAGAAATTAACAGGCTTCGAACTATCTCACTTAAGGGGAGGTCTCCACTTGAGGGATTGTTTTTTTGACCCCTTTCTCCCTCATGTTTAGCCCCATTGCTTTTGATATTATTAAACGTTTGCCCCATTAGTTTAGCGATTTTAAGAACTTTCACCCCATATTAAGACCTTTCGTGCAATTCAGGTGTCTATTTTATCCTGGCGAGCGATAGCGAGCCTGTAATTTAATAGGAATCGGCCTTCGGCCGGGACATTTTTCTACCGAAAAATGTACAAATTTATCTTGAAAGGGACTCAAGGGGGTGAAATTTTAAGGTTGATGGAGGTCTAGGGAACAAACTAAATACCTCCCCTTAACCCCTTTATACTACCCCAATCCTTCTTAATTAAACTGCACACAACTATCTAAATATCTAAATATAATAAAGCCGTCCAGAACGGATACACATAGGTTAATAATCGAAATAATTATGAAATAGACATTAACACACACACACACACACACACACACATAAATATCTAGTCTTAGACCCGTACACTTGCATAATTGCTTAATTTCATATCACCAACCCACCAATTAATTTAGCCTACAAATAAACCTAATTAATGAAATCAATGAAACTAAATCAATACATGTGGTACTCCAAGCATTCGAACCTAGGATACTCCCACCTTATAATAGTCATAACATAGCTTTCCTGTTCTTATAGCTACAATACAACATAGAGAGACACAGGTTATATGGCGTGTTATGACCGCAGAGTTTAATCAATTATAACCCTTTGACGCTTATGACGCACTTTTGAGCCTATTGGGGATACTTTAACGCCTTTTTTACCATCAGGGGTATTTAGCAATCTTTAGTTTAGTTACTTCAACCTCTGCAGTTGTCTTTGAGTTAGCTGTGGGCAGAAAACTAATTTTGGAGAGGTAATTATAAGAGTGAGAGAACTCTATTTCTTATTGCTAATCTGGCAACCTCTGCGCCATAAAAGCGTGAAAGAGTTAACTTCATGTTTTCTATATTATTCCTGTTACCGACAGACGCTATTATTCAGTTTAAAAAGGCCCTCACTTAGATTAACCCTTACAGTACCGGTGCTGTCCTTTTAATTTTATTCTGGCTACTGATGGACGATTGTATGCAGTTCAAAAAGGGCCTCCAGCAATTAACAGGAGATCGCAATACTTCACACGGTTGGCTAGAGGACAATACAAATCATTAAGGGGAGAGGGCTGGTTTTGGGGCTCCCCTTCTCCCTCATGTTTAGCCCAATTAGTTTATTTTTATTTTACGACGTTCGCCGCATTAGTTTGGCGATTTTAAGATCTTTCGCCCCATTTCTTTATCAAAATAAAGACCCTTTGTGTCATTTAGGTGTCGGTTTATTTTCCTGGCGAACGATAGCGATCCTGTAATTTAGGAGGAACAATCCTTCGGCCGGAAATTTTTTCTACCAAAAATGTACAAATTTATATCGAAGGGGGATGTTTGGGATGACGTTTTTTTAAGCTTAATAGAGGTTTAGGGATCAAACCAAAACAAGAATATATACCGGTAATAATAAACAAGAATGTATACCGGTAATAATAAACAAGAATATATACCGGTAATAATAAACAAGAATATATACCGGTAATAATAAACAAGAATGTATACCGGTAATAATAAACAAGAATATATACCGGTAATAATAAACAAGAATATATACCGGTAATAATAAACAAGAATATATACCGGTAATAATAAACAAGAATATATACCGGTAATAATAAACAAGAATGTATACCGGTAATAATAAACAAGAATGTATACCGGTAATAATAAACAAGAATATATACCGGTAATAATAAACAAGAATGTATACCGGTAATAATAAACAAGAATATATACCGGTAATAATAAACATGAATATATACCGGTAATAATAAACAAGAATGTATACCGGTAATAATAAACATCAATATATACCGGTAATAATAAACAAGAATGTATACCGGTAATAATAAACATCAATATATACCGGTAATAATAAACATGAATATATACCGGTAATAATAAACATGAATATATACCGGTAATAATAAACATCAATATATACCGGTAATAATAAAACAAAACTATATACCTTACCTTACCTTTTGATACCTTTTGATGTGTTCGCCGCTCTTCTAGCGGCACCAAGGAGCGCGACGCCCCTCGTTATGGGTGGTGATTTGGTGCAGTAGACTGTTTGAAGCGACAGCTCGCTCCCTTGCGAGGATGGGCTCGTCTGGCACTTTTTGCAGTTCGACATCTAGGGCTCTCTTGAAGTTGTCTAACGAGATGTCCCTCATGTCTCTTACTCGCCGTGGGAGTTTGTTGAAGAGACGTGGGCCTCTGTGTGATAACCAGCCCTCTCGCAGAGAGCCCATAGCACCCCTGTTATTCATCCGGGGGATTTCGCATAATTCCCAGCCTCTCCTATCACTGAATTTCATGACTATCGGAGTATGTAGGTTTGGTACTAAACCCTCTGCGATTTTCCACGTGTATATTATTAGGTAACGTTCTCTTCTACGTTCCAGTGAGTACAGATTCAGTGCTCTTAAACGCTCCCAATAGTGTAGATGTTTTATCGAAATTATATGCGAAGTGAAATTTCTTTGTACACTCTCTACGTCATTTATTTCACCTGCTTTGTATGGGGATGTTAATACGCTACAGTATTCAAGCCGCGGTAGCACTAGAGATTTGAAGCGCGTTATCATAGGCAATTCACCGCGTTTTAAAAGTACGCAGAATCCAACCCGTTAGACGTTTCGCAGTAATAATAAAACAAGAATATATACCGGTAATAATAAACATGAATACAGAATTAAAATAGCGCCCCCTTAACGGAGATAACAGAACCGCACCACAGAGTTAATTAATTCAGTTTGGCTGCAAATCCTGGCCGCATAATTGGTGTACAGAAAGCTTAACCGCGGACCAGAAGGAAATGTTTGACCGCATATATTGACCGCATAATTGACCGCATATATTGACCGCATAATTGACCGCACACTAGATACAAAACAATAACCCCAAGACCCCCCCAAGGCCGATTCCTATTGAATTCCACGCTCGCTAACGCTCGCTATGAAAATATCGTCACCTAAATAGCACGAAAGGTCTTAAAATCAACGAAGAAATGAGGCAAAAGGTCTTACAATATCCAAACTCATGGGGTGAACGTCTTAGTATATCAGCACTAATGGGGCTAAACATGAGGGAGAAGGGAGTTCAGAAGAAAAAAACATTAAGCGAAAATATACGGTACCCTTAACTGCAGACTACAGACACAAAAGCATGACCGCAGAAATTGACCGTACAGTTTAGGTAGAAGAGGTATTGACCGCATCTTTCATACACAAGAGACTGACCGCAGAGTTCAGTTAATGAGTTTGACCGCGCTTATTGACCGCCTTTTGACACCTATACTCTCTCTCTCTCTCTCCGCTTCTAATTGCCGGCTTCTGTAAAGAGACTGTCTTCAACAGGAGAGAGAGAGAGAGAGAGAGAGAGAGAGAGACCCCTTCCTCCCCTTCTGTGTAATCCTCCTTTTTCACCACTCCCCTTCCTCCAATCTCTCTCTCTCTCTCTCTCTGTCTCTACTTTACAAGTCAAATTTACCTAATTTTTATCTCCTTCGCACATTAAATTCTTCATTTTTTCCCCTCTTCGGACAGATATTTTTTTTCCAAGATGTATTCGTGTTTAGCTCCGTTTTCTTCCGTGTACTCAGTCTTCCGTTTTCTACGCGTTATCGCTCAATGTAGCGCAACCTGCAGCGTCACTCAGATTATCGCTCAATGTAGGTTAATACGCTGCTTTAGCGATCATTAAATCTCAAAAATCATAAATTATATCTTAAGTAAATATCTATATATCTATCTATTGCCTGACGCCGTGATCCCCGAAGGGGTGGACACGAACGAACCGCCCCCATGCACCTCTGTCCCCAGTCAGTCGACGCCCCTCCCCCCAACCAGCACCGCCTTCGTTCATGTACTTCCTCACTCCATCCTTCCACCTCTCATTCGGTCTACCTCTCGCTCTCTGTCCCTCCACCTCGCTCTCAATATCAATGCCAACAAAAAAATAAAAAATAAACATAAAAATATATAATTATATGAATAAATAAAGACAAAAGGTTTCAAAATGTACACAGAAATGAGGCGATAGTCAAGCTCTGCGCAAGTTACCTATCTAAATCGAGCATAGCCACAATATAGACCAGACGAATCATTAACTCTGATAGGCTAACTTATATTTCCTGTGTACGACAAACTGGTTATAACAGCGTGCACAGCTTTAAGGGGAGGCTATTAGTTTGTCCCCTAAACCTCCATCAAACTTAAAATTACACCCCCTAGACCCTCTTTCAAGAAAAATTTGTAAATGTTTCGGTAGAAAAATTTCCCGGCCAAAGGCCGGTTCCTCTTAAACTACAGGCTCGCTATCGCTCGCCAGGAAAAAAGTCGCCTAAATGGCACAAAAGGTTTAAAAATTGCCAGAAATAGGGCGAAAGTTCTTAAAATCGCCCAAACTAATGGGGCGAAAGGTCTTCAAATATCAAAAGCAATGGGGCTAAACATGAGGGAGAAAGGGGTCCAGAAAAAAATCCCTCAAATGTCAATCTCCCCTTAACACACTGCTCGTACGGTGACATTACGTTAGCGATACACGGGTTTGATAAGGGTAGGGCAAAAACTACTATTTAAGGGGGGTGACCTGTTTTTGTTCTGTCCTTTTCTATCTTTCTCTGGCTTGTATCCATTCGGCCCCATTCAGTCAACTATTTCAAGACGTTTATCCCCATATAGGTGTCGATTTCTTCCTGGCGAGCGATAGCGAGCCAGCATTATATGAAGAAATCCGGCTTCGCCGGAGAAATTTTTCTATCGAAAAATTTACAAATTTAGCCTGCTGTCTAACTAAAATAACAAATATGCTGGCTCGCTACCGCTCACCAGTAAGATATTGACACCTGGATGGGGATAAACGTCTTAAAACAGTAGGCTGAATGGGGCCAAATGGATAAAAGCCAGAGAAAGCTAGAAAAGGACAGAACAAAAACTGCGATTTAACTGAACCGCGTTTTGCAAAATTTAAAAACAGAGCCTATCCGTTTAATTTTGTTTTCCTAAATTAAACAGAGCGAGCCAAACGTAATGACAGCTGATAGACATAACTTATTGGCACCCCCGTACAGGTATATAATTTGACCTGATGATCATTATAAATATTATGGCCAAAGTAGCGGTAGTCCCGACTATCAAGACCCAGTTAGCGATGTGATAACGTTAATTGACGTTATGCGAGTTTCAGGCTATAAGGAAGTTAGAGCCGGAAACATCGATATAAAACATAAATGCAATACTAATGTAGGCTTGTAAGGAATAGGAAGTATGATGAACTTATTGCTATGTAAATTATAAATGCACAACGACCGTATACGTATTAGGTGGCAATTCTGCTAAATATCCATGTCTACAGCTCCAACTTCCTTATAGCATGAAACTGGCAAGTGGTCAATTAAGTCAAATGTTATAATAACTGTCAAATTAATTCCTTTGCATTCATTACGTTGTCCAGGTGTAACGAGAGTCTGCGTCTCTCTCTCTCTCTCTCTCTCTCTCCCTTCCTTCCTTCCCGGCGCCCCTCCTCCCACCCAGCAGTAGCCAGGGAGAACACTTCATTAATCATCTCGACACACGTCCCCACATTGATCCCCTCCTTCATTATCGCTGTCGTTCGTTCCGTAGCCCGACCCGTAGCTGATACACATACATACATACATATATACACATACACACACACGCACACACACTTACACACACTCACAAATACTCGCTTACACACATTATCTCTCTCACACACTGACACGCGCACACATACTCACTTACACTCTCTCTCACACACACACACACTCACTTACACGCTCTCTCTCTCACACACATACACATCCACAGACACACCGCATCAAGTTAAAATAGGAATTTAGAGGCTATCAACCCTTCTGAATTATTAAGCCAGCACACTGTAAGTCAAGCGTAACGTCAGGACTGGACCCTCTTTTCGAAAACTCCAGTCCCTTCAATATTGTTGTGAAATTTATTGTCAATTATGAATATTTAGTAGTTTTAGGACACAGAACCATAGTAGTTGTCCAGTAAATATCGAGAAATCAGCAGCAGAGGGATTCAATTCACCTAAACCTCTTCCGTACCGGCGACGTCTATTTAATTTGATTTCAGCTACATTTAGACAAATTTGTGTAGCTTAGGAAGGATTTATGGTAGCTGAAAGGATTAATTGAGATAAACTGTAGCATTGAGATAAACTGTAGCATTGAGATAAACTGTAGCATTGAGATAAACTGTAGCATTGAGATAAACTGTAGCATTGAGATAAACTGTAGCATTGAGATAAACTGTAGCATTGAGATAAACTGTAGCATTGAGATAAACTGTAGCATTGAGATAAACTGTAGCATTGAGATAAACTGTAGCATTGAGATAAACTGTAGCATTGAGATAAACTGTAGCATTGAGATAAACTGTAGCATTGAGATAAACTGTAGCATTGAGATAAACTGTAGCATTGAGATAAACTGTAGCATTGAGATAAACTGTAGCATTGAGATAAACTGTAGCATTGAGATAAACTGTAGCATTGAGATAAACTGTAGCATTTTCATTGGTAAGCGCCTTTCATAAGCTGAACGGAATTGTCTAATAGATGACCGGTGATATTGAAAACAGACGAAAGGAATAATTGAGATCCCTTTCACGCATTTATGACGCAGAGGTTGCCAGATTAGCAATAAGAAATAGAGTTCTCTCACTCTTATAATTACCTCTCCAAAATTAGTTTTCTGCCCACAGCTAACTCAAAGACAACTGCAGAGGTTGATGTAACTAAACTAAAGGTTTCTAAATACCCCTGATGGTAACAAAGGCTTTAAAGTATCCCCAATAGACTCAAAATCGCGTCATATGTCGGAGAGGGTTAACCAGACCACTGAGCTCCATAGGTAGCTGAAAGGATTAATTGAGATACCCTGTAGCCTATTTGCATTTGTAAATGTCTTTTACAAGCTGAATATAAATTCAATCGTCTAATAGGTGACAGGGGTTAATGAAAAAGATGTCGCCGGCATCGAAGGGGTAAACACACTATAAGATGCAATATGTCGGCCACAATCTTGATGAGGAAGCGGGTAAACTATTCTACTAAAGACAAACACATTTATCTGACGATCTTACGAGCAAAAACAAAGAACAGTTAATGGGTGAGTGAAAACGAGTGAGAAGTGTTTAGATATTTTAAGGGCAGATTTTCGCTTAAATGTGTTTTTCCTAGTCCCGTGCTCCCTCACGCTAAGCCCCATTAGTTTTCAGATTATTTAAACGTTTGCCCCATTAGTTTCGCGATGTTCAGACCTTTCACCCCATGTCTGTCAATGTTAAGGCCTTTCGTGCCATTTAAGAGCATTTTTTTTTCCTGGCGAGCGAACGCGAGCTGAAATTTAGGAAGAACCGGCCTTAAGCCGGGACAATTTTCTACTGAAAAATGTACACATTTATCCCGAAGGGGGGTCTTGGGAGTAATCTTTAAAGCTTGATGGAGGTCTAGGGAGCAAACTAATAACCTCGAATTAATCCATCGAACCTAATTACGATATCTTAATTGTTTCGTAGTGTACCAACATAAAACTTTATTGAAACTAATTAACTATTTTTTAAACCACGTACATATCAGGTCAGATGAAGATATTGAGGGATACGCCTTTACAACGGCACCTAACGTACTACCGTAAGTTTGAAACTTATTTATCGATAGCCTTTTTAAGAATAAGTTGAGCGTTTGATGAGACTTTATCACAATGTATGTATCAGGTGAGGTGAGGGTATTGAGGCATAAACCTTTACAACGGCACCTCGTAGCTACTTTCTACTTTCCCTATTCTGCTGAAGAGCGTAGCGAGGGTGAGAAGGGGTGTTAGAGAGAGAGAGAGGAAGCTGTTGGAGGGTCTTTTTTATGTGTTTTATTAGTCTGTGTACGTCGCCATTGGAACATGTATTGTGGAGCTACATAAGTGACCACTTACGAGTTTCAGGCTATAAGGAAGTTGGAGCCGTAGACATCGATAGTAAACAGAAATGCAACAGTGTAGGTTTCTGATGGCTAAAGAGTATGTTGAATTGGGTTTGATGTATTTATAAATGAACTCTACAACCGTATATTAGCTGGTAATTCTGCTAAATATTGATGTCTACAACTCCAACTTCCTTATACATAGAACGAAACTCGCAAGTGGCCAATTAACCCCTTCAGTCACACGAAGATGTTTATGTTATATGCTGAAGCGTCTAGAGAACTTTGCTCAACTTGCTAAAAAATAAATCCTCGATGAACGAAAGGTTTAAGGGGGAGGGAGTTGCTTTTGCTGGACGCCTTTCTCCCTCATGTTTAGCACTATTAGTTTTGAGATCTTATGACGTTCGCCCCATTAATTTGTCGATTTAATAACCTTCCGCCCCATTTCTTTGTCAACATTAAGACCTTTCATACCGTTTAGGTGTCGATTTATATCCTAGCGAGCCGGCACTCTTATATTCTCGAAAAGGTATCTTGACTTTTAGTTTGTTTTTGTTATAAGCTCGATGGAGGCCTAAGGAGGAAACCAAAATAATAATAAACAAATAATAAATACCTTAAGGGGAGGTATTTAGTTTGTTCCCTAGACCTCCATCAACCTTAAAATTACACCCCCTTGAGTCCCTTTCAAGATAAATTTGTACATTTTTCGGTAGAAAAATGTCCTGGCCGAAGGCCGATTCCTCTTAAATTACAGGCTCGCTATCGCTCGCCAGGATACAATCGACACCTGAATTGCACGAAAGGTCTTAATATGGGGTGAAAGTTCTTAAAATCGCTAGACTAATGGGGCAAACGTTTTATAATATCAAAAGCAATGGGGCTAAACATGAGGGAGAAAGGGGTCAAGAAAAAAATCCCTCAAGTGGAGATCTCCCCTTAAGACAACACAAATTACACCTACCCCCTTAAAGTTATTTAATCTAACCACCGACCCGGAGACGATTACATTCAGCTTAGGAAGGAGCGGTCAGAGTTAGCGGGTTCATTTTGGATATCCTTTAGCGCTTTCGGTATTCAAGGACACTTTTTGCATCTTATTCTGACTGTCATTCGACGATTTTCGGCAGTTTAGGAAGGTTCTGCGCGCGTCAAAGGGTGGAATGAGATCCGTTTTTAACCCCTTTGATTCCCAGAGGCCCTACCGAATCCGAGAAAAAGTCATATAATGGTAGCCAGAGTAAAGGCAAGAAAGGCGTTATTGATCTCATTCATAAGGTTCTCTATGTTAAGGGGAGGTATTTAGTTTGTTCCCTACGTTTTCATCAAGCTTAAAATTACACCCCCTAGACCCCCTTTCAAGATAAATGTGTACATTTTTCGGTAGAAACATTTCCCGGCCGGAGGCCGGTTGCTCTTAAAATACAGGCTCGCTATCGCTCGCCAGGAAAAAATTGACACCTTAATTGCACGAAAGGTCTTATAATTGACAGAAATGGGGCAAAATGTCTTAAAATATCCAAACTAATAGGGCGAACGTCTTAAAATCTCAAAAGCAATGGGGCTAAACCTGAGGGAGAAAGGGGTCCAGAAAAAAATCCCTCAAGTGGAAATCTCCCCTTAACACCGTACTGTACCGGCGACGTCTATTAAATTGTATTCTAGCTATATTTAGCGGATGTTGTGCAGTTTAAGAAGTAGCGCTGGTAGTAATAAGGGTTAAGTGAGATAGTTTGTCGCCTGTTAATTGCTAGAGGGCCGTTTGAAACTGACTATTATCGTCTAATGGTAGCCAGCATACAGTAGCATGTACGGCGCCGGAAAAGAAGGGATTAAATGAAATCGTCTGACCGTAGCGTTACTAAATTATAATAATCGCCAACGTCCGCGAACCGTGAAAGAAAAGCTGCTTCACTATTATACACTTCTACGAAAACGCTTCTACAGCAATGTACCCCTTCAGTACCGGCGACGTCCTTTACCCCTTCAGTACCGGCGACGTCATTTCAGTTTTATTCCAGCAATATTTAGACGATTTTGTGTAGCTTAAGAGGGATCTGTGATAGTAAAAAGGGTTAAGCGAGATGGTTCGAAGCCCGTTAATTGCTGGAGGCCCATTTTAAACTGAATATAATCGTCCAATATTTACCAGCATGTACTGAGAAAGACATCGCCGGCACAGAAGGGGTTAACCCATTCAGTACCGGCGACGTCCTTATAATTTTGTTCTGGCTTCTATTAGACGATTATATTAAGTTTAAGAAGGGCCTCTAACAAATATATGGCTTTTGAATTCCACAATCAATTCAGCACAAAACTATAAGATGTCCTCGCTAATTATAATATGTCGCTGAGGATATGGAGTTACATCAGGTAATTTACCAACAAAATCATTTCAACACGAAACGACAATATTTGCTCTTATCTAATGAAGAACCTAATCACTATTACACGAACGTAGATATAATTATACTGCCTATACTCCTTTCACCGTATTAATCTAATATATTGATTTCACCCCCAACACCAAACACTTCCCAATAAAATTGATTAAATCATGTGATCCTCCCGGGCTTCGAACCTGGGTTACCACATACAGATCTTAAACACTCTAACCATTACACCATCAAGACAGTTAATAACAGAATCTCACAAAACACAAGTACTCTATCTCCAAATAAGACAAAACACAAGTACTCTATTTCCACATAAGACAAAACACAAGTACTCTATCTCCACATAAGACAAAACACAAGTACTCTATCTCCACATAAGACAAAACACAAGTACTCTATCTCCACATAAGACAAAACACAAGTACTCTATTCCCAAATAAGACAAAACATAAGTACTCTATCCCCACATAAGACAAAAGCTACAAAACACAAGTACTCTATTCCCACATAAGACAAAACACAAGTACTCTATCCCCACATAAGACAAAAGTTACAAATCACAAGTACTCTATCTCCACATAAGACAAATCACAAGTACTCTATCTCCACATAAGACAAATCACAAGTACTCTATCTCCACATAAGACAAATCACAAGTACTCTATCTCCACATAAGACAAATCACAAGTACTCTATCTCCACATAAGACAAAAGTTACAAATCACAAGTACTCTATCTCCACATAAGACAAATCACAAGTACTCTACCCCCACATAAACCTTTGGTCATCTATCCTATAATATTCATTTTAACATCGTTCTTAACACCAATAACACCCCAAATGAAATTAATGAAAGTATGTGATTCTCCCAGGATTCGAACCTAGGATATCACAATCAAACTTACACGCTCTCACCATTACACCAACACAAGACAGTTACACCATTAGCAGACACTTGAAAATCACACATATGTACACATTTTTACAAACACAATAGCACATGTACACACGAACACATACACACTACCTTACAAATATCTTGATAGCCTAATGCTTAGGTGTGCGAAATTTCGGTGTGGGTATCCTCGGTTCGAGTCTTTGGAGTACCACATGCTTTTATTACAAACATTGATTTCATTAGTTAGCTTTCTTTGTAAATTAATTGGTGGGTTGGTGAAAACAAATATGAATTATAACGAAAGACAAACATTTTACAAACACAATAGGACGTTATGGCGAAACCGAGCACATATACACACGAACACACATACATATACACATATACACACGAACACATATACACACGAACACACATACATAGCACACATATACACACGAACACATAAACACACTACCTTATGACAAAGAAGAGATGGTAACGAATAACAATCAAACACACACTCATATACACACGAACACACATACATACACGAATACATATACACACGAACACATATACACACTACATTACGACACAGAACAGATGGTAACGAAATGCAATAAAATACACACATAAACATTCAAACCTCCTCTTCCACATTAAACAGTGTATAATCAAACCACTTTTTCTCCACCGCAATAACATAATATTACGATAATGAACACACCTGTCTCTGCTCTACACAATCTCACACACACACACACACACACATGAACGCAAATCATCTCACAACCCAATATTAACTAAAAAAATCTCAGGCGTCTTTTTTCCTCACCGTTAACCCCTTCTGCCCCGGCGACGTCTTTTTAGTTATATTCTAGCTATATTTAGACGGTTTTGTACCTTTTAAGAAAAATCTATGGTAGTAAAAAAGGGTTAAGAGAGATAGTTTGAAGCCTGTTAATTGCTGCAGAGATCCTTCCTAAACTTAATGCAATCGATTAGTAGTAACCAGAATAAATAAAAGAGACGTCGCCGGTATAGAAGGGGTTAAAGAAAAACAAATAATAATAATAAAGAACAATAATCTTCCACGAAACTCTTCCCCATATCACTAACTTACCCCACCTCTCCCACCCACCCACCGCCGTCTCGCACGAAAAAACAGATCATTTTCACCTCTACACGCACGGAAAAAACGAAATTATTAAGGGGGGTGACCTGCTTTTTTCTCTCTTTGGGTTGTATCCATTCGGCCCCATTCAGCATATTGTTTGAAGACATATATCCCTATCCAGGTGTCGATTTGTTCCTGGTGAGCGATAGCGGCCCAGCATTTTATGAAGAAATCCGGCTTCGCCGGAGACATTTTTCTATCGAAAAATGTACAAATTTAGCCAGCTAACTCATTATCCTAAATATCGCTCGCCAGGTATAAATCGACACTTGGATGGGGATAAACTTCGTAAAACAGTAAGCTGAATGGGGCTGAATGGATACAACCCAGAGAGAGAATAAAAGCAGGTCACCCCCCACCACACGGCTTCTTTATCCTCATAAGCGTTATTCATCACGAAACACGAATTCTTCCCCGCCCCACGAAACTGCACTGCCTCTAATACCGCCTCGCGAAACAGAACCTTAAGGGGACAGTGGTTAGTTTTTTGGGGTCTATGTATTTATATATTCATTTATTCTTTAGTTTCCTCGCTAGACCTTCATCAAGCTTTAAAAAACATAAATAAATAAATAAATAAATAAATACTCCCTAGGCACCTCCCGTCAAGATAAATTTGTACATTTTTCGGTAGCAATATGTCCCGATCGAAGGCCGATTTCTCTTGAAATTTCAAGTTCGGTATCGCTCGTCAGGAAAAAATCGACACCTAAATGGCACGAAATTATTTAAAGTCGACAAACTAATGGGGTTAAACATGAGGAAGAAGGGGGGGGGGGTTGCAGAAAAACGACCCATCTCTTCTTAACACCGCTGCGCACACCAGTTTGACATATAGAAAATCGGATGCATAACACCTACAATAATATTCAATCGGATGCATAACACCTACAATAATATTCAATCGGATGCATAACACCTACAATAATATTCAATCGGATGCATAACACCTACAATAATATTCAATCGGATGCATAACACCTACAATAATATTCAATCGGATGCATAACACCTACAATAATATTCAATCGGATGCATAACACCTACAATAATATTCAATCGGTTGCATAACACCTACAATAATATTCGAATCGGATACATAACACCTACATTCAATAATACACCTACAATAATATTCGAATCGGATACATAACACCTACAATAATATTCAATCGGATGCATAACACCTACAATAATATTCAATCGGATGCATAACACCTACAATAATATTCAATTGCGAAACCGCCACACGTAATTGCTCTGGCTATCCAACAGTTTCTCACGGAACGATTTCACCGCCACAGGTAGGCTACACTCGCATACACTAACAGCAATTTGTGTTGGTGGTGTAATGGTTTAGGTGCTTATGTTCTGGGTGTGGTGCCTGAGTTCGAATCCCGGGAGGACCATATTAGTTTATTCAAGTACATTGGGGTTTGTAATTGACGATTAATGTTAAGAACGGGGTGTTACTTATTTACGTTTCGTTTTAATCCCTACAATAAAATCAAACACGGAACGTTCTCTTATAATCTATGTCGCCATAAACTTGCACAATATCTCAAACAACCCTTTTATGCAAAAACAACATCTATAGCCCCATAATAGTATTCCAACAAGCATTCTTCCCCGCCCCACCAAGCTGCACGAACTCTAACACGAACTTGCAATCCTTCTCCCACACTAGACCTCCATCAAACTTAAAAAACATCCATTATATCCCCCTACGAGATTAATTTGTAAATTTTTCGGTAGAAAAATTTCACGGCCGGTTCCTCCACAATTATAGGCTCTATCGCTCTAACTATTGACAACGAAATGAGGTGAAAGAATTAAAATCGACAAACTAATGGGGCAAACGTCCTAAAGTCTCAAAACTAATGGGGCTAAGCATGAGGAAGAAAGGGGACCAGAAAAACGGCCCTTCTCCCCTTAGCTAAAATGTTCTTCGCCCCAGTAACCCCCCCACCCCCCACCTACCCCGAGGCCAACCTAATTTCCCTCCCTTCCCTTGCTCTGAGAGAGTCGACACACGGCATCTCAGGGCCTCCCAAAACATCTCAGGGCACATACACATCACATAAATAGATTGGGAAACGCGTACGCTTCACATAAAAAGATTGGGAAACTCGTAGGCATCACATAAAAAGATTGGGAAACTCGTAGGCATCACATAAAAAAAATGGGGAACGCGTACACATCACATATAGATTGGGGAATGTGTACACATCACATAAAAAGATTGGGGAACGCGTACACATCACATACAAAGATTGGGGAACGCGTACACACAACACATAAAAAGATTGGGGAACGCGTACACATCACATAAAAAGATTGGGGAACGCGTACACACAACACAAAAAGATTGGGGAACGCGTACACATCACATAAAAGGATTGGGGAACGCGTACACATCACAAAAGGATTGGGGAATGCGTACACACAACACATACAAAGATTGGGGAACGCGTACACATCACATACAAAGATTGGGGAACGCGTACACACAACACATACAAATATTGGGGAACGCGTACACATCACATACATCACATAAAAAGATTGGGGAACGCGTACACACATCACATAAAAAGATTGGGGAACGCGTACACATCACATAACAAGAATGTGGGGGTCGCGTACACATCACATAAACAAATTGAGAAACGCGTACACATCATCACATTAAACGATTGGGGAAAGCGTACACATTAAGTAACACCAATCATCAATTACAAACCCCAATGTACTTGAATAAACTAAGGAAAGCCTATGGTCCTCCCGGGATTCGACGAACTCGGGACACCCCACCCAGAACATAAGCATCTAAACCATTAAACCACCAACACATAACAATTGGGGAACGCGTAAACACATCATTAAAAACATTGGAAAACCCGTTCTATTAACCCCTTCTATACCGGCGACGTCTTTTTAAGTTTATTCTAGCTATATTTAGACGATTTGGGGCAGTTTAAGAAGTATCTGTGGTAGTAAAAAGGGTTAAGTGAGATAGTTCTAAGCCTGTTAATTGGGAGGCCCTATTTAAACTGAATATAATCGTCTAATAGTAGCCAGAATAAAGTAAACATGACGTCGCCGGTACAGAAGGGGTTAACATAAAAAAAAATTGGGGAACGCTACGGTGAAAATACTTGTCTAGCGGAACACATACCCACCACCTGCGTCAAATGGCCCTTGAACATTAATATTGCGTCACCTTAGACGTCTGTTTCATGCTAGGATACGGGGGGAGTAGCCGAGCAATATTCATTCACTATGTCTCGCTCTCGCTCTTCCTTTCATTCAGTCAAAATATCGGTGAGTAAATGGATATATATATATACTCGGTAACCTAGTTTGTCTATGGTAGTATTTTCTCTACCGAGCAATATTCATTCACTATGTCTCGCTCTCGCTCTTCCTTTCATTCACTTAAAATATCGGTGAGTAAATGGATATATATACTCGGTAACCTATTTTGTCTATGGTAGTATTTTCTCTACTTAATATTTAACTACCCGGTACATGTTTTCGGTCTACTTATACATAATCTCTCTCTCAAAGCTGGTTTTAATCACATTCACTCAATTTGGCACTTAGATGTCGGTGAAACTTTAACTTCGACAAACATACAGTAATTACAATATTATAATTTACTCGTGTATATAGTGCACTCTCATATATGTTATTATAGTTATATAAGTTATCACAGTAGGCTATATAATGTTTAAGCAGAGTTAATCTTCACTCAGCGGTGACCAAAATACACCGTGAAAGTAGGGCATGTCGATGAGTATCTAGTTTAAATCCATCAGTCAATTGAATAATATTGCACACACACACACACTCATATTACTACAAACTCCCCTTTCCATTCATTGGCATAACGCAAATACTAATAATTAAACAAACTACTCCATAGACTGAAAGCGGAAACGGACGAAAGTTAGTTACACTCATACGATAATAAATTGAAGCCGCCCCTTGGCACCGAACCCCATTACAGAGCCCCACTTGAGCCTACCTGGTGATGCAAATATTTATAACTAATCGTGGACTTTGCACCTCGACGTGTTTATTTTCGTAGGGCGGTAACTGCTCCTCGAGATTGGCCGGGAATCAATCAGCGCCCTTCGAAGGTAACATGGCAGTTTTTTCTCACAAGTAATAGTCAAAGAGGTTTATGCGATATTTGTTTGGTAGTTACACATAATTAAACTTGTATATATAAATAACACCAGACCGGACTTGCTCCACAGCCCTAGTTAGCGGGGCGAGGGCTAAGGTACACCGCCCTACACTCGACCACACCAAGGCACTACACTGGATAAATTCATTGGTTTAGGCCTAATAGTGTTTCTGGGGGCGAGAGACACAGTTTGGTGGTTGCTGCGGATCGTGGTTACCTTGTCACATAACGTCACACACTCGCCTCCGCCAGGCACGCTATTTCCGGTGCCTCTCCCTCCTAGTCCCTGGCGACACATATTCCTAAAATACGGGCACATAAATCGTGGGGTTTTCCGATAATTAACTCGAATATAAACCTCAGTGGGCGGGATAGCACAGCAAGCCACCGCCGCTAAACTCCACTTAGCCGCAGCATACACCACTCGCCCCACTCCGCTCTCGCCTCCCACGGGCACTTTCCTAGGGCACTGATTATACCGAACACAGGGCGGAGGTTAGAGCACCACGGGCGGCACCTTGGGGTAATAGACGCCCCTGGGGATGAGTATAAGGGAAGTAGACTAAGGAAGGGCGCGAGCAGCGGGAGACATGCTGGGCTCGCTCGCTGCACTGCTCAACCCGACCTCCGCCCCCATCGCCAAGGTGCCAAACTTAGCTGATGCCGTGTATGTTTGATAGGTGCGTGCCATGGTAAGGGAGAGTGCCAAGAGGCTAGCAGTGATCCTGGTGTTGGTGTAGGGTCGGGCTGTGCCTGCAAGTCCGGTCGGTGGTCAGCCCAGGTGAGCAGCTTACCTGTGACACTCAGTCTCCGTCGTAGCCCCGCACCTTCTGGGCTCCTCGATGATCCGCTGCAAACAATGTGATGTCCTGCCAATAGTTAGTCGAACACAGTGCGGGTGTAGCACATCAACACATAGTGTGTCGTCGGGCGTGTCGCGGCACAGAGTGAGCTCCGTGTGTGAGTGTGCTGCCCGCAAACAATGCGCGCAGCCGCCCCCGTGTTGTTCCACAGCCAATGCCGGCCACACTGAGTATTCTTACAGATTCCCGTCAGTGGCGGGCGCCGCTGCGCGTGACGTCACCGCACTGTTCCCCCATAACAAAACGTGGCGGCGCGCAGCCAATCAGCGCGCGCGGGGCCACAATGGCCGACCAATAGGGAGGCGGCTCCCCCCACGGCGGCCAACCATTGTCCGGATAACAATGGAGCCCACAACAACGGGGGCTGGACCACAATGCCGACACCCACAATTGGTCCACTCCTGCAGGTAGAACAGCCAACGAAAATTGCCGCCCGTCCCCCTTGCTCACGGCCAAGAAAAAGCCGCCCATCGTGGAATTTTGTGATCGCGAATTGGCAAGGCGGGGGAACAGCCGGGTTTAAACCCCCACCTAACTAATGTGTATTTTTCCGTAGAAATGGCAGTGGTGTAGCGGGCGAGGCGGCAGCTGGGGATGCCGCCATTGCCCCCACCCCCCTCCTCCTTCCTCCTCCCCCACCACTTCTTCCTCCTTCTCCTCCTCCTCCTTACCTCTTCCTCCTCTCATCCTCTCCGCTTCTCCCTTCCTCGCGCGAAGAGGCTTGGACACACCAGCCTCTTCCTCCTCCACTTCCCTCTCTCTCCACACACACACACACACACACACACACAACCGGACTCCGCCGCTACTGTCCGCCCAAAGAAAGTCTTGAAATGCGTATTGATTTTCCACCTCTGTCCGCCGGTGTCCTCAGAAGCCAAACTAGCGGCTCTGTTCACGGTAGTACGGCCAGTGTCAAAAGTTATTAGTTTACCTTAATTATAATTTAATTGTTTTGTACGGCCAGTTTTCAAAGTCATCTACCACTTCCACTTTTAATCATAGATCCAATTGTTTGTACGGGCATTGTCAAAAGATATCTACCTCCTTCACCAGTTCACCTTTAATTATAGATCTAATTGCTTATACACCCCGTGGTGGCTTTACTCTTGTCATTACAGTCAGTGTTAATAGACCTCTACCACCTTCAACAGATTATCTTTAATTATAGATTTGATTGTTTTGCTCCTGTCAGTACGGCCAGTGTTAGAAGTCATGTATCACCTTCACCAATTTACCTTTACCTGTCAGTACGGCCAGTGTAAGAAGTAATGTATCGCTTTCACCAGTTTAACTTTAATTATAGATCTAATGGTTTTACTCCTGTCAGTACGGTCAGCGTTAGAAGTCTTCTACCACCTTCACCAGTTTACCTTTAATTAAAGATATAATTGTTTGTGCCGGGAGTGTTAACCCATTCAGTACCGGTGACATCCTTTCCATTACATTTTGGCAACCATTAGACGATTTTCTTCAGTTTCAGAAGGGCCTCCAGCAATTAACAGGCTACGAACTAGCTCAAGAAACCCTTTTTACTATCACAGATCTTTGTTAAACTGCACAATATCGTCTTAATATAGCTAGAATTAAAATATAAATAAATAAAAACGTCGCCGGTACAGTAGGACTTAAAAGTAATCTACCACTTCCACCAGTTCACCTTTTGTTATATATATAATTGTTTTACTCTTGTCAGTACGGTCAGTGTTAATAACCCGTTCAGTACCAATTCCGTCCTTTTCATTTTATGCTAGCTACTAATACACGAATTTATTCAGTTTAGGAAGGGTCTCCAGCAATTAACAGGCTTCGAATTATTAACCTCTTTTACTACCACAGATTATCCTTAAGCTGCACAATATCGTATAACTATAGCTAGAATAATAGAAAAAAAAGGTCGCCGGTACAGAAGGGGTTAAAGGTCGTCTACCCACCTTCACGAGCCTACCTTTAACCCTTTTAGTACCGGTGACGCCTTTCTTTATTTGATTTCAGCTGTATTTAGACGATTTTATAGAGCGTAGGAAAGATATACCGTAGCTATAAGTCAGTCACGGGAGAAAAGAAATTCCCGTTTGGCAAACGTCTTCCAACTTGTTTCAGTTTGTGCATTCTTGTGGTGAATAGCTAAATGATATACAATGGTGCTAAAGACAACAGACTTCAGTGTAAAACAGTTACATAAATTGTATTTACCTTTTTTCTAAACACAAACCTAAATGAAACACAAATATTAGCAGTCAGCTGATGAAATACATGGTTGTGGCCGAGCGTAGGAACGAAACAGTGGCGGAGTAAAGGGGAGGACAGAGGAGGATGTTAGATAATATACCATATATCTTCCATATAAAGCAATGTTATTATGTCACATGTGTATGGGTTTGTAGTACTAGGCACATGTGAACAATGAGCACCCTGAACATAGGTATAAAGCAACATTATTGTAGATAATATGCGACAATAGTGGAAAGGGGAGGGAGTAGGCCTATCCCGCGAAGGAACGAAACCGTTGTGGAGGAAGGAGGAGGATGTTAGATAATATACCATATATCTCCCATATAAAGCAATGTTATTATGTCACATGTGTATGGGTTTGCAGTACTAGGCACATGTGAACAATGTGCACCCTGAACGTAGGTATAAAGAAGATAATTGTAAAGAAAATACAAAAATAATATTGAGGGTGGCCAAGGAATTCAAACTCATTTAAAGACCACGCCACAAACGGGATATCTCCTCCCCTTTCCCTCCCTTTACATTATTTTCGTATATTCTCTACAATAATGTTGCTTTATACCCATGTTCAGGGTGCTCATTGTTCACATGTGCCTAGGACTACAAACCCATACACATGCGACATAATAACATCGCTTTATATGGGAGATATATGGTATATTATCTAACATCCTCCTCTGTCCTCCCCTTTACTCCGCCACTGTTTCGTTCCTACGCTCGGCCACAACCATGTATTTCATCAGTTGACTGCTAATACTTGTTTCATTTAGGTTTGTGTTTAGAAAAAAGGTAAATACAATTTATTTTACTGTTTTACACTGAAGTCTGTTGTCTTTAGCATCATTGTATATCATTTAGCTCTTCACCACAAGAATGCACCAACTGAAATAAGTTGGAAGACGGTTGCCAAACGGGAATTTCTTTTCTCCCGTGACTTTGACTATAAAAGGATCAATCGAGATAGTCTGCAGCCTTTTAATTGGCAGACGTCTTTCGTTAGCCGAAAATAATCATCTAATGGTGGCCAGATTATAATGAAAAGGACGTCACTAATACTGAAAGGATTAGTTTTTAGTTTTAGTAGTGAATATTTTTGGGAGTAGTCATATACTATATACAGTATATATATATATATATTTCGTGCAGCAGGGGGCTAGGAATCCTCCTCCCCTTGTAAAATTCTCCTACTCAACGAGACAGAAAAAGGGTCGAGGGAACGCGAAAGTGGTCCTGGACCTTGAGAATAGGCACTTTAAATATTGTTTCTGTTCGGGCTTTGTCTCGTGTCGGCCACCCCCAGCAATGGGGTATGTGCCTGAGTACATACATACATACATACATACATACAATTCTAAGACTGGTATAAATTTAAGTTATAGTTCTATTCGCAGGTGTACGACTTAACCCCTTCTGTACCGGAGACGTTTTTAAATGTTCTTCTAGCTAGATTTAGACGATTCTGTACAGTTTTAGAAGGATCTATGGCAGTAAGAAGGGTTAAATGTGATAGTTCGAAGCCTGTTAATTGTTAGTGGCCCTATTTAAACTGAATAAAATCGTTTAGTAGTAGCTAGAATTAAATTTAAAAAGATGTCGCCGGAACAGAAGGACTTAACCTTCTATTGTAGCTTTAGTTTGCGGCAGTGTGAAATTAATTTACACATCATAATTGGGTGTGCTATTAGTGGGAGTACATCTGTAACTTATATTGTAGCTTTAGTTGTATACACCGCAGCGCGACTTTAACTTATGTTCTAGCTTTTGTTGGTCTCTTTATCGCAGTAAGACTTTAATTCATGTTTTAGCTTTTGTTGGTCTCTTTATCGCAGTAAGACTTTAACTTATGTTTAGCTTTTGTTGGTCTATTTAGCGCAGTAAGACCAACTTATGTTCTAGCTTTTGTTGGTCTATTTAGCGTAGTAAGACCAACTTATGTTTTAGCTTTTGTTGGTCTAGCGCAGTAAGACTTTAACTTATGTTTTAGCTTTTGTTGGTCTATTTATCGCAGTAAGACTTTAACTTATATTTTAGCTTTTGTTGGTCTATTTATCGCAGTAAGACTTTAACTTATGTTTTAGCTTTTGTTGGTCTATTTAGCGCAGTAAGACTTTAACTTATATTTTAGCTTTTGTTGGTCTATTTATCGCAGTAAGACTTTAACTTATATTTTAGCTTTTGTTGGTCTATTTATCGCAGTAAGACTTTAACTTATGTTTTAGCTTTTGTTGGTCTATTTAGCGCAGTAAGACTTTAACTTATATTTTAGCTTTTGTTGGTCTATTTATCGCAGTAAGACTTTAACTTATATTTTAGCTTTTGTTGGTCTATTTAGCGCAGTAAGACTTCAACTTACATTTTAGCTTTAGTTGGTCTCTGCACGGCAAATACATTAACTTTAACTCGCACTTTAGTTTTATTGTTCTTTTCACAGCATTATGTCGTAAGCAGTTCTATCCAGTTATATTAACATATATTATAGCTTTAGTACATTTTTGAACGGCCGCACAAGTTAAACCTAATTTACCTGTAGCTGTTCTATTCGCAGTGCATCTTTAAATAATGTTTTAGCTTGTATTGTTTTATGTAAGGCCGATGTTAAAAGTCATGTACCAACCTCACGGCATTGTTTAGAATTGTTGCTCTAATTGTTCAGTTCAATATGACAATGGAACTACAGCACAGTAAAAGATCGGGTTCACCTTCGAACAACTTACATTAACCCTTGCATTACCGGTGATGCATTTTGTCTATCTCTGCTACATTTAGACGATTTTCTGAAGCTTAAGAAGGATAATATATGGTAGCTCAAATGATTAATTGAGATAGTCTGTAGCGTTTCAATTAGCTGACGTCCTTCCTAAGCTGAAAATAATCGCCTAATATAGATGCTAAAATATAACGAAAAGGATGTCAACGGTACTAAATGGGTGGCTTAATGTTGTAGTTATAGGTCTCTCATTGTCCAAGTAAAATGTGATACGGATGATCCGATCTGGTGAAACTGTTACGTACCAAGCCGCGCACCCGAACATAGCGAATACATTCATTAACTTTAAGGGGAGGTTTTCGTTTATTCTCGCCCCCGTTTTCCCTCATGTTTAGCCCCATAAGTTTGGAGATATTAAGATGTTCGCCCCATTATTTTGGCTATTATAAGACCTTTCGCCTTATGTCTTTGTCAATTTTAAGACCTTTCGTGCCATTTAGGTGTTGATATTTATCCTGGTGAGCTATAGCTAGGCTGTAATTTAGGAGGAACCGGCCTTAGGTCAGGACATGAATCTACCGACAAATGTACAAAGTTATTTCGACGCGGAGTCTTGTGGATTTGATTTAAGTTTGACGGAGATCTATAGGGAGCACACTAAAGCTAAACCCTTAACCCCTTCAGCACCATAACACCTTTCTACCTTTGATTCTGGCTAAAGTTAGACGATTTTAGGCAGTTTAAGAAGGACCTGTGTTAAGTTTAGGGGTTATTGAGATCGTATTTAGCCATCTGAGTCGTAGAGGTAGATTACAAACTAGAAAGATAATCGTCTAATGGCAACCAGAAAAGGATGCAAGTTACTTAACCCCTTCGGTACCAGCGACGTCCTTTTCACTTTACCTTGGCTACTATTAGACAATTTTATTCAGCTTAGGAAGGACATCTACCATTGAATAAACTACAGGTGATTTCAATTAATCCTTTCAGCTACCACATAATCCTTCATAAGCTACATACAATCGTCTAAACGTAGCTGAAATCAAATACGAAAGCCGTCACCGGATATGAGGGGGTTAAGGGGAGATCTCCACTTCAGGGATTTTTTTCTTGACCCCTTTCTCCCTCATGTTTAGCCCCATTGCTTTTGATATTATAAAACGTTTACCTCATTAGTTTAGCGATTTTAAGAACTTTCACCCCATATTAAGACCTTTCGTGCCATTCAGGTGTCGATTTTATCCTGGCGAGCGATAGCGAGCCTGTAATTTAAGAGAATCCGGCCTTCGGCCGGGACATTTTTCTACCGAAAAATGTACAAATTTATCTTGAAAGGGACTCAAGGGGGTGTAATTTTAAGCTTGATGGAGGTCTAGGGAACAAACTAAATACCTCCCCTTAAGCGCGTAAGAGTGTTTCATATTTAGAGCAAATTGAGTGTCAAGGTGAAGTATTTGTATTTTCTGGAGCCTCCTTCTCCTTTATGTTTAGCCCCATTCATATTTAAAATTTTAAGACTTTCGCCCATTTATTTATCAATATTAAGACCTTTCGTGCCATGTCGATATTTCGAGCCTGTAATTTAGGAGGAACCGGCGACGTCTTTTTAATTTTATTGTAGCTATATTTAGACTATTTTGTGCAGGTGTGGCGGAGTGGTCTTGCCACTGGACTGGTAATCCAAAGGTCCCGGGTTCAAATCCCGATATGTCAATGGGAAGATATTATTGGTGTTGAATTTGTGCTGTACCTAGCATCAGTGCATTACCACAAAACCCACCGAAACGCCAACAAAAATATCCTCATTGTTCCCTGATTAAATAGCAGTGTATGAATATTCACATATTCAAAATATGCTACAGGGGGGCAATGCCTAGTGAGTTAAATGCTCAATAGGTGGCGTTCTGAGAGTGAGGGTCCGAGTCAAGGAGGTGAGATAGTGTACAAAGGAGTACAAAGGAAATCAAGCAACAACAGATCTAGTGACCCTTCTAGGCTGCTAGTGAAGCATAAAGGCGAAGCAGCCTCAGAAGTGGGACTGCTTCAAGCAAGAGTGGGCAATCAAGAGCCGCGCGTCTGCGATGGCAGGTTGGCGAGGGCTGGTTGTAGCTCGTGCTTCACTTGTCTCACTTCCTAGGCTGGAACAAGACCTCACGGGTTTCACCGTGTTGAGCGGTGAATGTGCAGGCTCTCAGCCTATGCCCGAGAGGGAGTAGTTGGAATATAGAAGACATTTTTTTTAAAGAAGGATCTGTGGTAGTAAAAAGGGTTAAGGAAGATAGTTCGAAGCCTATTTAAAAGCTGGAGGCCCTTTTCAATCTTAATAAAATTAGTCTAATAGTAACCAGAATAAAGTTAAAAGGACGTCGCCAGTAGAGACGGGGTTAATTATAAGAAAGAAACAAAACCACTCCAACAGCTTCCTCTCTCTCCAACACCCCTTCCTCCCTTCAAAATATAGGACAGTAGAAAGTAGCTACGAGGTGCCGTTGTATAAGCTTATCCCTCAACACCTTCACCTGACCTGACCTGACAGAACCCTGCACCAAACCTCGCCACAATGTTAGATTTTCAGAAAATTAAACAGAATCGATTAATCAGGCGTTAATACTCTCTGGTCCGACGTCTCTGTTGTTATTATGATATTGTGTTTACTTAATATTGAGGATTTTGCTTGCTTTTCTCTTTATTAAACAATGTACTTTAGTTTGTCCCCTATGTTAACGAAAACGCCTTCCTTGAATTCCTTCAAACTAAAAGAAATGCCTACCTGTACATTATTTTGATAGAAGAAATGTTCCAGCCGATGGCCAATTTCTTCTTAGTAACAGGGCGAACAATACACCTGAAGGCTCTTATTATCGCCAAACTAACGGGGTGAAACGTCTTGAAATGTCCAAATTAATGAACGAAACAGAAGTGGTCTCAAACTACCCTCCTGCGTCCACATAGGGTTAACCTACACAATATAATCACAACCCAGCCAACTGGACACCCCTTAACCCTTTCTGTACCGGCGATGTATTTTTTTTAACTCTATTCTTGCTACTTTTAGACGATATTACTCAGTTTAAAAAGGGCCTCCAACAATTAACAGGCTTCAAACTATCTCACTTAACCCTTTTTACTACCACAGATCCTTCTTAAACTGCACAAAATCGTCTAAATATAGCTAGAATAAAACTGAAAATACGTCGCCGGTACGGAAGGGGTTAATCGATCAGACCTGGACACTTTGTTACGTAACAAGGGGAGCTCCGGAAGTCAGTGTGGCCAATGTAGCTACTTTCCCGCTAGATCTACAGGTATTTACTTCGATCTAGCGGCAAATGTTTACCTCTAGCGACATGAATTCTAGCGATATTCTAGAGATTCGAGCCATTATAGAACGATATTGTAGAGATTGTGTTATTATTCTGGCGATATTCTGGAGATTCGAGCCATTTTAGAACGATATTATAAAGTGTGTGTGTGTGTGCCATTATTCTAACGATATTCTGAAGATTCGAGCCATTTTAGAACGATATTGTCGAGTGTGTGCGCCATTATTGTATCGATATTCTGGAGATTTGAGCCATTTCGGAACGATATTGTAGAGAGTATGAGCCATTATTCTATTTTCTTATTAATTTTATATTATATATATTGTCATTTATTATTTATTTAATTCTATTATTATTTATTAAATCTAGACATAACTTAGTACATAATTATTCATTCAGCAATTAGCATAACTTAATTAAAACATTCTATTATATTATGCATTATATTTCATGATTCGGCCTTCGTTTATTATCAAGCGGCCTTGCTTTGGTACCCCTGGGCCGGAAGTGGTGGAGAGCAGTTAAGGCGCCATATCTCCCACTGATCGCCGTATCGGGGGGGGGGGGGATGAGCGTATCTATTTCCTCATTTATGTATTTTTCTATCTTTATATTTTGTTTCCTCTCTAGACCTCCAGCAAGCTATATATTTATATATACATATAAAAAAAAACACCCCCTAGACCCCCCCCCTTCAAGCTAAATTTGTAAATTTTTCGATAGAAAAAATCGTCATTCCGATGGAGACTCGAACCCTCGCCCCGGCCCTAGCAGTCGGCGCAAGACACAGCGCCTTAGACCACGGGACGGGACCAGTGTGTGTGTTACTCAGTTACTTGTTCGTCAAGGGGAATCCACGCAATGCGAGCTAAGCTCATTATTATCGCGCCTCCTTAACTGGGAATGTATTGCGTGAAATGCATGTTAAGTGTTTATGTATCGATGGAATGGCTGTGGATGTGTGTGTAGTCTGTATTTTAGCCAATTGGCGGCATCCGGAAACGAAAGGTTAGGGTTAATCTGTACGTTATCATTCTCACTACGGTACCAGTCTCACCCGAAGGCTTAGGTTGACCAGTAGCTTAGGTTGACCAGTACGATACCCATCTCACCTTGTAACCGATCACCAATCCCAGATGGGACGTCACAACTTCGTCCACTTATACCAGGTTCCTATTTATACTGCTAGGTGTGTGTTTGTGTGTGTGTGTGTGTGTGTGTGTGTGTGTATATATGTGTATATATATACCGGTATATATATATATATATATATATATGTGTGTATTCACATTCACTTGCTTGTTCGTCAAGGGGAATCCACGCAATGCGAGCTAAGCTCTTTATTATCGCGCCTCCTTAACTGGGAATGTATTGCGTGAAATGCATGTTAAGTGTTTATGTATCGTTGGAATGGCTGTGGATGTGTGTGTAGTCTGTATTTTAGCCAATTGGCGAATCTGGAAACGAAGGCTTAGCGTTAATCTGTGCGGTACCATTCTCACTACGGTACCAGTCTCACCTGAAGGCTTAGGTTGACCAGTAGCTTAGGTTGACCAGTACGATACCCATCTCACCTTGTAACCGATCACCAACCCCAGAGGGGACGTCACAACTTCGTTCACTTATACCAGGTTCCTATTTATACTGCTAGGTGAACAGAGGCTACACCGTTAGGAGACTTGCCCAAATGTCTCTTCCCCGCCCGGGTCTCGAACCCGGGACCTTCTGGTTGTGAGCCAGACGCGCTATCAGTTACGCCACGGGGAGGTGTGTGTGTGTATGCGTGTATGTATGTATGTATGTATGTGAGTGTGTGTGTAAATCAAAAAGCTTCTCCACCTTACACTCAGACACACCCAGTAGGAATCAACATATTTGCTGTCTCATGGAAAACTTGAAGATAATCCAGTAATTCGACAAAAAATAAAGACCTTCAGTATTGATTTGCTCATTTATGTATATTTGTATTATTATATTGCTTTCCTCCCTAGACCTCCATCAAGCTTATAAAACACCCGCCCAAGACCCTCCTTCAAGATAAATTTGTACCTGTGTCGATAGAATAGTGTACCGGCCGAAGGCCGGTTTCTCTTAAGTTACAGGCTCGCTATCGCTCGCTAGGAAAAAATCGACACGTAAATGACACGAAAAGTCTTAATATTGACAAAGAAATGGGGTGAAGGGTCTTAAAATCGCCAAACTAATAAGGATACACATGAGGAAGAATGAGGACCAGAAAAACGGCCCATCTCCCCTAAATACATTCGTTTGCTACATAAACCACGCATGACTGCAGACATACTTACCGAGCAAATATTATATATATATAACTTGCAATATATGTGCATTCACATTAATTCAACTTTGAGCAGGGAGGGGTGTTTGTCTGGTCCCCTTTCTTCCTCGTGTTTAGCCACGTTAGTTTTCAGATTTTAAGATGTTTGCCCCATTAGTTTGTCGATTTTAAGACCTTTCCCCCCATTACTGTGTCAATATTAAGACTTTTCGTGCTATTTAGGTGTCGATGTTGTTCCTGACGAATGATAGTGAGCCTGTAATTTTGGAAGAACCGGTCTTCGGCCGGGAAATTTGTCTACCGTAAAAAGCACAAATTAATCTAGAAGGGGTATCTAATGTATGTGTTTATAAATTTGTGATGGAGGTCTAGGAAGGAAACTAAAATAATAATATATATATGAACTAATCGACCCAAAAATAAACCCTTCCCCCTTAATGCCAGTATATGATTATAAGATGTATATATGTGTTTTAACATACGGTATGTGTAGTGTATATATGTGTTTTAACATACGGTATGTGTAGTGTACGAAAACAGAATATAGTGTATTGGAAGTATTGTAATATATTCCAATAATTCTATTCAATATTTGCTACGAAATTGTAGGACATTATGAAATAAATCTGTATTAATGTTATGATGTAAAACTATAATTATGTGGGTATCGTAGCGATTTATTAGTTATAGGTAACGCCAGCGAACTTGACACTAATCTAGACCCCTTAACTTCTTATAACTCAAAATTAATGAAAGCAATCAGGCTGACGTTTCTTTCATTTGGGAAGAGTCCACCAGGAAATAGGTGTGGATATTAACAGCCAGTTTGCTCTAGGCCCTTTTGAGTTACAGAGAGGGTAGGGATCAAGATTATTGTCAAGTTCGTTGGCGCTACCTATAGTTAGTTAGTTAAACAAAGGACTTCATTGGTCAGGTGAGGGTATTGAGGGATAAGTCTTTACAACGGCCAGGGTTACCTAGTCAAGTCTGCTAGAGAGTAAATACATGCCTAAACTAGCTAGAATAATGGCACAGTCTCAACAATATCTCTAAAATGGCTCAAATCTCCAGAATATCGCTAGAATTCATGTGTCGCTAGATGTAACAATTTGCCTCTAGATCGAAGTAAATACCTCTAGATCGAAGTAAATACCTCTAAATCGAAGTAAATACCTCTAAATCGAAGTAAATACCTCTAAATCGAAGTAAATACCTCTAGATCGAAGTAAATACCTCTAAATCGAAGTAAATATCTCTAGATCGAAGTAAATATCTCTAGATCGAAGTCAATACCTCTAGATCGAAGTAAATACCTCTAGATCGAAGTAAATACCTCTAGATCGAAGTAAATACCTCTAGATCGAAGTAAATATCTCTAGATCGAAGTAAATACCTCTAGATCGAAGTAAATACCTCTAGATCGAAGTAAATACCTCTAGATCGAAGTAAATACCTCTAGATCGAAGTAAATACCTCTAGATCTATAGTCTGTTCATTCTAGGTTGGGCATAAATTGTAACCTCTAACCTCTGTAACTCAAGAAGGACTAGAGTAATCGAGCTAATTTTTCTACCAAATATATAGGAAGACTTGTCCAGGGAATAGGTGTGGAAATTGACAGTTCATTTGCTCTAGCCCTTTTTGAGTTACAGAGGTTAGAGGTTGCGATTTCTTCCCAACCTAGAATGAACGGACTATAGTGGGAAAGTAGCTAAATTGACAACACTAATGACAACGGCTCCTCGTATCTACTTTCCGAAGAGGGAAGAGTTTGGGCGGCGCGGCGGCAGCGGTAGCGGTGGCGGTGGCGGTGGGTGGGTAGGTGGGTGGCGGAGATGGTGGGTGGGTGGCGGCGATCGTGCAAAGGAGACAATACCGACCGACAGAGAGAGAGAGAGAGGGAGGGAGGGAGGGAGGGAGGGAGGGAGAGGTGGGTAGGATACGAACAACGCCCCTTTAGTTTCGCTACTCTACACTCCGAGGGGGGCGGTGTTTGGGGGGCGGGGGGTGTTGTTGTGGGGTTATGGGCCCGAGGGGGTTCAAGGTCGAGGAGGTAGCCGAAAGAGAGAGGAGGAGGGGAACGAGTGATGATGAGAGGAGAGAGAGAGAGAGAGAGAGAGATAAGAAGAAGAAGAAGGGGAGAATAGTACTTCGAACTATCTCACTTAACCCTTTTAACTACCACAGATCCTTCTTAAACTGCACACAATCGTCTAAATATAGACGATTGTGTTACGTCGCCGGTACGGAAGGAGTTAATTTACCATCTGCTGAAAATACACTGTAGATCCTAGACTATATATGGCTGATCTCTCTGCGGACAGTAATTGTTTTGATAGCCTGTAACCTGAGGCGAGGTCCAAAGGTTTACATTGCGTGCCACCAGGTGCTTCGAATCTGGCACTGTTCCCCGGAGCAGTTCTGGTGTCTCTTGGTATTTTGTGCTGCTTAGGAAGGGTCTGCGTTAGTAAAAAGGGTTAAGTGAAATACTTCGAAGCCTGTTAAGGGGAGGTTTTTAGTTAGTTCGCTAGACCTCCAACAAGCTTAACATTATAGCCCCTAGGCCCCCTTTCAAGATAAATTTTTAAATTTTTCGGTAGAAAAATGTCCCGGCCGAAGGCCGATTCCTCTTAAATTACAGGCTCGCTATCGCTCGCCAGGAAAAAATCGACACCTAAGTGGCACGAAAAGTCTTAAAATTGACAGAAATGGGGCGAAAGTTCATAAAATCGCCAAACTAATGGGGCGAACATGTTAAAATATCAAAAGCAATGGGGCTAACCATGAGGGAGAAAGGGGTCAAGAAAAAATCCCCCAAGTGGAAATCTCCCCTTAAGTTCTGGGGGCCCTGTTGAAACCGAACAATATAGTCTAATAGTAGCCAGAGCAAATTTAAAAGGACGGCACCTGTACTGAAAGGGTTAATACGATGACGCTATATACTGTATATTGTAATCTGGCTAACGTGGGACGATTTTATTAAGCTTAGGAAGCACCTTTAGCGATCAAATGGGGTGCACACTCTCCCAATTAACTATCAACTCGCCACAGATACGCCCTAATGATATATATACAGTATAATATATAATATGTATAATTAATAAATATATAAATAATCGCTTAACCCTTTCGTTACCGGTGCCGTCCTTTTAACTTTATTCTGAGGACTATTAAACGATTGTATTCGGTGTAAATAGGACCTCCAGCAATTAACACACTTCGAACCATCTCCCTTAACCCTTTTTACTACCACAGATCTTTCTTAAGCTGCACAAGATCGTCTAAATATAGCTATAAAAACTAAAAAGACGTTGCCGGTACAGAAGGGGTTAATGTTAGCTAGAAATATATGAAGAAAGGCGTTAGAATACTAAAAGGGTCAAAGGGGACCATTTAAAAATAAAACTCTACGGCATTTACCCATACTATATCCCGACGGCCCCCTGAGTCGCCTGAGCGGGAAGGACGGAAATATGACTGACCGATAGCGCAAACTACAATAACTGAGAGAAGAAAACAAAACAAGAGAAAACAAATAAAAAGGAATGAACCAAGATGAAAAGTATAACAGTTAAAGGAGAGAGAGAGAGAGAGAGAGAGAGAGGGTATGACAGATGGCGAGAAACAGCTGTCCAGATTCCATTAATTACAAGTTAATCAGTGTTTTTGAAGAGAAGTCAAATTATGAACATATTTTCCATTTGAATTGCAGTGCTACAAGAACGTTCTGATATAATATACCACCACCATCCTACCCATTAACTAGTGTATATATTTATAGTGTTCATATAAAGAATATATATATATATATAGAGAGAGAGAGAGGGGGGGGGGGGGATAGTAGATATATAGATAGAGAAGGAGATAGTTACAGAGCGTCTCAAGGAATGGTTAGTGTCTCATAGACCGACAAATGTACATATTTATCTTGAAGGGGGTCTAGGGGGTGTTTTTTTTTTCTATTTTTTACTTGATGGAGGTCTAGTGAGGAAACAAATATAAATGAATGTATAAATTAATGAATATATATAAATTAATGAATATATAAATTAATGAATATATAAATTAATGAATATATAAATTAATGAATATATAAATTAATGAATATATAAATTAATGAATATATAAATTAATGAATATATAAATTAATTAATATATAAATTAATGAATATATAAATTAATAGACCAGGCCAATAGACATTATCCCCTTAAGGGCATATTTACACTTGAGGGATTATTTTCTTTACCCCTTTCTCCCTCATGTTTAGCCCCATTGCTTTTGAGATTTTAAGATGTTCGCCCCATTAGTCTGGCGATTTTAAGAACGTTCGCCCCATTTATGTCACTTTTAAGACCTTTCGTACCATTAGGTGTCAATTTTTTCCTGGCGAGCGATAGCGAGCCTGTAATATAAAAGGAATCGGCCTTCGGCCGGGACATTTGTCTACCGACAAATGTACAAATCTATCTTGAAAGGGGGTCAAGGGGGTGTAATTTCAAACTTGACGGAAGTCTAAGAAACACACTAAAAACCTCCCCTTAACCTACCTTGACAAAATATACCTTGACAAAATATACCTTGACAAAATATGGGCTTTCTTTTCAATATCAAAGTACTGCCTGGAAAACTCTAGGTCATTATTAATCGGAAGACCTAATTAACCCTCTGAGGATCATGACGCATTTTGACAGTTTGTTCTGGCTGTCATTAGACGATTTTTATACAACTTAGGGTGAACTGGTGGGAGCTAAAGAATAGAGAGTGAGTAAGAGACTGAGAGTAAGTGAAAGTGAGAAACAGAGAGAGAGAGAGAGATAAAGTGAGAGTGAGTGTGTGTGAGAGAGAGATAGTAAGAGAGAGATTGAGAGAGATGGTAAGAGAGACATACTGAGCTAAACAAACAGATATCGACAACTTTGCATAATATAGCACCGAAGCCTGTATTTGCGCATGTCGCAGGGATCTATAACCAACGCTGAGATGGCACGGAGGGGTATTAAGGGAGTAGTGAATATTTGTTGGTGGATTTATATATTTGAGAACATAAGAATATTGGTGCAATTAATTAGTTAACAACATAAGCACAATGGAAATCTGCAGAAGTTCTATTGGCCCATACGAGGCAGACCCCTTTTTCCCTTCATCCCTATTAGATATTTCCCTACACTAAAAATGTCTCCCACTACAACCTATATCCCCTACTTAATCATATATTGTTTTAGTTTCCTCGCTAGACCTCCATCAAACATTAAAAAAACACCGCCTTGACCCCCTTCAAGATAAATTTGTACATTTTTTGTATAAAAATATCTCGGCCAAAGGCCGGTTCCTCCTAGAATTACAGGCTCGCTATTGCTCGCCTGGAAACACTCGACACTGAAATGGCACGAAAGGCCTTTATATTGACAAAGAAATAGGGCGGAAGGTCTTAAAATCACCAAACTAATGGAACGAACGTCTTTAAATCTCAAAGCTAATGGGACTAAACATGAGGGATAATAAGCAACTACCTCCCCCTCAAGAGCGCTGGCGATCGTAAAATAATCTGGCTATTGACAAACATACCCGGTGAGGACATGGGCTGACACACACACACACAGACACACATACCCGGTGAGGACACACACACACACACACACACACACATACCCGGTGAGGACATGGGCTGACACACACACACACACACACACACACACACACACACACAATCCATGTTCTCTCACATCTCATGTTCATCCACTAAATTGTAAAATGTGTATTTTCAGTTCATGAGGCTGCCATTCTTTAATAAACCGTTTATTATTATTATTATACCCGGTGAGGACATGGGCTGACACACACACACACACACACACACACACACACTGAAGTATTAGTAACTATGTAATAAACCGATTATTATTATTATTATTATTATTATTATTATTATTATTATTATTATTATTATTAGCATTCTTTCTTCTATTCAACAGCTGAGCTCTGGCACTCTCTCCCTGAATCCATCTTTCTCTCATCCTATGACTTAAATTGCTTCAACCACCGTGTGTCCAGGCATTTTTGGCTCGAACATACCTTGATTTTGGCCCTGTCACTCTTTCAACTCTCAGAACGACACACTCGTCCCAGGCACCAAGCACTATAGTCTGTTCATTTAGGTTGGGCAGAAATCCTAACCTCTACCCTCTCATAACTCAAAAAGGACTAGAGTAATCGAGCTAATATTTCTACCAGATAGGAAGACTTGGCCAGGGAAAAGGTGTGAAAATTGACAGCTCATTTGCTCTGGCCCTTTTTGAGTCACACAGGTTAGAGGTTACTATTTCTGCCCAACCTAGAATGAACAAACTATAGAAAGCTTCGAAAATGTATGTATCATAATTAATGACCTCGACTGTGAACCTTATCTGATATTGTGTATGTATGTATGTACTCAGGCCCATTCCCCATTTTTCCTTTTTTTCTGGGGGTGGCCGACTCACGACAGAGCCTATCTAACCCCAAATATTTCTGATTATAAGTTAGCTGTTCAGTCGTGTTCAAAGGTTGTGTTCTTTCTAGTATTTTAACTTGGGTTACCTCTACAGTCAAACAAAACTCCCTGACAGCACATGAACAAAGTCTATACTCGAAGTTTGGTCAATTTTAATTAGTACATTTTTATACCAAGAGTGGATAATACAGCTGAAGGTAGGGCACGACCTTTGCCTGTGACTGTACCTCATCTGGTCATATCACCACTCTTGCTAAAACAGCTTCCCAGGAGGAAAGCGTGCTCAACCGTCTCCGCTGGTTCTTTACCCTCGCACAGCTTCTTGCTCTGTACAGGGACACAGTGTGCCCATGTATGGAGTACCGTGCTGTTCGCATGTTTGGGAAGGTTCCACCCATACCGCACTTCTCGAAACGGTCAAAAAGTATTTGGTCTCATCAATTCACCTCCTCTTACTAATTCCCTACAATCTCTCACTACACGCAGTAATATTGTATCGATCTCACTCTTCTACCGCTATTACAATAATCAGTGTTCTTCAGAGCTTTCTCAGTGTATACCTCCTGCTTATTGGAGAGTGGGGGGCACCCGCCTTTCAACACACTCCCACCCCTATTCTGTCCAATTCTCCAACCCAAGAGTGAAGCGATTTTCCCAGTCTTTCTTCTACTCCACAAGTAAGCTTTGGAACTCTCTCCCTAATCCAAATGACTTGAACTGCTTCTATCTCCGTGTGTCCAGACATTTTGACTCTAACGTGCCTAACGTGGCTTATAATACAGTTGGAGGGGAGACAGAGTTACAATTATACAAACAACGCACACATAAACAGACACATAGAGGCAGACAGACAGGTGACAGAAGCAACAGACGGATAAGAAATGACATAGGAAGTAGCCGGAGTTTAAAACAGAACTTCTCAGACTCAGACTCTCATGTTACGTGGCTAATATTGAGAGGTATACAGTACACACAGATAGACAGACAGACCGAGAATGATTTATAGAGACAGGCCGGAGACAGAAGCCACAGATGGGTCGTGGAAGGAGACAGAAGGTAGCCTGAGTTAAGACAGAAGCTCTCAGACTATCGTGTTACGTGGTTAATCAGGCGAGGGGCGAGGCAGGCACACGGAGAGAGAGAGAGGGTGAGCTTGGGAGGTCGCTGCCACACCACAGAGTTAAGGGATTATTTTTTGAGGAGAGACAGGACCACTCCAGGCCTCTTGCTACCCTGCTTACTCACAATATAAGATACAACATTGTGAGGAGAGCCAGAGCTACTCCCGGCTTCTCGTTACCCTGCTTACTCATAATATTAATGATAAGAGATATGTCGTGAGGAAAGACAGGACACCTCCTCCTCCAAACCTGATCTTCTTTTCCTCACTGAAACCCAGGTGTCTGAGGCAACTGCCAGCAGCCCCTTCTCTGTATCCTCCTACTTTCTCTATCCTAGTTTCAAAGCCAAAGGCGGATGTTGTGAATACGTGCACAACAAACTCACTTGCTCTCGTGTTCCTGATTTCAATTCCTCTGAATTCTCAACTTTATGGCTCAAACTATCCTGTCATTCTCATACTAAATATTTTTGTGGTGTCTATCTTTTCCCTAACTCTGCCGATTTTCCCAAATTCTTCGACTATCTAAACTCTAAAGTGGAACATATTCTATCCATCTCTCCCTTCTCGGAAATCTCCAGCTTAGGAGATTTCAACGTTCACCACCGCCAATGGCTCTCCTCTCTTACTACTGACCAACCTGGTGAACAAGCCTTCGTCTTTTCTGTCCTAAATTACCTAGAGCAGCTAGTCCAGCAACCCACCCGTATCCCGGATCACTTTGGAGATCGGCCCAACATTCTTGACTTGTTTCTGACTTCTAACCCTTCTTCTTATACTGTCAATCTTTTCTCTCCTTTGGGCTCCTCCGACCATAAACTTATCTCCGTTACCTGTCCTATCTCTCCAGTACGGCCATCCGATCCTCCCAGCCGGCGGTGCTTGTGGCACTTTGGCGCTGCCGACTGGGATGCTCTTCGGCAGTACCTCTTTGATTTCCCATGGAATGACTTCTGCTTCCATGGCCGAGGACCCACAGAGAGTGCTGAACGCATTATCGAGGTAATCCTCTCGGGCATGGAAGCGTACATTCCATTTTCTTTCTCTCTAACTAATGCAAAATATCTTGGTTTACTCACGTTTGTTCTACTGCTGTCCACAACAAGGAAGAAGCATTCAAACGGTACCGACGCCTTAAAACTCAAGACTCTCATTCTTCCTATGTTTCTGCCCGGAATCAAGCCAAACCTGTTCTTCGACTTGCCAAGCACTCTTTCATCAATAATAGATGCACTGAACTATCCAACTCTAGCTCTTCCCAAGCTTTTTGGCATCTAGCCAAAACACCTCTCCAACAATTTGTCTTCCTCATCTTTCCCTCCCCTCTGCAATATCTCTCTCTCTCTCTTCGCCGCAGTGTTGCATCTCTCTCGCTATTCTATCGCTACTACAATACTCAGTGTTCCTCGAAGCTTTCCCAGTGTATACCACCTCCTCTACGTAGGGTACATAGTACCCGCCTTGCAACACAATCCCACCTCTACTCTGTGCAACTCTCCTACCCAAGAGTGAAACGCTATTCTCAGACTTTCTTCTATTCAACTGCTGAGCTCTGGAACTCTCTCCCAGAATCAGTCTTTCCCTCTTCCTATGACTTTAATGGCTTCAAACACCGTGTGTCCAGGCATTTTAGCTCGAACGTCCCTTGATTTTGGCCCTGTCACTCTTTCAAAACTGGGGGAGGCACTCGCTGCAAA
>CM064503.1:3250124-3265124 GCA_032716605.1 Paralithodes platypus | reverse complement strand
TCATAATAGTCGCTCAAAATAGTGTTCAGAAATTCCTCTCCGCGACTGTCCAGTAACTCATAAACATTCGTGGACCTCACCTATTTCTAATTGTGAAAGTATATCTCTGGAAACCAATTCATGAATATATATATTTTTAGACATCAACTACAAACTTAAATTGCTTCAAACTCCGTGTGTCCAGGCATTTTGGCTCGAACGTTCCTTGATTTTGGCCCGGTCACTCTTTCAACTATGGGGGAGGCACTTGCGACAGACAGTTCTGCCTTTTGTCTCCCTCACTCACATAGAAAACAAAATATATATATATATATATATATATATATATATACTATTTATTGAAAAGCAAATTCCATCCAAAAATCAATCAGATAGTTATAATTGCATAAAAAACAAAAAAACAAAGGGGTCCACGAATTTTTATACGTGACTGTACAGTAGGATGGAGAGAAATGTTTAAATTCAATATACTTGGTGTAGTCTCGAAATATGCAAATATATGTAATGAGAACCCCCATTAAGGATTATATATCTTTCTGAATATTATTTAATTGGTAGTGCAATATGAATTATATATGAGATAATAAAAAGTGGACATATTTTGAAATCAAAAATTATTTGCTCATTTGCCAATTTTGGTTTGTCGGTACATTCAACAGATGAGAAACGATGCATTAAGGATTTCTGCAAAATTATTTGATGTTGCCTTTATATTTATTTAATGGTGGCGCAACACGGAAGAAAATCGACCAAAATTATGTAGTAATAAAAAAAAATAAATAAATCCCTTTGCCTTGACATTATATACATTACGCAAATGTCTAGATATTTTCACTTGAGGCAGTATTTTCTGGACCCCTTTCTCCCTCATGTTTAGCCCCATTGCTTTTGAAATTTTAAAACATTTGCCTTATTAGTTTGACGATTTTAGTAACTTTCGCCTCATTTCTGTCAATTTTAAGACCTTTCGTGCTATTTAGGAGTCGGCCTTCGGCTGGGACATTATTCATCTTGTTCTTCTTCTTCTTCTTCTTCTTCTTCTTCTTCTTCTTCTTCTCCTTCTTCGTCTTCTTCGTCTTCTTCGTCTTCTTCTTCTTCTTCTTCTTCTTCTTCATCTTCTTCTTCGTCTGCCTTTCTTCTTCTTCTTCTTCGTCTTCGTCTTTGTCTTTGCCTTTGTCTTCCTCTTTCTCTTCTTCTTTTTCTTCTTGCTCTTCTTCCTCTTCTTCTTTTTCCTCTGCTTCTTCCAAAAAGGGTAAATGTATTCGTTTGTTTGTCCCTGTGGCCGGTCAATCTCTACTAACAGCCTCCCGAAGTTCAGCCCCCCCCCCCCGTATACTACTCCGAGTTAGTTGCTGTTGTTGTTGTTGTTGTTGTTAGGGAGCTGTTGTTGTTGCCCCCCCCCCCCCCCCCCGTATACTACTCCGAGTTAGTTGCTGTTGTTGTTGTTGTTGTTGTTAGGGAGCTGTTGTTGTTGTTGGTGGTGGTTGTTCCTCGGTAGTTGGTGTGTGGGGGTAATGAACAAGACAAGCACGCACATAGTCACAAGCATAAACAGACATGTACGCATTTATTTAATTACATACATACACGCACAAGCATAGTTACAAGCATAGTTATAAGCATAGTTACAAGCATAGTCACAAGCATAGTCACAAACATAGTCACAAGCATAGTCACAAGCATAGTTACAAGCATAGTCACAAGCATAGTTACAAGCATAGTCACAAGCATAGTTACAAGCATAGTCACAAGCATAGTTACAAGCATAGTCACAAGCATAGTTACAAGCATAGTTATAAGCATAGTTACAAGCATAGTCACAAGCATAGTCACAAGCATAGTTACAAGCATAGTCACAAGCATAGTTATAAGCATAGTTACAAGCATAGTCACAAGCATAGTTACAAGCATAGTCACAAGCATAGTCACAAGCATAGTTACAAGCATAGTTACAAGCATAGTCACAAGCATAGTCACAAGCATATTCACACGCATAGTCACAAGCATAGTTACAAGCATAGTTACAAGCATAGTTACAAGCATAGTCACAAGCATAGTTACAAGCATAGTTACAAGTATAGTTACAAGCATAGTCACAAGCATAGTTACAAGCATAGTCACAAGCATAGTTACAAGCATAGTTACAAGCATAGTCACAAGCATAGTTACAAGCATAGTTACAAGCATAGTCACAAGCATAGTTACAAGAATAGTCACAAGCATAGTCACAAGCATAGTTACAAGCATAGTTACAAGCATAGTTACAAGCATAAACAGACACGTAAACATTTATTTAAGTACATACATATACGCACAAGCATAGTCACAAGCATAGTCACAAGCATAGTTACAAACATAGTCACAAGCATAGTTACAAGCATAGTCACAAGCATAAACAGACACGCAGGCATGCATATAATTACATAGATACACGCACACACACAATCTCAAGCAAGCACAGATTCGCAGGAATGCATGTACATAATCAAATACATAAATACTCGCACACAGTCATAAACATACACAGACTCACTCGTAGGCATGTATATAATCATAAACATACACGCACACACAGTTAGACCTCCATCAAGCATAAAAAAACCACCCCCTAGACCCCCCTTCAAGATAAATTTGTAATTTTTTCGGTAGAAACGTTTCCCGTAATTTACAGGCATGCTATCGCTCGCCAGGAAAATGTCAACACCTAAATGGCACAAAAGGTCTTAAAATTGACAGAAATGGGGCGAAAGTTCTTAAAATCGCCATAACTAATGGAGTGATAAACGTCTTAACATCTCAAATGGAGCTAAACATGAGGGAGAAAGGGGTCCAGAAAAAAAAATCCCTCAAGTGGAAATCTCCCCTGAAAGATAATTATAATTATGCTAGTGACTTTATACCAGCATACCTCGACCACCTGAGAATTTCAGGCTATAAGGAAGTTGGATCGTAAGTATCGATATTAACCCCTTCCGTACCGGCGACGTCGTTTTTCATTTTACTCCAGGTATACTGAAACGATTTTGTGCGGTTTATGAAGGATCTGTGGTAGTAAAAAGGGTTAAGTGAGATAGTTCGAAGCCTGTTAATGGCTAGAGGACCTTTTTAAACTGAATAAAATAGTCTAATAGTAGCCAAAATAAAGTTAAAAGGACGGCACCGGTACTAAGCGAGTTAAAAAAAAAACATTATATCTTATAATGTAGGTTTCTGATGGATACCAAGTAAGATGAATTTGCTCATCAGAGATCATAAAAACACTGCAATCATATTTTATAAGCTGGTAATTCGGCTCAATATTGATTTTTATTGGCTCTATTTTCCTTATTGCTTGAAACTTGAAAGTCGCATATATCTCGAAGTTATCTTGATTTTTTTTTTTTTTTTTTTTTTTTTTTTTTTAAAGTTTGATGGAGGTCTAGATAGGATACTAATGAAGAGAGAGAGAGAGAGAGAGAGAGAGAGAGAGAGAGAGAGAGAGAGAGAGAGAGGAGGGGGGGGGGAGAGAGAGAATTTGCAACCTAACGTCAAACCAAAGAGTAGCCTAAAACATGAAGCTCTCAATATGAAACCTAATGATCCCCCCCCCCCCCCCCGACCACCACCCCCATAATCTCCCCCCTCCCACCTCCCTAAGAACCAACCTTCTACTAAACACACCTCCGCCGACACCCCCTCCACCCCCCCCCCCCCCCAACCCAACCCCCCATATCCTTCTCCCTCGATCTAAATGGTGATTAAAAGTCTTTCAAGAGAGATCAAACCCAAGCCGCTCATGTGTGAGACTCGATCATTGTAAATTCGGTATCACACGAGTGCTTTTTCCCTCAACATTTATCCGCAACACTGGTCTGGCAGCTTATGACGTCAAAATGTTTAATAATTCGGTTACCTAAATTCATCTACCGGCAGTCTAGTTTTCGTTACCCGTGCAAAATATTCAAGAACTGTTGTCCGTAAAATGTTGATTATCGAATGTTGACTGAAAAAGCTCTCGTGCGATACCGGCTTAAATAAGGCTACAAGTCACCGGAACATGTAATTATATTTGTATCTATTTTTGTTTTCCGACATCGTTTCTACAGTAGGCAACTTTTCTGGTAATGTGTCAAGCTTTATAATCTTTAACTCGAGCTCTACTATTTTAGGTGGTAGCAGACGAGCGTATTTTCCGACAATTATCGACAATTTCCGACAATTAAGTTTGTTCCGGTACTATTATGAGGCTCCTTCGCATTGGTACTATTATGAGGCTCCTTCGCATTGGTACTATTATGAGGCTCCTTCGCATTGGTACTATTATGAGGCTCCTTCGCATTGGTACTATTATGAGGCTCCTTCGCATTGGTACTATTATGAGGCTCCTTCGCATTGGTACTATTATGAGGCTCCTTCGCATTGGTACTATTATGAGGCTCCTTCGCATTGGTACTATTATGAGGCTCCTTCGCATTGGTACTATTATGAGGCTCCTTCGCATTGGAATTGGAAGCTAGATTGAAAATAATACATACTTAAACAAAAACAAATGCTCGACTGACCCCGTGTTATTTATCCCCGTGTTATTTATCCCGTGTTATTAATCCCCATGGTGTTAATCCCCGTGTTATTAATCCCTGTGTTGTTAATCTCAGTGTTATTAATTCCAGTGTTATTAATCCCTGTGTTATTAATCCCCATGTTATTAATCCCCATGTTATGAATCCTTGTGTTATTAATCCTCTTGTTATTAATCCCTGTGTTATTAATCCTCTTGTTATTAATCCCTGTGTTATTAATACCCTGTGTTATTAATCCCCTGTGTTTTTAATCCCTGTGTTATTAATTCCCATGTTATTAATCCCCGTGTTATTAATTCCTGTGTTATTAATCCGTGTTATTAATCCCCATGTTATTAATCCCTGTGTTATGAATACCCTGTGTTATTAATCCCCCGTGTTATTAATACCCTGTGTTATTAATCCCTGTGTTATTAATCCCTGTGTTATTAATCCCCGTGTGCTTAACCCTTTCTGTACCAGCGAAGTCTGTTATATTTGATTAAGTCTGTTATATTTGAGTTTATATAGATATTGTGCAGCTTAAGAAGGATCTGCGGCTGGAAAAAGGGTTAATTAAGAGAGTACAGTGTAGCATATTATAATGGGTACACGTTTTTCCTAAGCTGAACGAAATAGTCTAACAGTTGCCAGAATATAATTAAATGAAGAAGTCGCCGTTACGGAAAGAGGTTAATCCGCGTGACACTCGGGATATGATGCGCGACCTCCCCCCCGGACTGGAAGCCTCGTACTAGGGGTAAGATCACGGACGTCCGGAGTGAGAGTTGGAGGTTCGAGTATAGTGGGGGAATGGAGGGGGGAGTGGGGAGAGGAGGATATTGAGATGAGGTGAGGGTAGAGGAGTGGAGGGGGGAGTGGGGAGAGGAGGATTGAGATGAGGTGAGGGTAGAGGACTGGAGAGGGGAGTGGAGAGAGTGATATTGGGATGGGGTGGTGATGGAAGTTCGATTATAGTGGGGGTGGGGATGGTGGTAGAATGGAGAGGGGAGTGAGGAGGGTGGGATTGGGATGGGGTGAGGGTGGGGTGGTGGAGGAATGGAGAGGGGAGTGGGGAGAGTTGGGATTGGGATTGGTTGGGGTGGAGGAATGGAGCGGGGAGTGAGGAGATTGGGATGGGGTGGGGTGGGGGTGGGGGTGTATAAATGAATAGGGGAATGTGGAGAGTGGGATTGGGATGGGATGGGGGGTGGAGGAATGGAAAAGGGAATTGAGCTTTGAAGTTCGATTATACTGGGATGGGGATTCTAGATTAATTTGTACATTTTTCGGTAGACAAATTTCCCTGACGGTTCTTCCAAAATTACAGGTTCGCCGACACCTAAACAGCACAAAAGGTCTTAATATTGACTAAGAAATGGGGGGAAACGTCTCAACATCGACAAACTTGAGCCAAACATCTTAAAATCTGAAAACTAATGGGGCTAAACATGAGGAAGAAGGGGGACCAGAAAAACGGCTCATCTCCCCTTAAGAAGCTTGGTAGAGATGGAAAGGGTGGTAGGGGTACAACCGACCACTTGCGAGTTTCAGGCTATAAAGAAGTTGGAACCGTGAACATCGATATTGAAGAGCAATGGAATATTAAAAGTCCAAATTAATTCTACCTGGTGCCATTCATTCAATTTCTCTCGCCCAACACCTTCCATACATGATCGTAGATTCCATTTTTGACGAGCCATTCGCCCTGAATTAAACATTATTTTTTAAAAACACCTGGGGTTTTTAGTGCAGGCGAAGCCGAGTACCTTGGCAAGTCATGTTCGAATGTTGTGTTTTCAAGGGTATACAGGGTATACTGTATATGGATTCCTCTCGTCGTTGCGATTCCAACGGTATAGTTTTGTATTTATTTAGACCATTTTTAAGCCCAATAGACCTATTTTTATATTTTTAATATATATATATATATATATATATATATATATATATATATATATATATATATATATATATATATATATATATATATATATATATATATATATATATATATATATATATATATATATATATATATATATATATATATATATATATATATAATTATGTATATATATATATTTCTAAATCACCCATAGACGAGTTATTTATGAATGGATTTTGCTCAAATTTCTACCACTAGTACACGTTCACCCGCTGAATCCAATGGCACAAACAACATTCAAATCAGACCATTACTTTAAGATTTTGATTTTGATTCGAACTCCAGAAACACCCGAAATGTGCACTTTTTCAACTTTAAGGGGGTACAGTACTCGCTTTTTCGGGACCTCCTTCTCCCTCATCTTTAGCATATTAGTTTTGAGGTTTCAAGACGTTTGTTTCGTTAGTTTGGCGATTTTGAGACCTTTCGCCTAATTTTTTTGTCAGTATTAAGACTTAATTAAGCCTCTAATTATAGAAAGAACCGGATTTGGGCCGGGACATTTTTATACCGAAAAATGTACACATTTATCTTGAAAGGGGGTCTAGGGGGTGTTTTTCTAAGCTTGATGGAGGTCTTGCGTTTAGCCCCATTAGTTTGGGTATCTTAAGACCTTCGTTCCATTAGTTTGGCGATATAGAGACCTTTCGCCCTATTTCTTAGTCAATATTAATACCTTTCGTACCATTTTGGTGTCGATTTTTTTCCTGGTGAACGATAGCGAGTCTGGACTTTCAAGAGGGACCGGAAATTTTTCTACCGAAAAATATACAAATTTATCTTGAATTTGGGTCTAGGGGGTAATGTTTTAAGTTTGATGGAGGTCTAGCGAGGAAACTAAAAAAATAAATAAAAAAATATTAATACATAAATAGATAGACCAAAAAACAATCACTACCCCCTTAAACAATCATTACCCCCTTAAACAATCACTACACCTTAAACAATCACTACCCCCTTAAACAATCACTACCCCTTAAACAATCACTATCTCCTTAAACAATCACTACCCCCTTAAACAATCACTACCCCCTTAAACAATCACTACCCCCTTAAACAATAATGATTTACTACCCCCTTAAACAATAATGATTTACTACCCCCTTAAACAATCACTACCCTAAACAATCACTACCCTTAAACAATCACTACCTAAACAATCACTACCCTTAAACAATCACTGCCCCTTAAACAATCACTACCCCATTAAACAATCACTAGCCCCCTAAACAATCAATACCCATAAACAATCATTACCCCCTTAAACAATCACTACCCCTTAAACAATCACTACCCCTTAAACAATCACTACCCCCTTAAACAATCACTACCCCTTAAACAATCACTACCCCCTTAAACAATCACTACCCCCTTAAACAATCACTACCCCCTTAAACAATCACTACCCCCTTAAACAATCACTACCCCTTAAACAATCACTACCCCCCTTAAACAATCACTACCCCCTTAAACAAATGATCTGCCCTTAATGATCTATAATTAGTGCAAGATTATCCGTCTCATCATGACCCAAACTACATACATAGCCCGCGCTAGATCACTCGTATAATTAGCCCAAGCTTACTCACGGGGGCTAAACATGAGGGAGAGGGGGGTCCAGAAAAACGAACGATACCCCCTTAACTCTACTCATGATGATGGCAGCATGTTAATTGATGTGTTTCTGAATAATACCCTATGGATACCGTATGAATGTAGGGGTGGGCCATTATAACCCCTTCTGTCCCGGCGACGGCTTTTGAACTTTATTGTGGCTACTATTAGGCGATTTTGTTCAGCTTAGCAAGGACGTCGATCAATTGAAAAGCTATACAGACTATCTCAATTAAGGGGAGGTATTTAGTTTGTTCCCTAGACCTCCATCAAGCTTAAAATTACACCCCCTTGAGTCCCTTTCAAGATAAATTTGTACATTTTTCGGTAGAAAAATGTCCCGGCCGAAGGCCGGTTCCTCTTAAATTACAGGCTCGCTATCGCTCGCCAGGATAAAATCGACACCTGAATTGCACGAAAGGTCTTAATATGGGGTGAAAGTTCTTAAAATCGCTAAACTAATGGGGCAAACGTTTTATAATATAAAAAGCAATGGGGCTAAACATGAGGGAGAAAGGGGTCAAGAAAAATATCCCTCAAGTGGAGATCTCTCAATTAATCATTTTAGCTGCCATATATCCTATCTAATTAGCTCTACATACAATAGCCGAAGTGTACAGTTGGTGAAATAAAATACACGCCGCCACCGGTAAAGAAGGGGTTAAATAGTTGCCGTATTGTTGTCCTATGTGCACGAAGGAGACAAAAGGTAATTCTGTTGTAACAAGTGTCCCCTCCCCCCCCCCCCCACCAAGATTGAAAGATTGATAGATAATTGAAAGAGTGATAGATAGCCAAATTATGGTTACGACGTTACAGGTAATTTAGGTGTGTTGGAAAATATACTTAGACGAGTTTGTGCAGTTAAGGGGAGGTTTCTAGTTTGTGCAGTTCAGGGAGGTTTCTAGTTTGTGCAGTTAAGGGGAGGTTTCTAGTTTGTGCAGTTAAGGGGAGGTTTCTAGTTTGTGCAGTTAAGGGGAGGTTTCTAGTTTGTGCAGTTAAGAGGAGGTTTCTAGTTTGTGCAGTTAAGGGGAGGTTTCTAGTTTGTGCAGTTAAGGGGAGGTTTCTAGTTTGTGCAGTTAAGAGGAGGTTTCTAGTTTGTGCAGTTAAGGGGAGGTTTCTAGTTTGTGCAGTTAAGGGGAGGTTTCTAGTTTGTGCAGTTAAGGGGAGGTTTCTAGTTTGTGCAGTTAAGAGGAGGTTTCTAGTTTGTGCAGTTAAGGGGAGGTTTCTAGTTTGTGCAGTTAAGGGGAGGTTTCTAGTTTGTGCAGTTAAGGGGAGGTTTCTAGTTTGTTTCCTACTCCTCCAGCATTCTTAAAAATTCACCCCCTTGACCCCCTTTCAAGATAAATTTGTACATTTTTTCGGTAGAAAAATGTCCCGGCCGAAGGCCGATTCCTCTTAAATTGCAGGCTCGCTATCGCTCGCCAGGAACAAATCGACACCTAAATGGGACGAAAGGTCTTAAAAGTGACATAAATTGGTTGAAAGTTCTTAAAATCGCCAAACTAATGGGGCACACGTCTTAAAATCTCAAAAAGCAATGGGGCTAGACATGAGGGAGAAAGGGGTCAAGAAAAAAGTCCCTCAAGTGGAAATCTCCCCTTAAAGAAGAATCCGTGTAGTAAAAAGGGTTAAGTGGGATAGTTCAAAGGCCTGTTAATTAAAAATGGCTAGAGGTCCTTTCGAAACTGCATGAAATCACCTAATAGTAACTAGAATAAAGTTAAGGGGAGATTTCCACTTGAGGTATTTTTTTCTTGACCCCTTTCTCCCCCATGGTTAGCCCCATTGCTTTTGATATTTTAAGACGTTCGCCCCATTAGTTTGGTTATTTTAAGAACTTTCGCCCCATTTCTGTCAATTTTAAGACTTTTCGTACTATTTAGGTGTCGATTTTTTCCTGGCGAGCGATAGCGAGCCTGTAATTTAAGAGGAATTGGCCTTCGGCCGGGACATTTTTCTACCGAAAAATGTACAAATTTATCTTGAAAGGGAGTCTAGGGGCTGTAATGTTAAGCTTGATGGAAGTCTAGCAAACTAACTAAAAACCTCCCCTTAAAAGGACGGCATCGGTACTGAAAGGGTTTAGTGTAAAAATAAATAAAAATTAACAATATTATGACCTTCACAGTCTCAGTATTTATCGCCTCTAACAATCAGCAGACCAGACTAAACGGTTCAACTGCATCATTAACGGTACAACTGCATCATTAACGGTACAACTGCATCATTAACGGTACAACTGCATCATTAACGGTACAACTGCATCATTAACGGTACAACTGCATCATAAACGGTACAACTGCATCATTAACGGGTACAACTGCATCATTAACGGTACAACTGCATCATTAACGGTACAACTGCATCATAAACGGTACAACTGCATCATTAACGGTACAACTGCATCATTAGCGGTACAACTGCATCACTAACGGTACAACTGCATCATTAACGGTACAACTGCATCATTAACGGTACAACTGCATCACTAACGGTACAACTGCATCATTAACGGTACAACTGCATCATTAACGGTACAACTGCATCATTAACGGTACAACTGCATCACTAACGGTACAACTGCATCATTAGCGGTACAACTGCATCATTAACGGTACAACTGCATCATTAACGGTACAACTGCATCATTAACGGTACAACTGCATCATTAGCGGTACAACTGCATCACTAACGGTACAACTGCATCATTAACGGTACAACTGCATCATTAACGGTACAACTGCATCATTAACGGTACAACTGCATCATTAGCGGTACAACTGCATCATTAACGGTACAACTGCATCATTAACGGTACAACTGCATCATTAACGGTACAACTGCATCATTAGCGGTACAACTGCATCACTAACGGTACAACTGCATCATTAACGGTACAACTGCATCATTAACGGTACAACTGCATCATTAGCGGTACAACTGCATCATTAACGGTACAACTGCATCATTAGCGGTACAACTGCATCATTAACGGTACAACTGCATCATTAACGGTACAACTGCATCATTAACGGTACAACTGCATCACTAACGGTACAACTGCATCATTAACGGTACAACTGCATCATTAACGGTACAACTGCATCATTAACGGTACAACTGCATCATTAACGGTACAACTGCATCACTAACGGTACAACTGCATCATTAGCGGTACAACTGCATCATTAACGGTACAACTGCATCATTAACGGTACAACTGCATCATTAACGGTACAACTGCATCATTAACGGTACAACTGCATCATCAACGGTACAACTGCATCATTAACGGTACAACTGCATAATTAACGGTACAACTGCATCATTAACGGTACAACTGCATCATTAACGGTACAACTGCATCATTAACGGTACAACTGCATCATTAACGGTACAACTGCATCATTAGTTTGTAATTCATAGTCTGGCGATCTGGTAACTGTACAAAATAACTGTCAAAATAATGGGGCGAACGTCTTAAAATTAGAAAAGCAATGGCGCTAAACATGAGGGAGAAAGGAGTCAAGAAAAAAATCCCTCAAGTGGATATCTCCCCTTAATCCAGTGTTGCAATTGAGTCCAGTTTAAATAAATCCATTTGTAAATTTAACTAGATTAAGATTTAGTTGGTATATTTTGTATATAATAATATATATTATTATAATAAGCGGACAACTGTATTTAATTTGCAATTTTGATAACATAAACCACTTATGAAATTAAGGAAATGTTTCTATTCAATTAAGCAATTTGTATATTTTAATAGTGATGTGAGTGATAAGAGGCATTTCCTCAATTTAAAAGCAATGATTATGATCTTAGGTAATTAGACCGTTTACAATGAGATGAATTGCATAGTAGTGTTCTGGACAATAGTGTTGATTTTCTTCATGTTATTTAATATTTTATTCAGGGAGCCCACCTCGCTTTTTTTTTCTCCTTGTCTCCCTCTCTCTTTGGCTTGTATTCATTCGGCCCCATTCAGCCTACTGTTTTAAGACGTTTACCCCCATCCAGGAGTCAATATTTTCCTGGCGAGCGGTAGCAAGCCAGCATATATATTTTTTTTGGTTTTGACAGCAAGCTAAATTTGTACATTTTTCGATAGAAACAATGTCTCCGGCGAAGCCGAATTTCTCCATGCAGGTGAGACATCTAGGTGTCGATTTCTTCCTGGCGAGCGATAGCGAGCCAGCATTATATGAAGAAATTCGTCTTCGCCGGAGAAATTTTTCTATCGAAAAATATACAAATTTAGCCTGCTGTCAAAAATCATTTTAAAAATATGCTGGCTCGCTACCGCTCACCAGTAAAAAAATGACACCTGGATGGGGATGAACGTCTTAAAACAGTAGGTTGAATGGAGCCAACTGGATACAAGCCAGAGAAAGAGAGAAAAGGAGAGAATAAAAAACAGGTGACACCCCCCTTAATAAGACTTTGCCGGTACATAAGGGGTTAATGATATTTTTACTGTCATTTTCTTCAGCCAACATTTCTGATGGATTGTACAGTTGGTCACATTAGTTTGTAACACGCAATTATTTTATGTATGGAAGGAAACAGTGTGATTGTACAGTGGCGCTAATAAGTCATGGCTCAGCTGTCATTACGTTTGGCTCGCTCTGTACTGTATTAATGTCTGTCAGATGTTGAATAGGGTGGGTGAGTATAGGAACATGGTTGTATATCTCACTCAAACAGAAGACATCATGTGTAAATATTGCTGATACCAAATATTGATCCAAACATAATTGGTGCCGAGACATCATTTATTAGGCCGACTGTACACTAATAATTGCTATAAAACTGTTAATTGATCGTAATGATTAATAAACAAATATATAAGACAAAATTAGATAGACGTATGGACGAGATGGGTTGGGTGTGAGGGGGATGTGCCGGGTGTGAGCCAATCGGCCCTCTGCAGACACCCGTTGTATTATGTTGACCTCTGACCATTTTGGTGAGGTCAGTCCTCATAGTATTAGTGAGTTGGGCCTATAATTAGGCCTTATAATTATAATTGGGTGTGAGAGGGATCTGCCTTTTTTGAGCCAATTGGCTTTCTGCAGACTCCTATTTTCTTATGTTATATGTATTTATTGTATCGTATTGTATGCGTTTATCGTTATTGTTTATTTTGTGTTTCATTATTAATCATATTTTTAGTTTCCTACCTAGACTTCCATCAAACTTAAAAGGAGGGCATCCATTGGGTCCCCCTTCTAGATTAATTTGTACATTTTTCGGTAGGGCCGAATTTTCCAAAATTGCAGGCTCGCTATCGTTCGCCGGGAGGGAGGTCGACAACTAAATGGCACGAAGGGTCTTAATATTGACAGGGAAATGGGGCGAAAGGTCTTCGATCGACAGGCTAGTGGGGCTAACGTCTTGTAATCTGGGAGCTGATGGGGCTGAACAAATGCATTTTTTGTAATTAACATGATCAAATGTGTGATTATGAAACATGATAGAATCCTTTATTCAAATTAATTAAGCCAAGTGATACAATATCATGTTCACAGAAAACGGGAGTCATTTGGTGGTTTGGGCGGGAAAAGCGCGACACTTTGGCCGTCTAGGCTGGGTACCCAGAAAGGCAAATAAAATCATCTTCCATAGTTAACTCTATTGAATCGTGATAATTATTTCCACTATCACAAATCAACATACTGATATTTACTTAGAGGTTTATTGGTTTAATTGATTTATAAGCCGCGTGTTTCTATTATCGTATGCAAGTGTCCAGGTGAAGGACTATAGACTCTCGCTGGATTCCCAGAGACGGAAACACTCGGTAAAGACGCGCCGCTCTTCCAGAAGTTATTTTTTTATTTTTGTGCGCGATATTCGTGTGCCACAAGTGCGGAAAGTGTCTAGCGTGGCGTTTGACGATTAGCGGACGGTCTGGGAGGAGAATCAGAAGGAAATAGGCAGAAATAAGGTGAGATATTTGTAATATACGTAACCCTTTCAGGATACGATGATGCAATCTGTCATTATGTTCTGGCATTTATTAGACTATTTTCTGCAGTTTAGGACAGACCACTAGGTATGAAATGGATAAAAACCATCGTAATTAACCCTTTGAGAGGATAATGACGCGTTTTGACAGTTTCAACTGGCTACTAATATACGACTATATTATAATGGTGTGTGGTGTGGATATGGTGAGAGTTACACAGAGTTACACAGATACTCAAAACACACAGACCTTGCAGTCCCTACTAAGTTGTCCGGCCATAATTCTACTAGACAGGGACAGTTTATGGTAGAAAAATAGGACAGACAAGTAAGAGGCTCTCTCCCCACCCTCCGCATCCTCCGGCTAACAGTGTTGTAGATAGGTGGAATAGGCTACCAAGTGCTATAGTGGGATCAAGAACAATAAAGCTTTTAGATCAAATTATATAGGAATATGGACGAGATGGGTTGGGTGTCAGGGGGATCTGCCGGGTGTGGGCCAATCAGTGCTCTGCAGACCCCGTTTTCTTGTGTTAACCTCTGACCGTATTGGTGAGGTAGGTCCTCATGGTGTTAGTGAGCTGGGCCTATAATTAGGCCTTTCAATTGTGGTTGGGTGTGAGAGGGATCTGCCTTGTGTGGGCCAATCGGCTTTCTGCAGACTCCCAATTTCTTATGTTCTTATGTTATCGCATACCTCAAAGACCTAAATCCCCCACGACAAACATGAATCCCACAGCAGTAATGTGGGACTTTCGACCACATTCGACCACAAAACCACATTCGACCACAAAACCACATTCATCCACAATAACCACAATCGTCCACAAAACCACATTCGTCCACAAACCACATTTGTCCACAAAACCACATTCGACCACCAAAACCACATTCGACCACCAAAACCATATTCGACCACCAAAACCA
>CM064503.1:3248513-3250024 GCA_032716605.1 Paralithodes platypus | reverse complement strand
CACAAGCACACGCACACTCACCATCTCTCTCTCTCTCTCCCTCACTCACGGAAACACACACACACATACACACATACATACACACATACACACATACACACATGTATGCCCCACTACCCACACTTGCATACATAAACCCACACAACAAAAGTACCCATTATGGCACACACACATACCCCTCCCCCCACCAAACATACCCCCCAACACACACATACCCTCCCCACCACACACATACCACCCCCAACCCCACATCCATGCACACACACACACACATACCCCCCCCCCCCACCACACCTACCCCACAACACACACATACCCGCCCCACCACACATACCACCCCCAACCCCACATCCATACACACACACACACACACACACATACCCCTCCCCCTACCAGACATACCCTCCCCACCACACACGTACCACCCCCAACCCCACATCCATACACACACACACACACACACATACCCCTCCCCCTACCAGGCATACCCCCCAACACACACATACCCTCCCCACCACACACGTACCACCCCCAACCCCACATCCATACACACACACACACACACACACACACACACACACACAGTCAGTATACAACTCAATAGGTCGTTGGGTGAGTGTTCAGCTTGTGTGTTTTTTTTTTTTTTTTTTTTAATGTTGGTGTTTTGTACAGAAGTATAGTGTGCTTGTGTGGTATAGTGTTAAAGAGAGAGAGTGTTTTGTGAGAGCTAGCTGGATTACTCACTCTCAGTGTAAGTGAGATACAAGGACAATTAGTAAGAGAGGCCAAGCAAATGAAACAGGGGTTCCAGCGACTCCTTATCAAATTACTGTAGCCTCTCCTGGGTCTAGCCCTGTTCGATTGTTGCTTATAATCTCCCCATTATATATATATATATATATATATATATATATATATATATATATATATATATATATATATACATATATATATATATATATATATATATATATATTATCTCTCTCTCTCTCTCTCTCTCTCTCTGTCTATCTATCTATCTATCTATTTCTATAAGAGAGGGTTATATAGCCACATAGACAGACCGAAATGGGTGAAGTCACAGAGTGTGAGGTGAAGCTGAACGGTCAGGCTATGGAGATCGTCAACTCTTTTAAGTATCTGGGCAGTGTGTTGAGTAAAGATGGGACTATGGATGAAGAAGTGCGGGAGAGGGTACAACAGGGGAAGAGGGTTGTAGGAACTCTAAAAGCAGTAACAAGAAATAGGGTGGTCAGTATGGAAGTGAAGAAGTCCTTGCATGACAATGTGGTAATCCCGACACTGACTTACGGAAGCGAAGCATGGACGTTGGTTGAGAGACTCAGACCAAGAATGAGAGCAGTGGAAATGAATTACTTAAGAAGTGCGTGCGGAGTTACATGGAGGGATAGACAGACTAATGAGGAAGTAAGAAGGAGGTGTGGTGTGGAGGTAGATGTGCTGGAAAGTGTGAAAAGGAACAACTTGAGATGGTTCGGCCATATGGAACG
>CM064503.1:3206013-3243513 GCA_032716605.1 Paralithodes platypus | reverse complement strand
ATTGGGTTTTATATATGTATAAATGAACTACGACCGTATTTTAGCTGTAAATCCTGTTAAATATCGTTGTCTACAGCTCCAACTTCCTTATAGAACGAAACTCGCAAGTTGGCAATTGTCAATTTATGGGTAATCCCCAATTAACCACTTGCGACTGGTAGGGTATAAGGAAGTTCGTCATCATCCTGATAGGGTTAAGGAAGTAGGAGTTATATTTCAAGTAACCTATAATTTTTAAGAATATATTACTATCCATAAATTGCCATGCTAATGCTGAGTATATGGTATTTGTTCAAAGTGTATTTCAATAGCAGCAAACATTTTAGTTTTGTTTTAGTTAGATGCTAAGTATATAATATATTGACATTATGGAAACTATCTTGATTATAATTATACGGAGAGAATATTGTGATAATGGTATAAGCCTTTAATTCATCGATGTACAGTACTTCATACATTTCGTACAGTTTTCTGACGGAACAAAATGACATAAACAATATCTAATCAAAAGCAATACAAGCGATATGATGTAGAAATTAATCATGTGGCAAGAGTTTGTGCTGTTGATAATAATATGGTGGACTGTCCTTTGTGCTGTTGATAATAATATGGTGGACTGTCCTTTCTGGCGCGGTGTGAACTCTATATCCCGAGTCCCTTGTTCGAACCGGCGGCAGGGCATGAAGCATATTTTATTATTATTATTATTAATATTATTATTATTATTATTATTATTATTATTATTATCCCAGTAATCCTAACGTCTATAGCTCAAAATAATCGAGTTAATATTTCTACCATTTGGGAAGAGTTAACCAGGAAATAGGTGTGGAAATTTACAGCCTACTTGCTTCTGCCGATTATATATATATATATATATATATATATATATAGTATATATATATATATATATATATATATATATATATATATATATTATTAGAGTTATGCCAGAATTGGATATTGATCCCCAATTTCTAGAACCTATAATTTAGCACACTTTATAAGTAATTTTGCACTAGGTGATTAAATACAATAGATATGAAATCTAGATAACGCATAATAAATTATATAAAAAAAATATATATATGCGTTATCTAGATTTCATATCTATTGTATTTAATCACCTAGTGCAAAATTACTTATAAAGTGTGCTAAATATAATTCTAAATTGCTAGTCTATCACTTATTTGTAAATTAAGGATTTCATGTCATTATATTTAAGGTGTTCTATTTAAATGATTTTAGCCCAAATTAATGTCTAGTAGTCCTCAACTAATTATTATAATTGTAAAAGATTCGAGTTGTTAAACGGTTAAATTGACTAACATAATTTTGTATGTATAAGTGTTAATTATTGAGTTGGATAAAATGGTTCTACATTATTTACAAATCTCCATCCATCAATCCATTCATCAATCCATCTCCATCCATATCCATCCATCCACACATCTATCCAAACATCCAACCGTCCATTCATCTATCAAAATAAGGCTATCGTTCACTCTCTCTATCTGTATATAAATTTAACTATATATCGATCTATCTATCTATCTAGTAGATAGATGTGTATTTATCTATCTGTCTATCTACCTGTATGTTTATTTATCTGTCTGTCTCCTTCTCTACCTGTCTATTTATTTATCTATCTGTCTATCTACCTGTCTATTTATTTAGCTATCTGTCTATCTACCTGTCTATTTATTTATCTACCTGTCTATTTAAGTATCTATCTGTCTATTTATGTATCTATCCGTCTATCTACCTGTATATGTATTTATCTATCTGTCTATCTACCTGTCTATTTAAGTATCTATCCGTCTAGTTATTTATGTGTCTATACCTGTCTAATTTGTATTCCCACCTTCAGTCAGTGGTAACATCAGCACGAACAGATATACTCACATGCCTCCATCAATTCTGCTGTAACCCTCATGAACACCTGTACACACACACACACACACACACACTCATATACCTGCCTCTCTTTCTCTCTCTCTCTCTCTCTTCTTTGCTATCCTTTCCTTCCACTGTCCCTTATTCTCGGGTTAGCTATCTCTACCAGAATTAAGTCCTGACCACCTCTCTGGGATCGTAAAGTCTGTGTGGTCAGTGTATCTATGTAAATCTCCTCTCTCTCTCTCTCTCTCTCTCTCTCTCTCTCTCTCTCTCTCTCTCTCTCTCTCTCTCTCTCTCTCTCTCTCTCTCTCTCTCTCTCTCTCTCTCTCTCTCTAAGACATAGGCCTAATTATTATATTGCATTATTAAACAAAGTGACACGTCTACTTTATTTTGTTCTCTCCATATCGTTAATGTGCCCCTACGGGGCACACACACACCCAGGGAATAGGTACAGGGTGGGGGGTGGGGGTCCTGAAGAGGGTGGGGGGGGGGGGGGGGGCTGGTTGAGGGGGGGGGGCATGGTTGAGGGGGGGGGGGGGCCTGGTTGAAGAGGGGGGGGGGGGGGGGGGGGGCTGTTGGGGGGGGGGGGTAACCATTTTTAGGACCTAAGATCATAACTATTGCACAAATTCAAAACATATTATTTTAATTACCGTCGCATTCACGCACCGAAGGTTCGTGTGAGTTGATGAGTTTATCCTTCCCTTTTTATTCGTACATACTATCTTGATGTCGCTGCTTAATATTCACCTACAAACATGCATTAAGCCAAATCTCTCTCTCTCTCTCTCTCTCTCTCTCTCTCTCTCACACACGCACAATCTGCCTAAATAACAGCTGTGTGTGTATTCGCCCCCCCCCCCCCCCCCACACATGCGATGGTCAGATAAAGGAAACAGATGCACAGATTATTACCCCTTCCTCCCCCCCCCCCCCTCCCTCCCCCCACACACCTTACTTAAGGGGGTCACCTGCTATTTTTTTCTCTTTCTCTCCTTTTCTCTCTTTACCTGGCTTGTATTCATTCGGCCCCATTCAGTTAACTGTTTTAAGACGTTTATCCCCATCCAGGTTTCAATTTCTTCCTGGCGAGCGATAGCGAGCCAGCATTATATGGAGAAATCCGGCTTCGCCGGAGATATTTTCCTATCGAAAAAAGTACAAATTTAGCTTGCTGTCAAAACAAAAAAAATATATATGCTGGCTTGCTACCGATCGCCAGGAAAATATTGACACCTGAATGGGGGTAAACGTCTTAAAACAGTAGGCTGAATGTGGCCGAATGGATACAAGCCAAAGATAGAGGGAGAGAAAGAGAAACAAAGGGAGGTGGGCCCCATTAACATAGGGTATCATTAAACTATAAATCTTACCTCTGTATAATTCCAACATTTGGCTGCATTAATGTATTTTGTTATTATGATCATAATTATTACTATAATTGATCATTATTTGTAGTAGTAGTAGTAGTAGTAGTAGTAGTAGTAGTAGTAGTAGTAGTAGTCGAAGTCGAAGTCGTAGTAGTAATAGTAGAATAAGTCGTAGTGATAATAGTTGCAGTAGTAGTAGTAGCAATCATAGTCGTAGTAGCCTAGTGGTAATTATTATGTTCCTTCCAACAACCAACTATACTCCTAAAATCGATTAATGAAATTTACAAACACATGTGGCAATCCGTGGATTCGAACCCAGGATGCTCACACCGAAAATCAACATACTATAGTGTAGTAGTAGTAGTTTATTTGAACGTGAAAGAAGGTGCGTGAAGAATTAAGCCTTGAGAGAGAGGCGGGAACAGGTATTTCGGTATAGAAACTTACCAAGTGGTGTAGCTCGAAATAGGGCTGCCTGGAATGCCACTATTAGAGACTAAACCTGTACTTCTTATGGAACACTGAATGTTTAAAGTGTATACATGTATTATTATTAACTACGCATGAATAGGCACGCCTTACTTGTTCACTGCACACTTAAACACACATACAATCTCTCTCTCTCTCTCATTCACTCACTCACACACTCACACACACACGCACACACACACACACACACCTGTTCAACACCTGTCTATCGACCCACAGTTGGAAGGGGTCATCAAAATTAATGCCAACCAGAGCATTTCACGATAACAGGATTCGTTTACAAAAGCCAAGAGAAATAGAAACCTGTATAGAGAAAATAAACATATACAGTAATTAATATTATAAGAACAAATGTGAATATTGTCCCGTTCTGTTTTAGATATTGTGCGATATATACTTAATATTTATTTATTTATTTATTTATTTATTTATTTATTAATTATACGTATTTATTTATTTATTAATAATACGTATTTATTTATTTATTTATTTATTTATTAATTATACGTATTTAATTATTTATTTATTTATTTATTTATTTATTTATTTATTTATTTATTAATTATAGGTATTTAATTATTTATTTATTTATTTATTTATTTATTAATTATACGTATTTATTTATTTATTTATTTATTTATTTATTTATTAATTATACGTATTTATTTATTTATTTGTTTATTTTTTAAGAATTTGTACTGTTGTTGTTTTCTTGTTTTATGTATATAATGCTTTACGGACAATTTAGTCTATTTCACTGTTTTGATGTCGATTTTGTCCCTATTTGGTCCAAGGCGGGTCTTTTTTAGCTCGCCTCCCCCTGTTTCGCTCCATTATTTTGGAGATTTTAAGACGTTTTACCCCACTAGTTTGGCGATAATATGACGCTTCATCCAATTCAGGTGTCGATTATTTGATGTGTTTATTCTTTTCTGGACAAGCGATAGCCAGCCTGTAACTTAAAATAAATTGGCCTTTGGCCAGGTTCATTTTCTACCGAAAATTGTACAAAGTTAGATTGAAGGGGGTCTGGGTGGGCATTATTTAGTGTTAAGGAAATCTAGGAAAGCGTTTTTGTTAGCCTAGGGGACAAACTAAGATACATTACTAAAAAATGGCAAAAGTAAGCAATATTCTCAGTCATAATTAAACAAAATACAATAATAATCCACAAGACGTCGGACCAGATAGTGGTAAGACATTTTGTATACTTAAGAATGATTAAATTTTCTCAGTTTTTGATGAGAGGTTAATAGCTAACAATAGAGTTAAATGTGTACATTATTCGGTTGAAAATGTCCTGGCCTAAGGACGGTTTTTCCTAAATTGAAGGCTCGCTATTGCTCGCCAGGAAAAATCGACAATTAAATGGTACGAAAGGTCTTAAAATTGACAAAGAAAAGGGGCGAAAGGTCTTAAATTCGCCCAACTATTGGTGTGAACGTCATAATAATTCAAAAGTAATAGGGATAAGTATGAGGGAGAAGGGTGGTCCAGGAAACATGAGGGAGAAGGGTGGTCCAGGAAACATAAAACCTCTTACAAGTGAAAATCTACAAAATCTTCATAATTGGTAAGGAATCAAGAGGAAGACATGGCAATTTACCGTCAGATGGAAAGAAACAGAGTATAGTTAAATTGAGGGTTATTTACCTTTCTATCCTTGCATTATTATGGGTTTATTACCGGTAATATACCTTTCAGGGGGTAGTACTCGCTTGTTCTGGACCCCCTTCGCCCTCATGTTTAGCATATTATTGATTTCTTACCTGTCATGAAGATTTTGTAATGACATATATTGTCAAATTATGAAAGCTTGATATTATTATGATGAAGAGATATATTAGTTTCTCATTTCTCCATTAACTATAGAGAAATAAGTTATATATCTATTGCACTAGACATATCTATTGCACTAGACATATCGAAAGCTTTCGATTGAGTCTGGCACAAATCTTTAATTTCTAAACTACCCTCCTTCGGTTTCTATCCCTCTATCTGTGCCTTTGTCTCTAATTTCCTTTCCGGCCGTTCTATAGCCGCGGTTGTGGATGGCCATTGTTCACTTCCTCACCCTATAAACTCTGGTGTTCCTCAGGGCTCTGTCCTATCTCCTATTCTCTTTCTAATTTTTATAAATGATCTCCTTAACTGTACTTTAATTCCCATCCATTCATACGCAGACGACTCAACCTTACACTACTCCATTAGTTTTTCAGAACGCCCCAGCCAGCAATCCCTTAACGACAAACGTAATGAAGCCATAGAACTCTTAAATTCTGATCTAAATACTATCTCCAATCGGAGCAGAGAAAACATTGCTACCTTTAATGCTTCCAAAACCCAATTTCTCCATCTATCTACCCGTCAGGATCTCCCAGCGGACTATCCCTTATTCTTCAACAATATACAAATCAACCCTTCATCTTCTCTCAATATTCTTGGTGTCTCTTTTTCTTGTGCTCTCATTTGGAAGGACCATATTACCAGTCTTGCTAAGGCAGCCTCCCAGAAGCTGGGTGTGCTCAACCGCCTTAGGGGGTTCTTTTCCCCAACACAGCTTCTTGCTCTGTACAGGGGCATAGTGCACCCTTGTATTGAGTATTGTTCACATGTGTTGGGAGGTTCCTCTCACACCGCTCTCCTAGACAAAGTTGAAAGGAAGGCCTTTCGTATCATTAACTCCCGTCCACTCACCAACTCTCTGCAATCTCTCTCTCTCCGCCGCAATGTTGCATCTCTCTCGCTATTCTATCGCTTCTATAATAATCAGTGTTTCTCAGAGCTTTCCCACTGCAAACCACCTCCTTTACGTAGGGCACGTGGTACCCGTCTTGCAACTCAATCCCACCCCTACTCTGTGCAACTCTCTAACCCAAGAGTGAAACGTTACTCTCAAACTTTCTTCTACTCAACAGCTGAGCTCTGGAACTCTCTCCCAGAATCAGTCTTTCCCTCTTCCTATGATTTAAATTGCTTCAAACTCCGTGTGTCTAGGCATTTTGGCTCGATCGTCCCTTGATTTTGGCCCTGTCACTCTTTCAACTATGGGGGAGGCACTCGCTATAGGCAATTCTGCCTTTTGCCTCCCTCAATCACATAGAAAAAAAAAAAAAAAAAAAACGAAGGCATTCAATTTATCGTCAGCTGAGATTAACCCGACTATAGGTAAATTCACCCTCTGAAGCTCTGACGCGTTTTAGCAGTTTATTTTGGCTATCATTAGACGATTTTATGCAGCTTAGGAAGGATATGTGGGTATTAAAAGGGTAAATTCTATTTCAATCAACCCTTTGACTTCCATATATCGTTACTTAGCTGAATAAAATCGTCTAATAGTAGCCAGAAACAGAACAGAAACGCGTATTGGAGCTTGAAAGGGTTAAGAGTAAATTTAGCTTTCCATCCTTGTATCATATGGGTTTATTACCAGCAATATACCTTTAACCCCTTCTGTACCGGTGATGTATTTTTCATTTGATTTCAGCTACATTTGTTTGGACAATTTTATGAAGCTTAGGAAGGATAGGTGGTAACTAAAAGGATAAATTGGGATAGATGGTTGCCTTTTTATGAAGCTTAGGAAGGATAGGTGGTAGCTAAAAGGATAAATTGGGATAGATGGTTGCCTTTTTTAACCCTTTCACGCATTTATGACGCAGAGGTTGCCAGATTAGCAATACGAAATAGAGTTCTCTCACTCTTATAATTAGCTCTCCAAAATTAGTTTTCTGCCCACAGCTAACTCAAAGACAACTGCAGAGGTTGAAGTAACTAAACTAAAGGTTTCTAAATACCCCTGATGGTAACAAAGGCTTTAAAGTATGCCCAATAGGCTCAAAATCGCGTCATATGTCGGAGAGGGTTAATTGTAGACCTCCTTCCTAAGCCAAATAAAAAGGTCTATATGTAGCTGAAATCAAATAAAAAATACGTCACCGGTATAAAAGGGGTTAACGCCTTCCGTACCGGCGACGCGCTTTTAACTTTATGCTGGCTACTATTAGACGATTTTATTCAGTTTAAAATAGATCTCCAGCCATTAAAAGGCTTCGAACTCTCTCACTTAACCCTTTTTACTACCTCAGATCCTTCTTAATCAGCGCAAAATTGTCAAAATATAATAATAGAAGAAAAAAGACGTCACCGGTATAGGGGTTAAATCATACAGATCAACTGCACAAATTAAAACAAATTGCCGTGGCTAGATAACCTTACTCGTCTGCCGCCAGCTAAATGGAGGTCATTATGACATTATATATTTGCATTAAGCATTACGGAGTTTTACTTAAGGGGAGGTTTTTAGTTTGTTTCTTACTCCTCCAGCAATCTTAAAATGTCACCCCCTTGACCCCTTTTCAAGATAAATTTGTAAATTTTTCGGTAGAAAAATGTCCCGGCCGAAGGCCGGTTACTCTTAAATTACAGGCTCGCTATCGCTCGCCAGGATAAAATCGACACCTAAATGGCACGAAAGGTTTTTAAAATTGACGGAAATGGGTTGAAAGTTCTTAAAATAGTCAAAATAATGGGGCAAACGTCTTAAAATCTCAAAATCAATGGGGCTAACCATGAGGGAGAAAGGAGTCAAGAAAACAATCCCTCAAGTGGAGACCTCCCCTTAACCCCTTCTGTACCGGTGACAGATTGATTTTTCTTGATTTTAGTGTAGCCATATTTAGACGTGTGTGTGTGTGTGTGTGTAGCTTAAGACGGATCTGTGGTAGTAAAAAGGGTTAAATGAAACAGTTCGAAGCCTGTAAATTGCTGGAGGCCCTTTTTAAGCTGCATAACTTCGTCTATTAGTAGCCAGCATAAAGTTCAAAAGAAGTCGCGGTACAGAAAGGGTTAACATGGTAGCTTTTAACCCTCTCAGTACCGGTGACGTCCTTTTCATTCTACTCTGGCAACTATTAGATTGATTTTTCTAAGTGAGTGAGGGAGACAAAAGGCAGAACTGCATGTATCGAGTGCCTCCCCCAGAGTCGAAAGCGTGACAGGGCCAAAATCAAGGGACGTTCGAGCCAAAATGCCTGGACACACGGAGTTTGAAGCAATTTAATCATAGTAAGAGGGAAAGACTGATTCTGGGAGAGAGTTCCAGAGCTCAACAGTTGAATAGAAAAAAAGACAGAATAACGTTTCACTCTTGGGTTGGAGAGTTTCACAGAGTATTGGTGTGATTGTGTTGCAAGACGGGTACTACGTACCCTACGTAGAGGAGGTGGTATACACTGGGAAAGCTCTGAGGAACACTGATTATTGTAGTAGCGATAGAATAGCGAGAGAGATGCAACATTGCGGCGAAGAGAGAGAAAGATTGCAGAGAGTTGGTGAGTGGCCGGGAGTTAATGATACGAAAGGCTTTCCTTTCTACTGTGTGTAGGAGTTCGGTGTGGGAGGTTAAAGTCAAGACATTAACTTTGTCTAGGAGTTCGGTGTGGGAGGTTAAAGTCAAGACATTAACTCTTTGAAGATTGTGACGCATGTTGACAGTTTATTCTGGATATCACTAGACGATTTTATAAAGTTTAAGAATGATCTGTGAGAATTATAAGGGTAAAGACTATCTCAATTAACCCTCAGACTTACACATCTACATAATATCGTCTGTTAATAACCGAAAAATGAAAACGAAATGCGTATCGGATTTTGACAGGGTTAATAATTACGTCTTCCTACAGCTGGGCCAATATATCATAACAAGGGGGGAGGGAGGGAGGGGGGCAAATCCGATACGTCTTTAGTTTTCTTTTCTTGTACATAATTACGTTTTTAGCTTATTCTTTTTTGCCTGGACATCATCACGATTTTAGCGTTTATTTCCTGTTCTATGTTTTGTGAATTAAGTGAGTTATATATATATATATATATATATATATATATATATATATATATATATATATATATATATATATATATATACTACTCCTGTTCCAAATATATAGGCTGAAACTTTTGAACATTAGACTTTATATCTTGCGAACGATTAGACTAATCGAGCAAAATATGTCTACCGTTTGGGAAGGGTCAGCCAGGGAATAGGTGTGGCAATTTACAGTCCATTTGCTCTAGCCCTTTTTGAGTTATAGAGGTTAGGGTTCACGATTTCCAGCCTACTTATTTGGAACAAGGTATAGTAGTAGTAGTGTGTAAAATATAATATATAAATAAATAAATAAAAAGAGAGAGAGAGAGAGAGAGAGAGAGAGAGAGAGAGAGAGAGAGAGAGAGAGAGAGAGAGAGAGAGAGAGAGAGAGAGAGAGAGAGAGAGAGAGAGAGAGAGAGAGAGAGTTATAGTTAAATCAAATTAAATTAAATACAAAAAACACATCCCTCTTACTTTGCATTATATCCTGGCAACTAGTCTACTATTTTTGTTCAGCTTAGGAATGATCTCTAACAATCCTACAGCTTAGGCAGGATATTTTTTTTGTTTTTTGTTTTTTTCTATATTCCAACTACTCCCTCTCGGGCGTAGGTGGGTGTTAAAAGGGCAATACTAAAGGTGAATAATAAAAACACATTACTTTTTCCCAAATAAAATACCCTTTAATGATCACAGTCCATTAATAAGGGGAGATCTCCACTTGAGGGATTTTTTGTCTTGACCCCTTTCTCCCTCATGTTTAGCCCCATTGCTTTTGATATTATAAAACGTTTGCCCCATTAGTTTAGCGATTTTAAGAACTTTCACCCCATATGAAGACCTTTCGTGCAATTCAGGTGTCAATGTTATCCTGGCGAGCGATAGCGAGCCTGTAATTTAAGAGGAACCGGCCTTCGGCCGGGAAATTTTTCTACCGAAAAATGTACAAATTTATCTTGAAAGGGACTCAAGGGGGTGTAATTTTAAGCTTGATGGAGGTCTAGGGAACAAACTAAATACCTCCCCTTAAACGCTTATTGGGGGTGGGGTTGGGTGGGGGGGGGGGGGGGGTTGGGGGGGGGGTTGTGATAATAATACATATACCGAAAGTAAATTATGGATTAATAAAAGTAATAAAAGTAATACAAGTAATACAAGTAATACAAGTAATACAAGTAATACAAGTAATACAAGTAATACAAGTAATACAAGTAATACAGTAATACAAGTAATACAAGTAATACAAGTAATAAAAGTAATAAAAGTAATAAAAATAAAAATAATAAAAGTAATACAAGTAATAAAAATAAAAGTAATACAAGTAATAAAAGTAATAAAAGTAATAAAAGTAATAAAAATAAAAGTAATAAAAGTAATAAAAATAAAAATAATAAAAGTAATAAAAGTAATACAAATAAAAGTAATAAAAGTAATACAAATAATAGCCCATTAATATTCTATGTATTGTTCAACACCTTCAGTATATTCGAATTTCCTTAATTTAACCCCTTGAGGATTAGGACGCGTTTCGACAGTTTGTTCTGGCTATCATCAGTCTCTACCCTTTTAACACCCACAGATCCTTCCTAAGCTGTACACAAGGGACTGGATTTCTCGCCGAGAGGCTCCAGTCCTGACGTTATGCTTGACTTACAGTGTGCTGGCTTAATAATCCAATAGTGTTGATAGCCTCTGAAGTCCGATTTTAACTAACCGAAGCCGTATTATAATGGTTAGAGATCCTTCCTAAGCTGAAAAAATAGTCGAATAGTTGCCAGAATAAATGAAAAGGACGTCACCGTTACTGAAGGGGTTACTAATTATAATATTTATATACTGTATATTGCCAATCATATGCGGTTATTCAAACATCTGATATGCTTTCTGAATTAAAGGGAGGGTTTCTTTGGCCCCCTTCTCCCTCATGTTTATCCCCGTTCGTTTTAAAATTATGAGACATTCGCGTCATATTTCGCGATCTTAATACTTTGTGTGCCATTTACGTGTTGTTTTTTCCCCTGGCGAGCGAAAGCGAGGAACTTGCCTATTGCCAAAGGGCATTTTTCTACCGAAAAATGCACATATATGTCTCGAAGACGGGCCTTGTGGGCACGTTTTAAGCTTGGTGAAGGTCTAGGGAGCAAACAAATATAAACATTAAACATAAACATTAAAATAAATAACAAATATATACAAACATAAACAAATATATAATGGAAGGAATGAAGAGCCAGCAAACATAGCTGGATATGGTATGGGAGGGAGAAGAAGAGAAGTAGTGGAGGAGGAGGTGGGGATCAGGAGGTCAGAAGTGTGGGAAGCCATGAAAAGAGTGAAGTTGGGGAAAGCACCAGGAACAGATGGAGTGTGTGGGGAAATGTTGAGGTATGGTGGTGAGATAGTGATAGAATGGGTATGGAAAATGTGCAAACTAGCATGGGAGAAGGGGAGTGCACCCGATGACTGGAAGACTGGCATAATAGTCCCCCTATATAAGGGCAAAGGGGAAAGAGGAGTGTGTGGTAACCACCGAGGAATATGTCTTCTAAGCGTAGTAGGGAAGGTATACAGTAGGGTAGTGATTGAGAGAGTGAGAGTGAGAACGGAGAAATGGATAGGCGACGAGCAGGGAGGTTTTAGGAAGGGAAGAGGATGTGTAGATCAGATTTTTACCCTGAATTGTGTTGTGGAGAAGTATCTGGAGAAGAAACAAAAGGTGTATGTTGCCTTTATGGACTTAGAGAAGGCCTATGACAGAGTGGATAGAGAAGGTTTGTGGAAAGTACTTAGAATATACGGAGTAGAGGGCAAGTTGCTGAAAGCAGTGAAGAGCATGTATGAGGGTGCAAAGGCGGCAGTACGTGTGGAGAGTGAGCAGAGCGAGTTCTTTGACCTGAATGTTGGTTTGAAACAGGGGTGTGTGATGTCCCCGTGGTTGTTTACTGTATATATGGATGGAGTTATGAAAGAAATACTATCAAGAGCAGTGGATGTTGGTGTATCGCTGAAAAGGGAGGGAATTGAGTGGAAGCTACCTATACTGCTGTTTGCGGATGATACAGTTCTGATGAGTGATAATGAATGGGAGTTGCAGGGTCTGGTAAATGAGTTTGGAACAGTGTGCGAAAAACGGAATTTGAAGGTAAATACGGGGAAGAGCAAGGTTATGGTCTTCGAAAGGGGTGAAGTCACAGAGTGTGAGGTGAAGCTGAATGGTCAGGCTATGGAGATCGTCAACTCTTTTAAGTATCTGGGCAGTGTGTTGAGTAAAGATGGGACTATGGATGAAGAGGTGCGGGAGAGGGTACAACAGGGGAAGAGGGTTGTAGGAACGCTAAAATCAGTAACAAGAAATAGGGTGGTCAGTATGGAAGTGAAGAAGTCCTTGCATGACAGTGTGGTAATCCCGACACTGACTTACGGAAGCGAAGCATGGACGTTGGTTGAGAGACTCAGACCAAGAGTGAGAGCAGTGGAAATGAATTACTTAAGGAGTGCGTGCGGAGTTACATGGAGGGATAGACAGACTAATGAGGAAGTAAGAAGGAGGTGTGGTGTGGAGGTAGATGTGCTGGAATGTGTGAAAAGGAACAACTTGAGATGGTTCGGCCATATGGAACGTATGGAAAGCGAGAGAATGACTAAGAGGGTGTACGAGAGCGAGGTGGAGGGACAGAGGGGGAGAGGTAGACCGAATATGAGGTGGAAGGATGGAGTGAGGAACTACATGAACGAAGGCGGTGCTGGTTGGGGGGAGGGGCGTCGACTGACTGGGGACAGAGGTGCATGGGGGCGGTTCGTTCGTGGCCACCCCTTCGGGGATCACGGCGTCAGGCAATAGATAGATAGATAGATAAACAAATATATACAAACACAAACAAATATATACACACACAAACAAATATATACACACACAAACAAATATATACACACACAAACAAATATATACACACACAAACAAATATATACACACACAAACAAATATATACAAACACAAACAAATATATACAAACACAAACAAATATATACAAACACAAACAAATATTCACACACACAAACAAATATATACACACACACAAACAAATATACAAACACAAACAAATATATACAAACATATACAAATATATACAAACAAATATATACAAACATATACAAATATATACAAACAAATATATACAAACAAATATATACAAACATATACAAATATATACAAACACAAACAAATATATACAAACACAAACAAATATATATATAAATAAATATGTAGATAAATATATAATTAAATATATAAACCAATATATCAATCTCCCCATAAAGGGGGGGGGGGGTCACCGGCTTTTTGTTTATCTTTCTCTCCTTTTATCTCTTTCCCTGGCTTGTATCCATTCGGCCCCATTCAACCAACTATTTTAAGACGTTTATCCCCATTCAGGTGTCGATTTCTTCCTGGCGAGCATTAGCGAGTCAGCATTGTATGGAGAAATCCGGCTTCGCAGGAGACATTTTTCTATCGAAAAATTTACAAATTTAGCTTGCTGTCAAAACAAAAATATATATATGCTGGCTCGCTACCGCTCGCCAGGAAAACATTGACACCTGGAAGGGGGTAAACGTCTTAAAACAGTAGGCTGAATGGGGCCGAATTGATACAAAGCAAAGAGAGAGAGAGAGAGAGAGAGAGAGAGAGAGAGAGAGAGAGAGAGAGAGAGAGAAAGAGAAAAAGCGAGGTGGGCTCCCTTAACCTACCATGATATACCGTGTAATATAAATATCATGAAAAGCATTTCCTGGCTTATGCCATAATATGTGGACCGAGTTTAAGGGAGCCCACCTCACTTTTTATATCTTTCTCTCCCTCTCTCTATGGCTTGTATCCATTCGGCCCCATTCAGCCTACTGCTTTAAGACGTTTACCCCCATCCAGGTGTCAATATTTTCCTAGCGAGCGGTACTAAGCCAGCATATATATTTTTTGTTTTGACAGCAAGCTAAATTTGTACATTTTTCGATAGATAAATGTCTCCGGCGAAGCCGGATTTCTCCATACAATGCTGGCTCGCTATCGCTCGCCAGGAAGAAATCGACACTTGGATGGGGATAAACTTCTTAAAACAGTTGGCTGAATGGGGCCGAATGGATACAAGCCAGGGAAAGAGAGAAAAGGAGAGAAAGATAAAAACAATGCCGGTGACCCCCCTTAAATTAAATATTGTGTGCTTAGTGTGCGGAATTTCGGTGTGAGTGTCCTAGGTTCGAGTCCTTGGAAGCACCACATGTATTCATTACTTTCATTGATTTCATCAGTTAGGTTTGTAAACTAATTGGTGAGTTGGTGAAAACAAATATGAATTATGCCATCTGTGTCCCGAGTTCAATTAAAAAAAAATATATAGTGTAATATATATAGTGTAATATATATAGTGTAATATATATATAGTGTAATATATATAGTGTAATATATATAGTGTAATATATATATAGTGTAATATATATAGTGTAATATATATATAGTGTAATATATATAGTGTAATATATATAGTGTAATATATATAGTGTAATATATATAGTGTAATATACATAGTGTAATATATATAGATAGATAGACTAATATGTTTGCTCGATTCAAATTATTCATGCAAAGAAAGTTAATGGCAAATTTACCTGATGTATTAAGGGGCTGTACTGCTTGTTTGTTTGATGTATTAAGGGGCTGTACTGTATTAAGGGGCTGTTCTGTATTAAGGGGCTGTACTGTATTAAGGGGCTGTACTGTATTAAGGGGCTGTACTGTATTAAGGGGCTGTACTGTTTGTTTACCTGATGTATTAAGGGGCTGTACTGTTTGTTTGTTTGATGTATTAAGGGGCTGTACTGTATTAAGGGGCTGTACTGTATTAAGGGGCTGTACTGTATTAAGGGGCTGTACTGTATTAAGGGACTGTACTGTATTAAGGGGCTGTACTGTATTAAGGGGCTGTACTGTATTAAGGGGCTGTACTGTTTGTTTACCTGATGTATTAAGGGGCTGTACTGTTTGTTTGTTTTTATAAACCCTCTTCTCCTTCATGTTTAGCCCCATTAGTTTTCAAATTTTATGACTTTCGCCCATTTCTTTGTCAATATTAAGAACTTTCGTGTCATTTAGGTATTGAATTGTTTTTCTGGCGAGCGATAGCGAATCTGTAATTTAGAAGGAAACGGCCTTCGGCCGGGATATTTTTCTACCAAAAACATGTGCAAGTATATCTCGAAGGGGGTCTTGTGTTTTTTTTTTTTTTAACTTGATGGAAGTCTTGGGAGGAAACTAAAGAAAATCATAAATAAATACAATATATGCATAAATAAATATACAAACTTCCCCTTAAAATCAAAGCTAAAGTGGACAAATATGAGGGAGAAGGGGGTCCAGATACAAAACAAACTGAGCACACGAATTCAATAAATATATATATATATATATATATATATATTTGGATACGCAAGCTAATAGGGATAGCGAAGAATGTTGGATGGCGTAGCAAGACTAACATGATATAATTCTAGGGGATGTTAACGCCAATATTGACTAAGGGGAGCAAAAAAGGGGAAAAATCGAAAAAATGGGGAATGGGCCTGAGCAAATAGATAGATAAATAGATAGGTTTATAGTTTGTTCCCTAGAACTCCATCAAGCTTAAACAAATACCCCCAAGAACCCCCTTCGAGATACATTTGTATATTTTTCGGTTGAAAGATGTCTCGGCCCAAGGCTGGTTCCTCCTAAATTACAGGCTCGCTATCGCTCGCTAGGAAATCATCGACACCTAAATGACACGAAAAGTCTAAATCGTGACAAAGAAATGGGGCGAAAGGTCTTAAAATCGCCAAACTAATGGGCCGAACGTCATAATATTTGAAAACTAATGGGGCTAAACATGAGGAAGAAGGGGGACCAGAAAAACAACCACCTACCCTTAAAGGTCATTGATAGGCCCTATCTAGATTTTAGGGGTGTCTGCTATTAAGGCCCACATACAGTATAGCCATCAATCAAAGGAACCGAACACAGAATAGCGGACATGAGCTTCGTGTGAGCTCTCCCATTGAGTATATACCGTATATGTGTGTAAAATACTCTTATATGCATTATCATACGAGATGTTATGATACATATAATACACGAGATATTATTTCCGCGAGAGAATGTTGAGAGATAATACTTATTTCTACGATAATATTAACTGTCTTGATAGCCTAATGCTTAGTGTGCGAAATTTCGGTGTGAGTATCCTAGGTTCGAGTCCGTGGAGTATTCATTACTTTCATTGATTTCCCTCGTTAGGTTTATTTGAAAATTACTTTGTGGGTTGGTGAAAACAAATATGAATAGAGTATTGAGAGATGATTTGTAATTCTACGATATAGTGTACAATAGGCTAGTATATATCTACGAGAAATAATTTCTTCGCGAGGGTATTTTTAAGATAGATTATTGCTTATTGAAATAATTCCACCGATACTTTTAACTAGAGATAAAATTATTATAATCAATTTCAGTTAGGCTTCAACTAATTGACCTGGGTTCGATCCCAGCCCAGGCGGACATTTAGTGGGTGTTGTAGTACGTCCTAGCATGTTTCACATGCTTGTACCCAATCGGGGGACACCTCGACGACGTATACAGACTAATAACACACATAACAAAGCCACTCCAACAGCTTCCTCTCTCTTCAACACCCCTTCTCCCCTCTCTACACTCTTCAGAAAAATAGGAAAAGTAGAATGTAGATACGAGGTGCCGTTGTAAAGTCTTATCCCTCAATACCTTCACCTGACCTGACCTGAAGACATAAATTCAACTAAAGATGATTTATTATATGAATTAATTAAGTGATATATATACTGTAATTTCGACGAGATATTATTGATCAAATTGATATCATATATTAAAGTTTATAGGAATTTGAAAGATTATTTACTAAATCATAATCAACTAGACATTAACCCTTTCAGACTCGTATGACGCAGAGGTTGCCAGATTAGCAATAAGAAATAGAGTTCTCTCACTCTTATAATTACCTCTCCAAAATTATTTTTCTGCCCACAGCTAACTCGAAGACAACTGCAGAGGTTGAAGTAACTAAACTAAAGGGTTCTAAATACCCCTGATGGTAACAAAGGCTTTAAAGTATCCCTAATAGGCTCAAAATCACGTCATATGTCGGAGAGGGTTAATTAATTGCTAGAGGGGATTTATGAGCTAAGAAACTATACTCTGTTCCAAATACGTAGTCCAGAAATCGTGAACCCTAACCTCCATAACTCCAAAAGGGCTAGAGCAAAAGGGGTGTAAATGTCCATGCCTACTCCTAGTTTCCACTCTATATTGTAAATGTCCATGCCTACTCCCAGTTTCCACTCTATATTGTAAATGTCCATGCCTACTCCCAGTTTCCACTCTATATTGTAAATGTCCATGCCTACTCCCAGTTTCCACTCTATATTGTAAATGTCCATGCCTACTCCCAGTTTCCACTCTATATTGTAAATGTCCATGCCTACTCCCAGTTTCCACTCTATATTCTTTCTCTAATTATACAAATACATTAAAGCTATTGCTATTTCTGTCAATTCTCTTGAAATAAGCTATTGTGTTTCCAAGCCGTTTATCTAATACTTTGGCTTAAGGGGAGATTTCCACCTGTAGGATTCTTTTCTGAACCTCTTTCTCCCTCATGTTTAGCCCCATTGCTTTTGATATTATAAAACGTTTGCCCCATTAGTTTAGCAATTTTAAGAACTTTCACCCCATATTAAGACCTTTCGTGCAATTCAGGTGTCGATTTTATCCTGGCGAGCGATAGCGAGCCTGTAATTTAAGAGGAACCGGCCTTCGGCCGGGAAATTTTTCTACCGAAAAATGTACAAATTTATCTTGAAAGGGACTCAAGGGGGTGTAATCTTAAGCTTGATGGAGGTCTAGGGAACAAACTAAATACCTCCCCTTAAGTAATTGCCTGTAGCAAAAACAAAAATAAATAAATAAATTAATTAATTAATAAATAATAAATAAAAACTAATGAAGCTTTACAGGTGACGTCCTTTGTGTTATACAGGTGACGTCCTTTGTGTTATACAGGTGACGTCCTTTGTGTTATACAGGTGACGTCCTTTGTGTTATACAGGTGACGTTCTTTGTGTTATACAGGTGACGTCCTTTGTGTTATACAGGTGACGTCCTTTGTGTTATACAGGTGACGTCCTTTGTGTTATACAGGTGACGTCCTTTGTGTTATACAGGTGACGTTCTTTGTGTTATACAGGTGACGTTCTTTGTGTTATACAGGTGACGTTCTTTGTGTTATACAGGTGATGTCCTTTGTGTTATACAGGTGACGTCCTTTGTGTTATACAGGTGACGTCCTTTGTGTTATACAGGTGACGTCCTTTGTGTTATACAGGTGACGTTCTTTGTGTTATACAGGTGACGTCCTTTGTGTTATACAGGTGACGTCCTTTGTGTTATACAGGTGACGTCCTTTGTGTTATACAGGTGACGTCATTTGTGTTATACAGGTGACGTCCTTTGTGTTATACAGGTGACGTCCTTTGTGTTATACAGGTGACGTCCTTTGTGTTATACAGGTGACGTCCTTTGTGTTATACAGGTGACGTCCTTTGTGTTATACAGGTGACGTCCTTTGTTATACAGGTGACGTCCTTTGTGTTATACAGGTGACATCCTTTGTGTTATACAGGTGACGTCCTTTGTGTTATACAGGTGACGTCCTTTGTGTTATACAGGTGACGTCCTTTGTGTTATACAGGTGACGTCCTTTGTGTTATACAGGTGACGTCCTTTGTGTTATACAGGTGACGTCCTTTGTGTTATATTCTGGTAATGATTCGACGATTTGATTCAGCCTAGGAGAGACGTCTAACCATCAAAAGGCTACATACAGACTGTCACAATTGACCCTTTTAACTACCCTACATCCTTCCTAAGCTTCATAAAATCGTCTACATGTAGCTGAAATCAACCGGTACGCAAAGGGTTAACCTGTAGGTAAGTAATGGTTAGGACCGCTGAATTTCGGTGTGAGTATCCTAGGTTCGAATCCTTGGAGTACCACATGTATTCATTAATTTCATTGATTCATTAATTAGGTTTATTTGTAAGTTAATTGGCGGGTTGGTGAGAATATGAATTAAATACTAAGACAAATATATATACTAAAGAAAACCATTACCCCCAAAACCATCACCCCCAAAACCATCACCCCCAAAACCATCACCCCCAAAACATAAAATAGTATTACATATAATTTAGTGCTGTATTTGCTACATAAAGTGTTTTTTAGTCTCTCTCTCTCTCTCTCTTATAAATCGGGGTTTCTCTACTTCCCCTCCTAAAACCAAAACCTATAACCAACTCGCCTGGATCGCAAGGTCTGTGTGGTGTGTGTGTGTGTGGGGTTAGTGTATCCATGTAAAATCCCTCCATATATATGTTGATCACCCCCCCCCCCTCAATATAAACAGCAATGTGGGTTCCGCCGTTAAACTGCTTCTTTTCTAGGGTTTCACAGTTGAGTTGCGAATTATTTAAATCCAGGACACTTCTCACCCTTATATTGCCTGGCGACCAATATGTATCCCTTCCTCCTCCTCCTCCTTCTCCTTCTTCTTCTTCCTCTTCCTCTTCTTCCTCCTCTTCATCACTACCCACTCTGAACCACTGTTGGACTCTTTGAACAGCAGTGATTTAGAGGGCAAGCAACCTCGAAGGATCGCTAGCTAGACCTGTTGTTGCTTGACTTCCTTTGTACTCCTTTGTACTCCTCCTCCTCCTCTTCCTTCTCTTCCCCCTCTTCCTTCTCCTCCTCGTCCGTGCACCTCCTCCTTCTCCTGCAGGCTATCCCTCTTGCACACACACACATGTCCCTTCATATCCTTCAGCCCCTCCTTCGCCCCCTTCTGCTGCTCTTATTGCTCCTACTCCTTTCAGGGAAGGCGTGGCTGGGTGATCGTAGCATTATAGACTTCTTAAAGGGGCCCACCTCGCTTAATGATATTCATTTGTTTTCACTTAATAAAAGAAGATTGCGAGGTCAATTAAATGAGTGTTTGAAGACCTTAAAGGGTTTTGAGAACAAAATGATGTAGCTTCACTGTTTAAAATCAATGATAGTCCACCAATTCAGGGAAATGGAATTAATATATAAACTAGGAGGGCGAATCTCGATGTCACAAAGTACTTCTTCACCTACTGTACTGTGTGGTCAACAAGTGGAACAAATTCCCAGAGAAAGTGTTACAATGTAATACAATTGACACATTCAAAAGGAGGCTAAACATCCATTCAGAGGAGTTTGGAGTAATAGAGGAAAAAACAAAAAGTTTAGTTAAGCATCATATAGTATACAATATTTCTCAACTTCGTTCTTTACTATGAATTTCCCAGTAGAAATGTCTCATGTTTCTTGGGGCCTTGTTCCCCAACTAAATGTCCTGATGACACAAGGTCGGAGGGAGTGGTGGGTAGGGAGAGAGGTTTCTGCATTGCCGTTTTTACTTTCCACTTTGTAGCAAATTCCACGCTAAAATTTAGTCCAAACTGCCTAGGGGGGACCAAGAGGTATGTGCAATCTGTGTATTATTATGTGTTTTTTTTTTCTTCCACCAACCAACTTCACCTCTAAACTCAATTTATGAAATCAACAAATACATGTGACACTCCAAGGACTCAAACCTAGGATACTCACATCGAAATTCCGCGCACTTATGCATTACGCTATCAAGACAGTAAGGTTAGGTCAGGTGAAGGTATTGACGGATAATTGCCTTCACAACAGCACTACATCTCTCTCTCTTAGTTCGCCTCTTCATCGTTTCCATTTTCTTATCATTATAATTTGTTGCATTTCAGTTTTCATTCCTGATAACCCAAGTTGGCAACGTTGAGTAATAATTGTGCATGTTTGTGTGGGAATGAGTATGTGTGTGTGTGTATGTTTGTGTGTGTGAATGTGTGTTTGTGTGGGAATGAGTATGTGTGTGTGTGTATGTTTGTGTGTGTGAATGTGTGTGTGTGTTTGTGTGTGAATGAGTATTTGTGTGTGAGTTAGTTCTTGGCTACTCATCAAAGAGGGAGGTAAGGACTTCTCTTCCTTCTCATCATACTTCCCATTCCTCCTTCTTCTTCTCATCATACTTCCCATTTCCTCCTCCTCCTCCTTCTTCTCATAATATTTCCCCTTCCTCTTCCTCCTCCTTCTTCTCATACTACTTCCTCCTCCTCCTCCTCCTTCTTCTCATACTACTTCCTCCTCCTCCTCCTTCTTCTTCTTATACTACTTCCTCCTTCTTCTCATACTACTTCCTCCTCCTCCTCCTTCTTCTTCTTATACTACTTCCTCCTTCTTCTCATACTACTTCCCCTTCCTCCTCCTCCTTCTCATACTACTTCCTCCTTCTTCTCATACTACTTCCCCTTCCTCCTCCTCCTTCTCATACTACTTCCTCCTTCTTCTCATACTACTTCCCCTTCCTCCTCCTCCTCCTTCTTCTCATACTACTTCCTCCTCCTTCTTCTTTTCATACTACTTCCCCTTTATCCTCCTTCATCTTCCTCCCAATGTTTCTCCTCCTCTTCTCTCTCCTATTACGTATATATATTACTAACACGTAACTCTCTTTTTCCCAAGATATATGAAAGATCACGTATAACTGTGTTATGTTACTAACCCATCTGTCCCCTACTAACTTCCTAATCATGCCACGGACATTAGCTCCAGGGCAGTATTTCCCATTCCAATTTTCCCTTACCCACTCTAAACCACTGTTTAGACACTTGATCCTCAGTGTTTTGGAGGACAAGCATCCTAGAGGGGGTCACTAGACCTGTTGTTGCTTGATATCCTTTGTACTCCTTTGTACTCTTCCTTCTACACCTCCTCCTTTTGTTAATACTACTATACTACTGTACTACTACTACTACTACTACTACTACTACTACTACTACTACTACTACTACTACTACTATAAGTTTAATCTTCTTCCTCTTCCTTCCCAACATCTGTCCTTTTGGAGCGAACACGGCCCTTCAAACCTTGCCCCCCACCCCCGCCCCCACCCACCCTTCCCACCCCGCCCACCCCCTGTTCCATGGGCCGAAATCTCTCCTGAGTGTACAGTTAGATTCTACAGTTCAAATACAACCTGTGTCAGCAATTGTGTATAGTTAAGGGAGAGATATGCATTAACAACAAAAAACAGTTAAAGGTGAGATTTAGCTTGAAAGGGGTCTGGTGGTATTTAGCTTTAAAGGGGTCTGGTGGTATTTAGCTTTAAAGGGGTCTGGTGGTATTTAGCTTTAAAGGGGTCTGGTGGTATTTAGCTTGAAAGGGGTCTGGTGGTATTTTTTAGTTTGAAGGAAATATGGGAAGGCGCTTTTATTAGCCTCGGGGACAAACTAAACTACATTGCTCGAAAATGGCAAAGACATTTAAACGGCAGAGTAAATACTTCTATCTATCTATCTATTGCCTGACGCCGTGATCCCCGAAGGGATGGCCACGAACGAACCGCCCCCATGCACCTCTGTCCCCAGTCAGTCGACGCCCCTCCCCCCAACCAGCACCACCTTCGTTCATGTACTTCCTCACTCCATCCTTCCACCTCATATTCGGTCTACCTCTCCCCCTCTGTCCCAGTAAATACTTACTGTGAGAATTTAATTATCGTTTTGATGACCGCATGTCTACCAATGCAACTAATTTCAAACAGGGGTGAATATTTCATTCTGGTTAACCCCTACTGTGCCGGCGACACCTTTGTTATGATTCTATCACTATATTTAGACTAGTTTCAGCAGATTAAGAAGGATCTGTGGTAGTAAAAAGGTTTCAGTAGATAGTTCGAAGCCTTTTAATTGCTGAAGGCCCTTTCCAAACTGAATAAAGTCATCTAATAGTAGGCAGAATAAAGCTAAAAGGGCGTCGCGGTAAAGAAGGGGTTAATGTGACAAGTTAGTATTGGCAGACTACCACCGAGTTAAATATATCTTTGAATTTTTGAACCAGGAGAACATCACAAGAGGAACTCGAGTCCATCTTTTCTATCAACTTGCTGGGCCGAGACAGAAGGACATCTAGGGGAGGCAAGGAATGAGCACAAGTAAAAGGAGGAAATGTGTGTGTGTGAGACAGAGAGAGAGAGAGAGAGAGAGAGTTACATAGATAATCATACTGCACAGAACTTGCGGTCCCTACTAGGCAGTCCGGACACATACTCCGGACACATATGGTAACATAAAATTTGATACAAAGTCGAAGGGAAATATACCAAAGCAGAGAGAGAGAGAGAGAGAGGTAAAGAGAGTGAAATTTAGAGTTAGAGAGAGATAAAGAGTGAGAGTGAGTGTGAGAGAGAGACAGACAGACACATAGAGAGAGAGAGCAAAGTAGGGAGGTTGAAGGGGTCCGAAATAGAGAGAGAGAAGGGGGGGTGGGGAAAGAAGGGGAGGTGGGGGAGAGAAGGGGAGGTGGGGGAGAGAAGGGGAGGTGGGGGAGAGAAGGCATTGATACTTTCCTTATCACTGCGGCTTATCTCACTCGCAAACTTGATATGGGAGATCAAACATGGGGGCCGAAATCCGCGAAAATAAAAGAGTCGAGGAGCCTAAACTCTCTGGCGTGTGTGTGTGTGTGACGTGTGTTTGTGTGTGTGTGAGTGTAAGTGTGACATGTGTGTGTGTGTTTGTGTAAGTGTGCGTTTGTATGTGTGTTTGTGTGTGAGTATAAGTGTGACGTGTGTGTGAGTGTGAAGTGTGTGTTTTTAAGTGTGATGTGTGTGTGTGTTCGTAATTCTTCCTTTATGTACAGTATGTATGCATGTGTGTAATTTATTTGAACGTGCTTGCTTGAGTATGTGTTTGTCTGTGTGAGAATGTATGTGTGTAAATACGAGTGTGTGTTCGATTTGTGTATGCAAGTGTATAATATGTATGTGTGTATATACGAGTGTGTGTGTACGTGTGTGTGTGTACGTGTGTGAAGAGAGAAGGGGAGAGGTGTGAGAGGGGACACGAGGGGAGAGGGATAAGAGAGGGGGGCGCTGAATGAGAGAGGGGGTGAGGGGGTGAATTACAAGCCCAGGACAACAGAAGGATGAGAGGACTTAAGGCGGTGCTACACGAGCGATGTGCCCGTCAATCTTTACGGGCAATTGTAATCTGGCAGCTTCAAAATTCAAGTTATATCAGAAATCGGCCACCTTAAATTACCTACCTTCAGTCTAGTTTTCGATTTCAATGTGAAAGAGTCTCAAGATATGACGAGAAAGTACCTGCTCATCGAAAATTGCCGGTAAAAGCGCTCGTGTGACATTGGGTTTAGCGGGAGAGAGACACTGTACTTACGTGATCATGGCGTGAGGCGAGGGAGACAAAATGAAAGATCTTATCGTGATCGCGAGTCCCTGTTAATTAGACGAAAACAAATATGGGACAAAAGATGGTACTTACATGACCGTGGTTGAATAGTTTTATAGTCATAGCAAGGTCTATATACAAGTTTGTTTAGTCATAGTTACTATAGGGTGCCGCTTTAACGTGCGGTCTACCTGGACATTCACACTTTAGCCTGCGGTCTACTGGGTCACTTACATTAAAGAACACCCAAAAGTGTGCTAAGCATTTTATTAATGAATATTGCCTCTGAGTCCTAGTGTTTTGAGATTAACCTAACCAAACAACCCAACCTAACCTAACCTAGACCTAGTAAATGGGATACAAAACTAACCCTTATCTACCACCTAGTACGGGTTTCTAGTATGCAGTAGGTTGCGGTAGACCACACTCTAAAGCAGCACCTATACTATGGTTTGGGATTTTTGTGTTTTCAGCTGACGGTAAATTGTCATGCTCCCATTTTGATGATCCAGCTATCACGAATATTGTATAGCACAATAATGAGTTAATTTTGAAAACTTGGCAATAATCTGATGCAGAGACATGGCAATTTATTATTTGTCATTTGATTATCGAGAAATGAGTGTCTAAGGGAATCAGTGTCTAAGGGAATCAGTGTCTAAGGGAATCAGTTTACCCTCCGCTCAAGTCAAACCGTCTATAGTGAAATACAGTAGACAGAGGATTAAGCAGTATTATGATTGTATTGTATATTTAATTACTATTATTATTTGTGTTCATTCTCAGGACAAGGTTTTGTATATCTTGTAACTATTGTTAGGCACCGACGTTTGTTTGTAGGTCAATACAGGGCGTTAGGCACTGCATACATTCACTCTTAACCCTTTCTGTACCGGTGACGTAATTTTTAAGTTTATTCTAACTATATTTAGACAATCTTGTACAGTTTAAGAAGGACCCGTGGTAGTAAAAATGGTAAAGTGAGATCGATAGTGCGAAGCCTGTTAATTGCTGGAGGCCCATTTTAAACTGAATTATATTGTCTAATAGAAGCCAGAATAAAGTTAAAAGTACGGCACCAGTACTGAAAGGGTTAATGACGCCAATTGAAGAGGCTGGGTAACAAACTTTTACTATTTTCTACTTTTGGACAACTCGTGTACTACTGGAAACAGCAAGGTTTGTTCTTATTGTTTTATATTTATTTTTCTATGTGTATGGAGGAGACAAAATTAAGGTTGCCTGTAACGAGTGTCTCCCCCAAAATTAATAGAGTGACAGAGCCAAATTCAAGGGACGTTGGAGTCAAAATGCTTGGACACACGAAGTTTAAAGCAGTCCAAGTCATAGGATAAGGAAAGATTGATTGAGGGAGAGAGTTCCAGAGTTCACTTGTTGAGTAGAAGAAAGGCTGAGAAAATTGGCCAATTCTTGGGTTAGGGACCGCTCGCCAGGAACAAATCGACACCTATAAGGCACGAAAGGTCTTCATATTGGCAAAGAAGTAGGGCAAAATGTCTAAAATCATCCAAGATAATGGGGCGAACGTCTTATAATTTCAAAACGAGAGAGAGAGAGAGAGAGAGAGAGAGAAGTAGAAAGAAGTAAAAAGACCGATCGTCGCCGCAGTTGAAAAGGTGGTGGTATGAGGGGGGAGGGAGGGGGGTTAAGAATCAAGGGGGGGGGGGTTAAGAAACCAAAGAGGGGGGGGGGGCACTTTTTTCAGTTCCAACCGGGTCGACTCGGGAGCACCTGTGTACAGTCTCGTAGGTTTTAAGGTCGTTTCGCTCCCATGTCCGGTCACCAACAGACACTTAGTGACCTCTTCTGTACCGGTGACGTCCTCTTCATCGTATTCTGGCATCTATTAGGCGATTTTCTATTCGGCTTAGGAAGGAACTGTGGCAGCGAAGAAGGATTAAATGAATGAGATCGTCTGTAGCCTTTTGATTGCTAGAGGTCGTTGCTAAGCTTAATACAAACCGACTAATAGTTGTCAGAATCAAATGAAAAAGGATGTCACCGGTACAGAAAGGGTTAAGGGCAAGGTTACCCAGTTACATTCACGTCATGTAGGCTAAACATTTGAAAAGTAATGGGTCTAAGCATGAGGGAGAAGGGGGGGTCAGAAGAGCCAACATATCACCCCTTAAAAGTGACGGCGGCCGAAAATGTACCTGCGTGCGAAAAGACCACGCCCCAAATCCGATTCGAAACTTGCGATTGTTGATTAGAAACGCTGCTGTAATTGTGAACGGCGGTGAGGGGATTAGGGGGTACCGCAATGGCCGACTGGGGGTAGGGGGAGGGATTCATAACTGGGGGGGAGGGGGAATGAATACGAAAGAAAGGAAGGGGATGGAGGGGGAAGGAGGGAGGTGGGATGGAAGGGGGAAGGAGGAAGTGGAAGAAGGGAGGGAGGTGGGATGGAAGGGGGAGGGATGATGGAAGGAGAAGGGAAGACAGAAGGGAGTGAAGGAGGGGATGGAGAGGGAAGAGAGGAGCGAAGGGAGAAGGAAGAGTGGAAGTGGAAGAGGGGCGGGAAGGAGGGGATGGAGAGAGAAGGGGGAAGGTAAGAAAGAAGAAAGAGAAGGAATGGAATAGGGGAGGGAAGGAGGGGATGGAGAGGGAAGGGGGGAGCGAGGAAGGAGAAGGGAGGTGGGGAGGGAGGAAGGGATGGAGAAAAGCGGAGAGGGAGAGGGAAGGGGGAAGGAAAGAAAGAAGAAAGAGGAGGAATGGAATAAGGGAGGGAAGGAGGGGATGGAGAGGGAAGGGGGGGGAGGGTTGAAGGAAGGAGAAGGTAAGGTAAGGGAGAAGGAAGAGAAGGGATGGATGTGGAGAGGGAAGGTTGAAGTAGAAATGGGTATCTTCTACACTCTACAGTACAGTATATCAACGTTTCGACTTCTCAATAGTCATCATCAGGATCTACAAAATGCAAAGAACAATGTCTTAGTATTTTCACCAAAAATTATTTATACATTTAGAACATAAGACACTTCGTACCAATTGGCATTGGCCTGGGGGTGCAAGCCCGTGCGCTGATGATCCCCTCCCCCGCTGCCCTCTCAGAGACAGACCAAGCACCTGGCGCGGCTTCGGTCAACCGGACTTAGGACTGTTCGGCCAGACAGTCTGGAGAACTACAACAACAATAACAACCTCCCCTTGTAATAAGAAACACCCCTATTTTAACATTAATCATCAATTACAAACCCCAATGCACTTGAATAAACTAATGAAAGCATATGGTCCTCCCGGGATTCGACCTCGGGACACCGCATCCAGAACATAAGCATCTAAGCCATTACACCACCAACACCATGTAACGATGAAGTTTCTGGGAGAAGGGGAGGGGGGCGGCACCTTCCCTCAACTATACTGTATCGTGGGGGACAGATCGCATGTTTAATAACGGTTGATGTGGCAGTGTCGGAGTGTTTGCCAGGACAGCTTCATATTGGGACGTTTTTCTGTGTTCTCCTGTATTGGGAGTCACTCAGGTGGTACGAGATGCGGGGGTTAGGGGGGGAGGAGAGTGTGAGAGAGAGAGAAGGGGGGAGGTGAAGGAGATGGGATGGATGAGAGCAAGATATGAGGAGGAAGTGATAAAGGGATGAACAAGAAGTGAAAGGTGGAGCGAAATAGGGATTATTAGCAATATTCCAATTATGTCGGTGATACAGTAATGCCGGTAGCACACGAGTTTTTATAGTCAACATTCGATGATCAACATTTTTCTGGCAACATTTCCGAAATATTGTGTCCTGGTATCGGAAACTAGACTGATGATGGATGAATTTAGGTCACAGAAATATTCTAAATGTTGACCTCATAAGCTGCCAGACCAGTGTTAAGGATAAATGTGGAGGGAAAAAGCGCTCGTGTGATACCGGCTTAAGTAACACAAGTACAGTACAAACGAAGACGTGTTGGAAATAACGCTCTAAAAGCTCTATCCCTTTTTGAGTTACAGAGACGATTTCTGGACTACCTATTTGGAATAAGGTATAGCCAGGTGAACCAAGTGAAGGGAGGAGATAATATACAGGTTACCCATCCAAAGATAATATACAGGTTACCCATCCAAAGATAATATACAGGTTACCCATCCAAAGATAATATACAGAACAGAATACCCATCCAAATTCTCCCTCATATTTTGCTACATTAGTTATTGAGATTTTAAGACTTGTCCCCATTAGTTTGGTGATTATAAGATTTTTCGTGGTATTGAGGTGTCGATTTTTGTCCTGGCGAGCGAAAGCAAGCCTGCAGTTTAGGGGGAGGGGCCTTCTTCTCCCGAAAAATGTATTTGTTTAATAGTTATATAAAACCGCCAAATATGCTCCATGCTGTATTCACAGTCTGAGTTAATACGTTGTTCTTATTCTTCTTGCTCTCTTCCTCCCTCCCTTTGCTCCCTCCCTCCTCCTTTCCTCCCGCTCTCCTTCTCCCATTGCTCCCTTCCTCCCTCTCTTCTTCTCCCATTGCTCCCTCCCTCCCCTTCCCTCTCCCCCATTCCCTCCCTTCCACCTCCCTCCCTCCCTCTTCCCCCTAGCTCCTGCAGTGAGGCGTAAGGGATTGGCCATGTACGTACAATTGTCACAGCAGATCCATCACCCTCAACACGGTGGGATGATCTGGGGGAGTGGGGGGAGAGGGAGGGATGAAGGTAGCATGGGGGGGGGGGGGAGGGAGGAAGGGAGCAATGGGGGGGGGGGGTCAGTTAGGTTAGAGGTGGACAGCAATGGAGGGAGAGGAGAGGTGTTCGTTTCTCTTTCTGTCTGTCTCTCTCTCTCTCTTTTACCTCTCCTCCTTTCTCACTACCTCCTCCTCTCCCACTACCCACTACGAGGAACTAAAATAAAACGAGGAACTAAAATAAAACGGGGAACTAAAATAACACTAGCTTTATTATACAGACCCCCATCTCAATCAGTGCAAACTGACAGTGAAATTTATGAACAAATTTCAGAAATAACTAACATACAAGATACCGTAATTCTTGGCGATTTCAACTTACCCGTGACTAAATGGGGCGATATTCTTACTTCACACTCTGGACACGACCTCTATGCTAACTTGCAAGAGACTTCACTTTTTCAATTTGTACAATCTCCGACCCGTGGTAATAATGTGCTTGACCTTGTACTCGCAATAAAAGAAGAATTAATAGAGAATTTGAATGTTGGTGATGAATTCAGTAACAGCGACCATCGTACGATAACTTTCACTTTAAAGTTTACTAGTAACAAATCAAATAGCAGCATTGAGAAAGTCCCTAATTTCAAGAAAGCAAATTTTCATAAACTTAAATCAAAGCTTAAAGAAACTGACTGGAGCTTTCTGACTAACAATAACGACATAAATACATCTTGGGAGTGTTTCACAACCACTTACCTTATGCAGTGCAAGACTGCATACCATCAAAAATACGGCGTCCAGGCCATAATAATAAGCCCAAATGGTGGAATAAAGATATTTCAGACAGTCTGCTTGCTAAAAATTGTGCTAATGATAGATTAAAATCCTCACAAAATGACGAAGAACGGGTGAAATTTGTAGAGCTACGACGAAAAGCCAAAAAGTTAATTAAGCAAAGTAAAAAGACCCTGGAGTTACATGTTGCGAATCAAAGTAAAACAAACCCGAAAGAATTCTATAGTTATATCAGAAAGAAAAAAGTAGTTACTTCAACTATTGGACCGTTAGTCGATGAAAATGGAGAATACACCAAAGACGAAGTACAAATGAGTAATGCCCTCAATACCTTCTTTGCATCAGTTTTTACAACCGAAGACCTCAGTGATATCCCTACACCATCGCCGATTCAGATTGATAATTCAGATGTTCTAAGCAATATCACCGTTACAGAGAGAGAAGTATTGAATTGTTTAGATAAACTCAAGGTAAATAAAACGCCTGGACCTGATACAATCTCACCTAGTGTTCTAAAGAGTTCTAAATATTTTGGTCGAAAAAGCTTGGGTTTTTAAGCCCAGGCAAATCCTTGATTTTGGTCGAATCTTGACTTGTCAATATTATTACATATTTGGATTCGTCTCGCCGTTGCGGTTTCAATGGTATAATTATTTTGTAATTTTGACTAATTTTTAGGCCCAATAGGCCTATTTTAAAGTTAAAAACTCCATACACGATTTATTTAAGTACGGATTGTTTAAATTTATACCAGTAGTACACTTTGGCAAGCTGAATCGAATGACGCAAACATAATTAAAATCGGATCATTAGTTTAGGATTTTTATTTTGAGTGGCCTTCCTGGAGGGCCCAGTGGACCGTTTGTTGGACTTTAAAAGTCCTCTGTAGCCCAAATTATACGTCCTAGAGAATTCTAACTGGTGCCATTCGTTTTTTCTCGCCGATCTGCTTCTAGAAATGGTCGTATATTTCATTTTCACCCAGCCATTCGCCCAGAATCGAAAATATTTTGGTCGAAAAAGCTTGGGTTTTGAGTGGCCTTCCTGGAGGGCCCAGGGGACCGTTTTTTGGACATTAAAAGTCCTCTGTAGCCCAAACTGTAAGTCCTAGAGAATTATAATTAATTGCTGGAGGACCCTAAAAGTTAGATGCAAATATTATCCAAGACATAAGGACAAATTAGAGCAGATTTTAGGTATAAGTCGAGTAAATTGAGTATCTGCCACTATTGTATATTCACTCTTAAACATTCGTACACCTCACCTACTTACAATTATGGTAGTATATCTCTGGAAGCGAATTTATTAACATCATCTTCAGAAAAGCAACTACAAACCTATATATATATATATATTATGTACTGAAAAGAAAGTTCCATCCTAAAATATACCAAGATAGTTACAATTGCATAAGCAAGTATATAAGCAAAGTCCACGAATTTTATTAAGTGACTGTACGACTGAGTGTTAACAGGGAAAGTTATGTAAATTATATGTAGGGGTGCAACGAATATGGACCAGAAGAGAGAGAGAGAGAGAGAGAGAGAGAGAGAGAGAGAGAGAGAGAGAGAGAGAGAGAGGAGGAAACAAAAAGTCAAGAGAGAATGAGACAAACAGGAGGGATGGTGGGAGAGGTGGAGGGGATGGTGGGAGAAGAGGAGGGATGGTGGGAGGGGATGGTGGGAGAAGAGGAGGGATGGTGGGAGAAGAGGAGGGATGGTGGGAGAGGAGGGGGGTGGTGGGAGAGGTGGAGGGAGAGTAGGGGGGTGGTGGGAGAGGGGGAGGGATGGTGGGAGAGGTCGGGTAATGGGAGAGGTGGAGGGATACATATAAGAATGTTATTATTCTGCAATAAATATAATATATTAATCATCCTAAAAAGATAATTCAATTTAGATTAATTCCTGTCCAGCTGAACAGGGTTGCTAACATAATTGTAATTCACTCCTATAGCCTACTGCTTAAATGCACAATTCTCATGTATACGATATCACAGACACGTTTAAGTTGCTAAGTATGTATCCAATTGGTGTACTCTTCATTAATACTGTTGCCTAATTATACTCTAACCCCGTTACGGAGTTAGTGATGGAGTAGTATTATATAGTTCGTTTGTCATCCTTCTCTGTCTCACCTCTCCCCCACCTCCACCTCCACCTTCACAGCTGATCACTCGAGTCAGTCGGCTACAAACACGGTCGCACCAGCCATTCTCGCCGGCCTCTACGCGGATATTGTTTTGTTGGTGTGTGTTATTCGCGGTTTTGTGTGTGTGCTTGTGTGATATTGAAGACTCGGTCCTACCCTTCCTTCCGCCGCCTCTCTCCAGGTAAAGGCATCATTCTGTGTGCTCCAGTTGTGGCCATATAAATAATTGGGAATGTTAAAGTGGTCGTGGTTACAATCTTCCTTGGTTTTGAGGTCCGCAATTTAAAACAACATTCACCTACCCTTCCCCTCCCACCTTTCCTTATTCCCCGACTGACCGCGTTTATGCCCGAGTAATGTGACCGTTGGAGTATCGTACATAGCCTAATACTAAAATTCTATTTGCTAACCACAGTCTTTCTGGAGCTGAAGCCCTTCAGTTGACGGCTGTGGCAAAAATGTTATACTTATTTATGTATTTGGGTTAACTACACCACTACTAATGGGAGATGAAGGGTGGTGGGAGAGGAGGAGGGATGGAGGGAGAGACCGGGTAGTGGGAGGGGAGGAGGGATGGAGGGAGAGACCGGGTAGTGGGAGAGGAGGAGGGATGGAGGGAGAGACCGGGTAGTGGGAGAGGAGGAGGGATGGAGGGAGAGACCAGGTAGTGGGAGAGGAGGAGGGATGGAGGGAGAGCCCGGGTAGTGGGAGGGGAGGAGGGAGAGACCGGGTAGTGGGAGAGGAGGAGGGATGGAGGGAGAGACCGGGTAGTGGGAGAGAAGGAGGGATGGAGGGAGAGACCGGGTAGTGGGAGAGGAAGAGGGATGGAGGGAGAGACCAGGTAGTGGGAGAGGAAGAGGGATGGAGGGAGAGACCGGGTAGTGGGAGAGGAGGAGGGATGGAGGGAGAGACCAGGTAGTGGGAGAGGAGGAGGGATGGAGGGAGAGGCCGGGTAGTGGGAGAGGAGGAGGGATGGAGGGAGAGACCGGGTAGTGGGAGAGGAGGAGGGATGGAGGGAGAGACCGGGTAGTGGGAGAGGAGGAGGGAGAGACCGGGTAGTGGGAGAGGAGGATGGATGGTGGGAAAGACCGGGTAGTGGGAGAGACTGGGTAGTGGGAGAGGCCGGGTAGTGGGAGAGACCAGGTAGTGGGAGAGGAGTACAAAGGAAATCAAGCAACAACAGGTCTAGTGACTCTTCTAGGCTGCTTGTCCTCCAAAACACTGAGGATCGTGTCCAAACAGTGGTTTAGAGTGGGTAAGGGAACAATGGAAAGGGAATTACTGCCCTGGAACTAATGTCTGTGGCAGGATTAGGAAGTTAGTAGGGGACAGATGGGTTAGTAACTGAGGGGGGGATAAAATATAGTTATTAATTTACAAACGCAGTCAGTCGCGGGTTTGATGCGAGATATTTGTCTATGCGGAGTTTAAGCTGTATGAAATCCTCTAAATATAGCTAGAACAAAATTGCAACACGTCTCCGGTACCGAAGGGTTTAAAGGCCAAGGCTATCCTAGAACACAAACAACCTTATGGGCAGAGTTTTACTTTGAAGTGGGTTTTTTTTTTACCCCCTTCTCCCTCATGTTTAGCCCCATTAGTTTTGAGATTTTAAGACATTTGCCCCATTAGTTTGGCGATTTTACGACCTTTCGTCCCATTTCTGTCAATTTTTAGACCATTCGTGCTATGTATGTGTCAATTTCTTACTGGCGAGCGATAGCGAGTCTATAACATAGAAGGAATTTTTCTACCGAAAATACAAATGTATCTAGAAGGTGAGTCTTGGGGGTGTTGATAAAGCTTGATGGAGGTCTAGAGAACAAACTAAAAATCGCGCTTCTAAATACATTTTGGCTACTATTAGACGATTTTCTTCAGTTCTAAAGAACCTTCAGCTATAAACAGTCATCCAATAATCTCCCTTAACCCATTTTACTATCACAGATTCTTTATAAACTGTCTAAATATAGCTAAATATAGCTAAATATAGCTAAATATAGCTAAACACAATGACAAAGACTTCGCCGGTATAGAAGGGATCGGCGACGTTTTTATATTACATTCTAGCTATATTTAGACGATGTTGTGCAGCTAAAGAAGGATCTGTGGTGGATTAAAGGGTTAAGTGAGATAGTTCCAAGTCTTATAATTGCTGGAGACCTTTTTTTTTTTTATCTGAACAAAATCGTCTAATAGTAGCCAGAATAAAGTTAAAAAAGCGTCGCTGGTATGAAGGGGCTAGAGAATAGGAGGCGGCATCAACAAAGCCCTGACCAAAGAGAGCAAACACACTGAAGCAGAAGACCTAAGACATGTATCAGTGTACAGTTGCCCGCATCAGTTATCTTCATCTTGGTTATTTTGTATATATATATATACCGGTATATATATATATATATTATATAGTGTGAGTGTGTGTGAAAATAGGGCGATTGAACTAAGGGAATTTTATTGTTGTTTTATATATATATATATATATATATATATATATATATATATATATATATATATATATATATATATATATATATATATATATATATATATATATATATATATATATGTATATTTATGTATTTTATACATATACCGGGTATATATATATATATATATATATATATATATATTTATGTATTTTTCTTTGCTCTCTAGACCTCCGTCAAGCTTTAAAAAATACCCCCAAGACTCCCCTTCTAGATGATATGTACGTACGTTTTTCGTTAGAAAAATGTCACGGCCGAAGGCCAGTTCCTCCTAAATTGTAGGCTCGTTATCGCTCGCCATGGAAAAATCGACACCTAAAAGACGCACACCATATTAATAAATATTGACGAAGATATTGGGCGAAAGACGGTAAAATCGCTATATTAATGGGACGAACATCTTGAAATCTCCAAACTAATGAGGCTAAGCATAAGGAAGAAAGGATCCATCAGGAAAAAAAAAACCTGCCTGACAAATTACTCTCGTAACATAATCTTGCAAATCTTACTTCTCCAACATAAAAGCAAAGAGATGGAAAGGGCAGTATCCTCAAGTGGGCTACGGTACGGTTAATAAAAAGGTCATGTTCTCGTCCGTCAATCGTCCCATCACCGCTCCAGAAGTGACAGATCGGGTGTCCCCTGGGCCCTCCAGGAAGGCCCAGGGGACCGTTTTTTGGACTTTAAAAGTCCTCTGTAGCCCAAATTGTAAGTCCTAGAGAATTGTAACTGGTGCCATTCGTTTTTTCTCGCCGATCTGCTTCTAGAAATGGTCGTATATTTCATTTTCACCCAGCCATTCGCCCAGAATCGAAAATATTTTGGTCGAAAAAGCTTGGGTTTTGAGTGGCCTTCCTGGAGGGCCCAGGGGACCGTTTTTTGGACATTAAAAGTCCTCTGTAGCCCAAACTGTAAGTCCTAGAGAATTATAATTAATTGCTGGAGGACCCTAAAAGTTAGATGCAAATATTATCCAAGACATAAGGACAAATTAGAGCAGATTTTAGGTATAAGTCGAGTAAATTGAGTATCTGCCACTATTGTATATTCACTCTTAAACATTCGTACACCTCACCTACTTACAATTATGGTAGTATATCTCTGGAAGCGAATTTATTAACATCATCTTCAGAAAAGCAACTACAAACCTATATATATATATATATTATGTACTGAAAAGAAAGTTCCATCCTAAAATATACCAAGATAGTTACAATTGCATAAGCAAGTATATAAGCAAAGTCCACGAATTTTATTAAGTGACTGTACGACTGAGTGTTAACAGGGAAAGTTATGTAAATTATATGTAGGGCTGCAACGAATATGGACCAGAAGAGAGAGAGAGAGAGAGAGAGAGAGAGGAGGAAACAAAAAGTCAAGAGAGAATGAGACAAACAGGAGGGATGGTGGGAGAGGTGGAGGGGATGGTGGGAGAAGAGGAGGGATGGTGGGAGAAGAGGAGGGATGGTGGGAGGGGATGGTGGGAGAAGAGGAGGGATGGTGGGAGAAGAGGAGGGATGGTGGGAGAGGAGGGGTGTGGTAGGAGAGGTGGAGGGATGGTGGGAGAGTAGGGGGGTGGTGGGAGAGGGGGAGGGATGGTGGGAGAGGTCGGGTAATGGGAGAGGTGGAGGGATACATATAAGAATGTTATTATTCTGCAATAAATATAATATATTAATCATCCTAAAAAGATAATTCAATTTAGATTAATTCCTGTCCAGCTGAACAGGGTTGCCAACATAATTGTAATTCACTCCTATAGCCTACTGCTTAAATGCACAATTCTCATGTATACGATATCACAGACACGTTTAAGTTGCTAAGTATGTATCCAATTGGTGTACTCTTCATTAATACTGTTGCCTAATTATACTCCAACCCCGTTACGGAGTTAGTGATGGAGTAGTATTATATAGTTCGTTTGTCATCCTTCTCTGTCTCACCTCTCCCCCACCTCCACCTCCACCTTCACAGCTGATCACTCGAGTCAGTCGGCTACAAACACGGTCGCACCAGCCATTCTCGCCGGCCTCTACGCGGATATTGTTTTCTTGGTGTGTGTTATTCGCGGTTTTGTGTGTGTGCTTGTGTGATATTGAAGACTCGGTCCTACCCTTCCTTCCGCCGCCTCTCTCCAGGTAAAGGCATCATTCTGTGTGCTCCAGTTGTGGCCATATAAATAATTGGGAATGTTAAAGTGGTCGTGGTTACAATCTTCCTTGGTTTTGAGGTCCGCAATTTAAAACAACATTCACCTACCCTTCCCCTCCCACCTTTCCTTATTCCCCGACTGACCACGTTTATGCCCGAGTAATGTGACCGTTGGAGTATCGTACATAGCCTAATACTAAAATTATATTTGCTAACCACAGTCTTTCT
>CM064503.1:3183513-3201013 GCA_032716605.1 Paralithodes platypus | reverse complement strand
CGCGAGGGGAGGGTGGGGGGGGGGGGGGGGACACACAGCGAATTATTGGCTGACTTTAACCGGTGGCGTACGAGCACTTTTATTCCGCTAGTAAACGAAAAAAATATTATAACTCGCTGTCAAACGAAATATATAAAATGCAACTTGAAATATTAGGAACATGGAATTTTAATTATATCTCTATTTATATTTCACGAATTCACTAGGGATTTCGTGAAATCCCTGATTACGCAGATTATCTGTAGCATAATTATATACCGGCACTCTTCTCACCACAACATAATTATATACCGGCACTCTTCTCACCACAACATCCACGCTATTCTTCTATACATCTTTATTCTGTCTCTTACTCTTCATTCTCTCCTTCACTTCTCTTCCTCTTCCTATTTTCCCCTTCCATCTCTCTCTTTCCCTCCTCTATACTCATTCTTCTCCCATATCTCTCTCTCCCTCCTGTTTCCCCCCTCCCTCCCCCCATATCTATCTCTCCCTCCTGTTTCCCCCCTCCCTCCCCCCATATCTATCTCTCCCTCCTGTCCCCCCTCCCTCCCCCCATATCTATCTCTCCCTCCTCTGTCCCCCCCTCCCTCCCCCCATATCAATCTCTCCCTCCTCTGTTCCCCCCTTCCCCTCCCCCCATATCTATCTCTCTCCCTCTCCTCTGTTCCCCTCCCTCCCTCCCCCCATATCTATCTCTCCTCCCTCCTCTGTTCCCCCCTCCTCCCCCCTCCCTCCCTCCCTCCCCCCATATCAATCTCTCCCCTCCTCTGTTTCCCCCTCCCTCCCCCCATTTCTATCTCTCCCTCCTCTGTTCCCCCTCCCTCCCCCCATATCTATCTCTGCCTCCTCTGTTCCCCCTCCCTCCCCCCATAATCTATCTCTCCCTCCTCCTGTTCTCCCCCTCCTCCCTCCCCCCATATCTATCTCTCCCTCCTCTGTCCCCCCCCTCCCTCCCTCCCCCATATCAATCTCTCCCTCCTCTGTTCCCCCCTCCCTCCCCCCATATCTATCTCTGCCTCCTCTGTTCCACCTCCCTCCCCCCTATCTATCTCTCCCTCCTCTGTCCCCCCTTCCCTCCCCCCATATCAATCTCTCCCTCCTCTGTTCCCCTCCCTCCCCCCATATCTATCTCTCCCTCCTCTGTTCCCCTCCCTCCCCCCATATCTATCTCTCCCTCCTCTGTTCCCCTCCCTCCCCCCATATCTATCTCTCCCTCCTCTGTTTCCCCCCCCTCCCCCCATATCTATATCTCCCTTCTCCTCCCCCATATCTCTCTCTACCCCCCTCCCCTGATATTTCTCTCTCCCCTCTTCCCTCCCCTCCTCCAATGCGTCAAGCCTGAGGTAATTACATTGTCCTTCTCCTTCTCCCTCCCCCCCCTCTCTCTCTCTCTCTCTCTCTCTCTCTCTCTCTCTCTCTCTCTCTCTCTCTCTCTCTCTCTCTCTCTCTCTCTCTCTCTCTCTCTGTAGTGGGTGGGGAGAGAGGCTTCTGCTTTGCTAGCGTTATCTCCCACTTAGTGTTTTTTTTTTTTTTTTCAGAATTATGTCCGATCTACCTAGTAGGGACCGCAAGGTCTGTGCAGTATGTGTATCTATGTAGCTCTATGTAACTCTCTCTCTCCTTCATTTGAGGTTCTAATATTTCTGCTCTACTTTTAAGTCTTGACCACCACTTTTAGATCATAAGGTCTGTGTGGTCAGTGTATCTATGAAAATCTATGTAAATCTGAGGTAATAACATTGTTCTTGTCACCCTCTTGTTCTGAGCTATTCAACACCCCCTCTCTCATTCTCTCTCTCTCTCTCTCTCTCTTTTCATTGTCACTCATCCCTCAGATCTCCCACAATCCCATTTTTAATCCTTCTTTTCTTTTGCTTCTCTTCGTTGTCGTTACCTCGTTCTCTCTCGCTCTCGCACTTTTTCTTTATCTCTCTCTCTCTCTCTACGTAAAGTTCAACGTAGAGTTACCAAAATGATACCGTGTTTGGGGAGCAACCATATTATGAAGAGCGTCTTAAGGAATTGAATCTTTTTCCCCTAACACAGCAAGATTATGAGGTGACTTAATTCAAGTTTTCAAGATCATCAAAGGCATCGCCAATATGAACTGCAGTAAATACTTTACAATCAACCAGTCACATTCCAGCAGGGGAAATTATTACAAAATTATTGGTAAATCATTTAACTCGCATGAATCTAAGAACTTCTTCTTTCGAGTTGTCAATCTGTGGAATGGGCTTCCCGAGATGTTATAGACTGCAACACCGTTGATTCTGTTAAAGTTCGCTTTAATTAATTATTTCCTTAAACTGTATTGTTATTTTATTAATCTAATTGAATTCACACTTTATCATATCTTCTCTGAGAAACTGTAGGGCGCTTAAAAATGAAAAAAAACCCCGGAAGGATTTGTGAAAGTTAAAAGGGTTAATTGAGATTGTTCGAAGCCTTGTCATTGCTAGCGGCCCCTCCTAAGCTGAATATAGTTGTCTAATGGTAGCCCAAAGGATGAAACGGACGTCACTGGTACTGAAAGGGACGATATATATGTCTCCCTTCTATCACTGTATCTGGTGTCTCTTTATCTATCTATCTATCTATCTATCTATCTATCTATCTCCCACCCTTTCCCTTTATCTCTCTTGTACTCCCTTCAGATCTGCTTCATTCTTCTCTCTCTCTCTCTCTCTCTCTCTCTCTCTCTCTCTCTCTCTCTCTCTCTCTCTCTCTCTCTCTCTCTCATATGAAGAACGTCTAGAAGAATAAACCTTTCTAGGTTCAGATTACGAGGGATAATAATTAAAATATTTAAGAACATTTATGGGGTCGGCAATATGGATGCAAATAAATACCTCGCATTCGATTATTCAAATTACACATGAGGGAATGGCTGTAAAATCATTCGGAAGCCCTTTCACTCCCATGAAGCAAAGCATTACTTTTTCAACCGAGTACTGTAGTTAACTTAAGAAATGGCCTGCCTAGTAATATTGTTTACGTCAGGACTGTTGAAACCTTTAAAAACCGACTAGACAATTATCTCGCCCTTAACCCCCAACAGACTGCGTCTACAGACGAATTAAGTAACACCCCGTTCTTAACATTAATCATCAATTACAAACCCCAATACATTTGAATAAACTAATGAAAGCATATGGTCCTCCCGGGATTCGAAATCGGGACACCACACCCAGAACATAAACATTTAAACCATTACACCACCAACACATGCCCACATTAACCTTACATGTATTGTTCTATTGTATATAGTTTCTGTCGATTACCATGTCATCTTTTCCATTCTGCCTGGACAAGATAAATGCTAGCCTTTCTAAGCCGTCTTGTCTCTCCTACGTAATAGTCTAGCTAGTTTAGATTCAAGCAGCCTCGTAAGGATCGATATATCTGTTGTTGCTTGTTTTCCTTTGTACTCTTTTGTAGTTTGTACTCTCTCTCTCTTACAGATCCATTCACTCCTCGCTCTCTCCCTATATCTTCTATCCCTCCCCCTTCCCCTAACCTCCACCTCCACCATTCCCTAACCCCGTCCCCCCTTCCACCATCCCCTACACCCCCCCTCCCCCCTCCCCACCTCATAATACCCCCATTATCAGACGCTACCAATTACTTGATTAATCTTCTTGGGTGTGAATGGCACTGTCACCCCTATTGTTGGCACCCCCCCCCCCCCCCCCCTCCTCCCCCCTCCTTGCCCCTGGCACTGTCTTTATTATCTTTATCCTCTCTATCTATCTCTCTATCTCTATCTCTCTCTCTCTCTCTCTCTTTCTCTCTCTCTCTCTCACTCACTCACTCACTCTAAGCATTAATATATAGTCAACTCGGTGTTCCCTATAACTTGACCGGAATTTATTAGTTTCACTCGTATTCTTATAATGTAGCTTGAATTACAGTAGATATCGTGTTTGTCGGATATCAATATAAGTCTCCGGACAAATAAACCTCTACTTCAACTCCATCGTGAATCAATAACAAAACTACTTGTAATTATAATATTATCTAGTATAATTAAGTAAACCCCCGTTCTTAATTAATATAAATCATCAATTACAAACCCCCAATGCACTTGAAAAAACTAATGAAAGCATATGGTCCTCCCAGGATTCGAACTCGGGATATATTGGCTTGATTGGACAAATTCATAGGACGGATGAAACAGTTTAGGGGGAGGTGGGCCGTTTTTCTAGTCCCCTTTCTTCTTCATGCTTATCCCCATTATATATAAGTTTCGAGATTTTAAGACGTTTGCCCCATTAGTTTTTGTCGGTTTTAAGACCTTTTGCGTAATTTCTTTGTCAATATTTAGACCTTTCGTGCCCTTTTAGATGTCTATTTTTTTCCTGGCGAGCGATAGCGAGCCTGTAATTGTGGAGGAACTTGCCTTCGGCCGTGACATTTTTTCCCGAAAAATGTACAAGTTATTCTCGAAGGGGGATCTAATGGATGTTTTGTTTAAGTTTGATGGAGATCTAGCGAGGAAACTAAAAAATAAATGAATACATAGATAAATAGACCCCCCAAAACACCCACTGTCCCGTTAACGAGTCAACAACATTTTATATATTTGGTGAGAGTGAGTGTATGTGGAAAGGTGATAGGTAAAATTTTATATTTTTACATTGTTGGGGTTGTATTATAATTGTTTATGTTACCCCTTTCAGCCCCATGACGCCGTTTTCTTTATTATTCTGGTTAACAGTATATGATTTTATACAGTTTAAGGTCCTATGTTACTCTCCGATATCCTCCCCTCTACCCTCCCATATCCTCCCCCCTCTACCGTCCCATATCCTCCCCTCACCCCTCCCATATCCTCCCTCACCCATCCCATATCCTCCCCTCACCCCTCCCATATCCTCCCCTCTACCCTCCGATATCCTCCCCTCTACCCCTCCCATATCCTCCCCTCTACCCTCCGATATCCTCCCCTCACCCCTCCCATATCCTCCACTCTACCCTCCGATATCCTCTCCTCTACCCCTCCCATATCCTCCCCTCTACCCTCCCACATCCTCCCCTCCCTTCCTTTCTCTGTACAGACCATTGTCCCGGCCTCCCAAGTGGTGTAATCCTCACTGATCAATCACCCTACGAGAGAGAGAGAGAGAGAGAGAGAGAGAGAGATAGAGAGAGAGAGAGAGAGAGAGAGAGAGAGAGAGAGAGAGAGAGAGAGAGAGAGAGAGAGAGAGAGAGAGTAATTAATTCCACCTAGTACTTCGTTGGTGATCACTTGGCAAATGTTGAACCACTTACTTTGTATTAAAAGTAATACTTACATATGCAGTATATACTGTATATACTGTACCGTATATATATATATATATATATATATATATCGAGTCTATTGATTTAAAGCCTGACTGCATAATAAACACTAGACAACAGACACAACAAATATATCATCATTAAACACATTGTACACCCCAACACTGACACACAAACCACCACACACACTACATATCTGGGTGTCGCTCAATAATTTACATATACACAAATAATTCTCTGATAAATGTATGATGTCAGCATTGATCAAGAGTATAACTATAATTTCAAAATTAATATTGAGTACACACACACACACACACATATGCACCACATACACACACACACACACACACACACACACACACACACCACATCCACATATATTGCTGCACTCACTTCCGTAGATATATAGATGGATATATATATATATATATATATATATATATATATATATATATATATATATATATATATATATATATATATATATATATATATATATATATATATATATATATATATATATATAGAGAGAGAGAGAGAGAGAGAGAGAGAGAGAGAGAAAGAGAGAGAGAGAAGTGGAATGTGAAGGTGAACGAACTGGTTGAATATTTACCTAAAACAAAGAAAGTGTCAGAAAATCAGTATGTCCCAGAAGTGAATTAAATTATGATCATTTCGGGTAATAATAAATTGCCCTCATTTGGCAGGACATATTGGCAGACTATATATTCGTATCATTACCCACACACACACACACACACACTTATATACTACCAATTCGTGATTATCAGAAGTATTTTAAGGGAGTCCACCTCGCTTTTTTTTTCTCTTTCTCTCCCTCTCTCTTTGGCTTGTATCCATTCGGCCCCATTCAGCCTACTGTTGTAAGACGTTTACCCCCATCCAGGTGTCAATATTTTCCTGGTGAGCGGTAGTTAGCCGGCATATATATATTTTTGTTTTGATAGCAAGCTAAATGTATACATTTTTCGATAGAAAAATCTCTCCGGCGATTTCTCCATACAATGCTGGCTCGCTATCGCTAGCCAGGAAGAAATCGACACCTGGATGGGGATAGACGTCTTAAAACAGTTGGCTAAATTGGGCCGAATGGATACAAGCCAGGGAAAGAAAGAAGAGGAGAGAAAGATAAACAAAAAAGCCGGTGACCCCCTTAAGCGTTGCATGATTATATGTCTCCCACCAACACACACTAATATAGGAAAGAGAAACAAGCCATACATTTGGTAGCTTAATGGTCCCACAGCAATGAGTGGGTCAGAGAAAGTAGTAGGTGGTGAGGAAGGGAAATGTAGGAGATGGGAGTGAGTCGGGGCTTAACTCAACGTGGCACTGCATATTTAGTTATCAAGGTTTGGGATCATGATTTATGGCCTACCAATAATGGAACGGACTTTAGTATTGCACTTCGTATACAGGCTTATTAACATTCGTTATTACATCATAAAATACAAGCTTTCAGGTCAGGTGAATTTATTGAGGGATAAGCCTTTACAACGGCACCTCGTTTCTATATTCTACTTTTCATATTTTGTTGAGGGTGTTGGAGAGAGAGGAAGCTGTTGGAGTGGATTACTATTATGCATTTATATTCTTGTTCGGCCTTCTATAAACCCGGTGTCGAACCCGTCTTCTCACGAGGCCCATAATTCACATATATTTTCCGTCCCTCCGTGCTGATACGCTTGGCTGGGCTGTCATTGGCTGATTGATCTTGGGACCTCGCGGCTGTGACCAATGGCGGACGAGGAAGGAGGTGACGTCAGAGCGCACTTTGTTTTCATTATCTCGTCAGCTGATTGGCTCGCCTTGAGGTAAACAGTGCCTGCAGTGGCATGTGTGTGTGACTGTGTGAGTGTGTGTGGGTTGTCAACAATCTGTGCTATGTGTACCTGTGTGCTTTCAACAGATTTGTTATAAGAAGAACGGTATTACTATTTAAACATTTATTCAGTATATTTTGCAATATACTATATTGCTATTTGTACCTGCGTGTGCCTCTGTGTTTTCAATATGTCGTTGATAAGAAAGACGTATTGCTCTTTCCACAAAATTATCCTTTATCATTTACTGGTAGAATTGTTATAACAGCGTCTTGTGGTGTGTGTGTGTGTGTGTGTGTACTTACTCTAGTACTTACTCTAGTTGTAAGTACTAGAGTAAGTACACACACACACACACACACACACACACACACCACAAGACGCTGTTATAACAATTCTACCAGTAAATGATAAAGGATATGTTTGTGTGTGTGTGTGTGTGTGTGTGTGACTGCTTTCAATAGTTTCCCGTGTTGATGTAAAGGACGTTCTTGGTATTTCCACACACATATCCTTTTGCATTTTTTTTTCTTTCTCTCCTTTCCTCTCTTTCCCTGGCTTGTATCCATTCGGCCCCATTCAGTCAACTGTTTTAAGACGTTTATCCACATCCAGGTGCTGATCTTTTCCTGGCGAGCGAAAGCGAGCCAGCATTGTATGGAGAAATCCGGCTTTGCCGGATACATTTTTCTATCGAAAAATTTACAAATTTAGCTTGCTGTCAAAATATAAATATATATATGCTGGCTCGGTACCGCTCACCAGGAAAATATTGACACTTGGATGGGGGTAAACGTCTTAAAACAGTAGGCTGAATGGGGCCGAATGGATACAAGCCAAAGAGAAAGGGAGAGAAAGGGAAAACAAAAGCGAGGTGGGCTCCCTTAAATAAACAGTGCCTAGAATATTATGTGGCCCTGTTGTCAATAGCGTTTGTTATTTGTACGTGTGTGTCTCTGTGTGCTCGCAATAGATTTCTGCTGATAAGGAAGATGTGTTTGCCATTTCAACACAAATATTGTTTTGCATTCATGAGCTTATCAACCCTCCTTCCTCCCTCTTCTTCTCCCTCCTCCTCCTCTTCCTCTACCTCCACAATTATTTACAATCAATCAAGCGAACACGAGAAACAATGGTTATAAGATTATAGGCAAGCGTTTTCATTCTCACGAGGCGAAGCATTTCTTCTTCAACCGCGTTATGAATAATTGGAACAGACTACCCTCGAACATTGTAAACTGTAATACTGTCGAAACATTTAAGAACCATCTGGATAAACACATGGCAAATAACCCCCGATTAACACAGTTTCTTTCAGAATAACGCGCAACGAAGTGTCAACGCATACCGCAATGTATATTGATTTTCATACATCTGTTCCCTTTCAGAATTGTAGTAAATAGAGTTAGCTTAGATTACAAATCAAATTCTTTTTTCTCCCTGTCCTGTCCGAATTTCCGTGTCAGTTTTTCAATACTACATGGTATTTTTTCCTATCTGTTTCCATGCCAGTATTAGCTGGAGGGAGTGGTGGGTGGGGAGGAGCCTTCTTCTTTGCTATCCTTTTCTCTACCTCGTAGTCAGTAGATTAGTAGTTTTAGATATCCAAACTGCCCCGTAAGGACCAATAGGTCTGTTGCAGTTTGTTCTCCTTTGTATTCCTTTGTATTCCTTCCTACCCCTCTGCTCCCTCTTTTCTCCTCCTGTTATTACAACCCTCCTCCCTCCTTCTTCTTCTCCCTCCTCCTCCTCTTCCTCTACTTCCTTCCTCCTCCTCTGCTCCCTGTTTCCTCCTCCTATTATATCAACCCTCCTCCCCTCCCTTCTGCTCCCCTTTTCTCCTTCCTCCTCCTCCTCTTCATCTGCATCTTTTCTTTTTCATCCTTTTCCTTTTCTATAAACCCTTCTCTTCTCCTTCTTCTACTCCCTCCTCCTTTTTATTTCCTATCAACTCCCTCCCTATCCCCCTCTTGTCCCTTCTCCTCCACCCTTCTTCCTCCCCCTGACATTCCTCCCCTCCACCCACACCCCTTCTTCTCCCTCCTCCTCCTCCTTCTTCACGCTTACCCCCTCCCCACTTCCCCTCCCCTTCTTCTCTCCCTCTCCCCCTTCCTCACTCCTACTCCCTCCCTCCTCCCCATCCTCACTTCTACCCTCTTCCTCCTCCCCACTCCCCCTCCCCTCCTCCTTCCTCACTCCTACCCCCTCCCTCATCCCCACTCCTCACCCCCTCCCTCCTTTTTCTCCCTCCTCTTCCCCTTCCGCCTCCCCCTCTAACATTCCTCCTCACCCCCACCCCCTAGGGACCTAAATGGGGGGGTGGGGTGTAGGTACAATGGTCTGGGGACAATGAGTTAAGGCTACTGTGCTGGGCTTTACTTGATTAATGATCCACAGAGAGAGAGTTAGAGTGAGAGAGAGAGAGATGGTGTGTGTGTGTGTGTGTGTGTGTGTGTGTGTGTGTGTGTGTGTGTGTGAGTGAGAGTTAGTGTGTATATGTGTTTGTGATAAAGAGAGAGTGTGTGAGTGAGAGTTAGCGTGTATGAGAGAGAGAGAGAGATTAAGTGTGCGTGTATGTGTGTGTGAGAGAGAGAGAAAGAGAGTTACACAGATACTCAGACCGCCGTGCGGCCCCTGCTACAGTAGGTGGTCCGGCCTCAATACTACTAGACAGGGACAGTTTATAGTGGAAGAATAAGAGAGCAAAGTAAAAGGCTCTCTCCCCACCCTCCCTTCCCTCCAGCTAAAAAGGGAGCTGAGAGAGAGAGAGTGTGTGAGAAAGAATGAGAGAAGTGCGTGTCTCAGTGTGTCCCGAAAGAAAGACTGTGTGTGTGTGTGTGTGTGTGTGTGTGTGTGTGTGTGTGTGTGTGTGTGTGTGTGTGTGTGTGTGTGTGTGTGTGTGTGTGTGTGTGTATATTGAGTGAGAGAAAAATGCTATCGACAAGTAGATTATGACAATAGCAAATAATAATTGTAGCCACACAATAACGTAATCATACCTACCTACGAATCATAATTAGCCAAGGAACAATAACAAAGGTAATTAAATCAACAGTACGATCAATGCAATTAGTAAAACACAAACAGATGGGTAGACACACAACTTGCATGACTATAGTAACTCCAATTAACACACACACACACATTTATCTCTCTCTCTCTCTCTCTCAAACCCCCCACCCCACTTGATCACCCTCTCCACACCCCACTCTTAGCCATTACTCCTCGAATCCCACCCCATTGTCAAACCCTCTCCTCCGTTTTCTATGCCCTCTCGTATATATTATTAGGGATAACTATGGTATATTGGGTGATTAATTTATATCGCGGCGGCCCACCTTCAGTAGATTCCCTTCATTTATCATTATCGTGGGAGGGGCTGGAAGATCTACCTGAGAGAGAGAGAGAAGGAGAGGTACAGTCGGGGTCATACATACCTGAACGCCACTTTATGCAATATACATTATGGTTCACTTTTTCGTAAATTTGTTCATATATTTATAATTTGTTTTAGTTTCCTCCCTAGACCTCCATCAAACTAAAAAAAAACATCCATTAAATTTCCCTTCTAGATTAATTTGTACATTTTTCGGTAGAAAAAGGTCACCGGCCGAAGGCCGGTCTTCCAAAATTACAGGCTCTCTATCGTTCGCCACCTTAATAGCACGAAAAGTCTTAATATTGACAAAGAAATGGGGCGAAAGGTCTTAAAATTGGAGGTTGAAGGTGCGATGTGGTACCCGAACTTTATACCGTGACTGTACAGTAGGCGGGGGTACGCTTAATTACGTCTGGTAGGAAATATGCATCTTATTAAAGGGAGATTTTCACTTGACGGATTTTTTTTCTGGACCCCTTTCTCCCTCATGTTTAACCTCATTGTTGTTTAGATTTTATGACGTTCGCCCAATTAGTTTGGCGATTTTAAGAACTTTCACCCCATTTCTGTCAATTTTAAGACCTTTTGTGTGTCGATTTTTCCGGGCGAGCGATATCGAGCCTGTAATTTAAGAGCGGGACATTTTTTCTACCGAAAAATGTACAAAATCATCTTGAAAGAGTGTCTAGGGGGTGTCATTTTTAGTTTGATTGAGGTCTAGGTAAAAACTAAAAAACCCTTAAAATGACACGAAACGAAAAATAATGGAAAACGAGGCTGCTGGTAATGTGGAGACCGTTCACAACAATGGAGTTTATCGCTCAGGTGAGAGAGAGAGAGAGAGAGAGAGAGAGAGAGAGAGAGAGAGAGAGAGAGAGAGAGAGAGAGAGAGAGAGAGAGAGAGAGAGAGAGAGAGAGAGAGTAGGAGGTGTGTAGCCTATGTGTCATTTTTTTCTCTCATATTTTTTTTTCCTTTTTATCACGACCATTAGGCTGAAGAGGCCCCGAACAATGTGAAGGAGAATCATCTGTTTGTTGTCAGAGGTATATAGAGAGAGAGGAGGGAGGGAGGGAGGGAGGAAGGGAGGGAGGGAGGGAAGGAGAGCAGAAGGAAGGAGGGAGAGAGAGAGAAGGAAGGAGGTAGGGAGGGAGAGAGAGAAGGAGGGATCGGGAGGGGGAGCTAGGGAACTACTACTACTATGGCAGGCCTAAGGCTAATTTGCATACAAGTCCGTGAAGGCATGAAAGGGAAGGAATGTGGGCCTATGTGGTGATTGGGACTTTTTTCGGGTTGAACGGGACTTATTTTTCGGCCTTGATCGGGACTTTTTTCTGCCTTGATAGGGGCTTTTACGGCCTTGATCGGGACTTTTTCGACCTTGATCGGGACTTTTTTCGGCCTTGATTTGGGACTTTTATCGGCCTTGATCGGGACTTTATTTCGGCCTTGATAGAGACTTATTTTCGGCCTTGATCGGGACTTATTTTCGGCCTTGATAGGGGCTTTTTTGGCCTTGATCGGGACTTTTTCGACCTTTATCGGGACTTTTTTCGGCCTTGATCGGGACTTTTTTCGGCCTTGATCGGGACTTTTTTCGACCTTGATTTGGGACTTTTATCGGCCTTGATCGGGACTTTATTTCGGCTTGATAGAGACTTATTTTCGGCCTTGATCGGGACTTATTTTCGGCCTTGATAGGGGCTTTTTCGGCGTTGATCGTGACTTTTTCGACCTTGATCGGGACTTTTTTCGGCCTTGATTTGGGACTTTTATCGGCCTTGATCGGGACTTTTTGCGGCCTTTAATCGGGACTTACTGTATATTCGACCTTGATCGGGACTTTTTTCGGCCTTGATCGTGTTGGTGGTAATGGTATGTAGAAAGTCCGATATAACGTTTTTCTCTCTTTCTTTTTTCTTTCAATTTTTTATTCGATTTTGATCATTAATTTGCCGAACGATGCCATTGCTTGTTTGAGTTCGAGTGTGATATAGAGTTTGATTTTTTTTTTTTTTTTTTTTTTTTTTTTTTTTTTTTTTTACTCTTAATCATTTGGCTACGACAGGCCTCTCCTGGACTTAAGTTTTTTTTCTTCTATCTGGACCCCTTTCTCCCTCATGTTTTGCCCAATTAGTTTTGAAATTTGAAGATATTTTCCCCCATTAGTTTGGCTAGTTTAAGACCGTTCGCCCCATTTCTTTGTAAATTTTAAGACTTTTCGTGCCATTTATGTGTCGATTTCTTACTGGCGAGCGACAGCAAGTCTGCAATTTAGGAGGTAAACAGCAAACTAAACAAATCCTCACTACGAACATAAATTATTAACCATTGCAGTACCAGCGACGTGTGGTACATTTTATTCTAGCTGTGTTTAGACCATATTATGCAGCTTGGGAAGGATCTGTGGTCGTTAAAAGGGTTGGTTGAGAGAGTTTGACGCCTTATCATTGCTAGAGGTCCCTCCCAAGCTGAATAAAATCGCCTAATAGTCGCCCAGAATATGATAAAAAGGACGTCCCCGGTAGTGAATGGGTTAAGCACACAAAGCGCAGGTAAACAGCCAACCCGACCCTAGCTACCGGCACCCCCCTAATAGGACTAAGTATAAGCCTTCCTGCTCCTCCTGTTCTCTTTCTTTCTATCTATCTATCTATCTATCTATATATATATATCCCGCTCTCGCTCTCGCTCTCTCTCTCTCTCTCTCTCTCTCTCTCTCTCTTTCTCATCATTCACCAATACATTTTTCCCATTGCCAACCAGTTTGTATTCTGTAGGTGCGGTCTTTGTCTCACCTGTTCCGATATAATGGAAGCCGGCTGGGTGGGTCTATTATTGATCTATACCTGTCTTATACCTGTTCTGGATCCTGTTGTCTTAGTTGGAGCTGGTATGCTAGCTATGTTGTCTGTACTGCGACTTTATATATTATGTTTTCCTTGTTTTACTTGTCTTATACCTGTTCTGGTCCCTGTTGTCTTAGTTGGAGCTGGTATGCTAGCTATGTTGTCTGTACTGCGACTTTATATATTATGTTTTCCTTGTTTTACTTGTCTTATACCTGTTCTGGTCCCTGTTGTCTTAGTTTGAGCTGGTATGCTAGCTATGTCGTCTGTACTGCGACTTTAAATATTATGTTTTCCCTGGCATTCAACTTGTTTTTGTGTTTTACTTGTCTTAAACCAGTTGTGGACCCTGTTGTCTTACTTGAGCTGGTATTATGGCTATGTCGTATGTATTATATGAGTATTTGTCTATTTGTCCTGTTTAGTTGTGTGTGTGTGTGTGTGTGTGTGTGTGTGTGTGTGTGTGTGTGTGTGTGTGTGTGTGTGTGTGTGTGTGTGTGTGTGTGTGTGTGTGTGTGTGTGTGTGGTTATATTTTATTTTTATTTTATTTATTTATTTTTTTGGTTTGCTTTACAATTTGGATATTTGTGTAAGTTGCTGTCAATATTGCTTTTATGAACAGTATACATATCTGTTTTCTACCTGTCCCAGCTTCTGTTATCACACCTGATCTGGTATTCTAGCTATGTGTTCTGTGATATGAGGTTATTTGTCTGTCTTTCCTGTAGTATTTTAACATGTATGTATTTTTGTTTTGTTCTCTGGTGTTTTGTACAGCTGATATTAATTCTACTGATGTATATACAGTATAACTAAATTTGGTGTCCTATTTGTCTTATTGTTTTGTCTTTCTAACATGCTACTTTGTTTAATGTATTACTAATCATGGTGTTCTGTTTGTCTCTATTACTAATCATGGTGTTCTGTTTGTCTCTATTACTAATCATGGTGTTCTGTTTGTCTTTATTACTAATCATGGTGTTCTGTTTGTCTTTATTACTAATCATGGTGTTCTGTTTGTCTTTATTACTAATCATGGTGTTCTGTTTGTCTTTATTGCATTACTGTTCTTATATGTACATGTACAGTATGTATGTATGTATATACACTGGCACTTTCCCCAGTTTTCCTTTTTTTATGGGGGTGGCCGACTCGAGACAGCTCGAACATGGACATCATACACATCAGAAAGACAAAACAAAACAAACAAAAATCACAAAATCACACACATCTATGCTACTTTGTTATTGGCCTTATTCGTTACCACCTTTCACAAAATGTTCGATGATTTTGTATCGAACATCTTCGATTATATTATTTTAAACATTGCTTGGTGTATTTCTTCACTCTTATGGTGGTTAAAAATTACGATGAAGATGATCTGAAGTGAAAATACTAATAATTATGAGGGTAGCTTGATCAATGCATATGGTTTATTTATCCAATGATGTGTTAATTTGGGTGTAGTGATGGTGATGATGAGGTGGTGAGACTGGTGAAATGGTACAGTAAAAGAGAGAGAGAGAGAGAGAGAGTTACATAGAGATGCATAGATACCTAGAGAGAGAGAGAGAGAGAGAGTCTTGACTTGATTAATCTAATTGCTTTATTTTGAATTTTGTGAAACTGCCTCAATGCAACCACTACACATCCATTCCAAAAGGGTGAACAGTATTCCATCTGAGAACGAACATGTATTTTATATATAGCCTAATGGCTAACTGCTTGTCAGTGAAACATTCTCGAACTCTGTATAGAAGTCCAATTTTGTACAGGCTTTTTTAGCAATGGATCTAACATGAGGTGTCCAGCTCAGGCTGACATTCAATGTTACACCAAGGATATCAGTACTAGAGGAGGTGGACATTTCAGTACTAGAGGAGGTGGACATATTTATTTCATTAATAATTTTATGGGAGTCAGAGAGATTCCTTCTGTTAGAAAATTGTATGTACTTGGGTTTTTGTGCATTAAATTAAACTAAATTTTGTCGCTATTTATTAATTTTAGATAGGTCCTGGTTCAGTTAGTTAGTTAGGTAAAATAGGACTTCAAAGGCTATCAACCCTTCTAGATTATTAAGCCAGCGCACTGTACAGGGGAGGTGTGGTGGAGTGGTCTTGCCACTGGATGTGTGAGTAATGGATGTGTGAGTAATACTGGTGAAAATGTATATATTATTCGCGCGATTTAAACAGCGAGGATGGCATTATCTTACTGCATTACAATTAAACCAAGAAGGAAAAAGATATCTTCGTTTATTATGTTATCACTTTGTTGTACATTACTTGCTGTGAGTATTGTTAAGACTTCCTCAATGTATTCACTATGTAATTTGGATATAACGAAATATTTTACAATCTTCAATTCAGTATCTCATCAATCGTGTTTGTGTTGGTAGTATAGAGAAATTAGCGAGATTTTGTTTGGACAGAATGCTGACAAATTTACTTATGTAAACCACTGCAATTAATTGGGGTCTGCCTATCTCCCTCGTTATCACTCCAATGTCCTCTTTATAACTCACTCTCTCTCTCTCTCTCTCTCTCTCTCTCTCTCTCTCTCTCTCTCTCTCTCTCTCTCTCTCTCTCTCTCTCTCTCTCTCTCTCGTAACTGGTTACATTAATAAAACGGAGTAATTATTAATGGAGTTGAATTAGATTGGGCTCCAATGACTAGTGAAGTCCCCCAGGGCTCAGTACTTGGTCCAATATTGTTCACAATATATATTAATGCTATAGACAATGGCGAAAGAATGAGGGAGAGAGAGAGAGAGAGAGAGTGTGATAGTGAGAGAGAGAGAGAGAGAGAGAGAGAGAGAGAGAGAGAGAGAGAGAGAGAGAGAGAGAGAGAGAGAGAGACAGACAGACAGACAGACATACACAGAGAAAGAGAGAGAGAGAGAGAGAGGGGGTGGGGGTGGGTGGGTGGGGAAGGATCAATACTGTATGGTGTGGTGTATATACTGTATATAAGAGAGAGTGAAGGGGTAATTACAAGGGACAGGGTGACCACTGGGCCATCCCACACTGACGTATTATGATGGATTATACTGCTACCCCCCCCCCCTCTCTCTCTATATATATATATATATATATATATATATATATATATAAAATTATTGCTCTATGTGGATGAGGTAGACAACAGACAAACCTGCCTGTGACGAGTGCCTTCCCCAGATTTGAAAGAGTGACAGTGCCAAAATCAAGGATATACTGTATATATATATTATAGATATTTATATATATATATATATATATATATATATATATATATATATATATATACAGTATATATAAATATAAATATATATATATATACTATTGTCCAATTGGTCTCATTTCCTGCATCTCTAAAGTTTTTTAAGCTATTCTTGCACTTTTCTTTAACATTTTCCCTCATTTAGTTCCGATACACTTGATTTGTGTTGCCTTTAATCCCTTTAATTTCCCCCTCCCTTCTCCCCCCCCCCCTCCTCCCTATTCCTCTGGTTCTCCCCTCTCTACCTCTTTCTCCTCCTTTCCCCCTCTTTTCGTTGTCCTAATCTATCTTCATTATTCGGCTTTCTCCGGGCCTGTTATTTCGGCTGTCCTTGTCTTCCACATTCGCTGTTATGTTATGTTCTTTCTTTTCTCGTGCTACCTTCATTATTCGGCTTTCTCGTGACTGTTATTCTCGGCTATTCTAGTTTTCCACTTTCTCTTTTATGTTGTTCCTTCTTGTCTCGTGTTACCTTCCTAATCTATCTTTATTGGCAATATAACTAAACCACTAATTAACTTACAAATAAACCTAATTAAAGAAATCAATGGCATTATTGAACACGTGTGGCACTCCCAGGACTCGAACCTAGGATACTCACACAGAAATCCAGAGCATTATTCGGCTTTCTCGTGCCTCGTATTGTCGGCTGTCCTTGTCCTCCACTTTTGCTGTCCCTTCTTCTCTCGTGTTACCTTTCTTCTAACTTATTAACCCCCTTCGGTAATTGAGAACGTATATATTCCTTTTATCTGGCTATCAGCAGACGCTTTTATTTGGACTATACAAAAGTTTGATTACTCTAGTCGTTCTTGAGTTGAGCAGGTTAATTAGTGATCAATAGTGTTGGCCAACTTATAATAAATGGACTAT
>CM064503.1:3098513-3178513 GCA_032716605.1 Paralithodes platypus | reverse complement strand
AAAATATCTCTAATGCCCCATAAACACAATATCTCTAATGCCCCATAAACACAATATCTCTAATACCCCATAAACACAATATCTCTAATGCCCCATAAACACAATATCTCTAGTGCCCCATAAATGTCTCCTGTAAAATAGAAGTGTCTCCCCAAGCCCCTACCAATTCGGAATACAGTTAATATATATACAGCGGACAGTGTTAATTTCACGGTGTGTAATGGATGATAGAGTGCTTAAGGGGGAGCGAGTTGCTCTTTCTCCCTCATGTTTAGTCCCATTAGTTTAGAGATTTTAAGAAGTTCGTTCCATTAGTATGGCGATTTCAAGACCTTTTGCTCTATTCCTTTTGTTAATATCAGGACCTTTCGTACCATTTAGGTGTCGAATTCTCCTGGCGAGCAATTAGTCTGTAATTCGAGGAGGAACCTGCCTTCGGCCGTGGTGGAGGTCTAGCAAGGTTACTATAACATAAATAAATACACACGTAAATAGTCCAAAAAATAACCACTACCTCCTTAATGTCCAGCAGGTCTGGGCGTTTGTAGCCCCCCCCCCCCCCCCCCCAACACACACACACACACACACACACACACACACACACACACACACACACCACCACCACACACACACACACACACACACACACACACACACACACACACCACCTTTCCTTCCTCCTTTCCTTGGCCGGCTTGGGGTCTTGGGATCAGCTGTTGTTTGGGCCAATTAACTCTTCAGGGTTCGAGTACTGAGTTGGACGTAAGAGCGGTCGATTTTTGTATATACATCTTTCCGTATATCAGTATGTCTAAGTAATTTAGTTGGTTGGTTGGTTGGTTAAAGATTTAGTTACTTGGATAGATAGCTAGATGGGCAAACGTCGCCGGTATAGAAGGGGTTAAATCGACCATTCACAAACTGTTAAGGGGAGGTTTTTAGTTGATTCCCTAGACTTCCATCAAGCTTAAAATTACTCCCCCTTGACCCCCTTTCAAGATAAATTTTTACATTTTTCGGTAGAAAAATTTCCCGGCCGAAGGCCGGTTCCCCTTAAATTACAGGCTCGCTATCGCTCGCCAGGAAAAAATCGACACCTAAATGGCACGAATGGTCTTAAAATTGACAGAAATGGGCGAGGGTTCTTAAAATCGCCAAACTAATGGGGCAAGCGTCTTTAAATCTCACAAGCAATGGGGCTAAACATGAGGGAGAAAGAGATTCAGAAAAAAATCCTCCAGGTGGAAATCTCCCCTTAATTAACCCCTTCTGTACCGGCGACGTCTTTCTTATTTTATTTTCGCTACATTTAGACGATTTTAAGAAGTTTAGGAAGGATATAATGGTCGCTAAAAGTAATACTTGAGATAGTTTGCAGACTTTTAATGGGTAGACGTCCTTCCTAAACTGAATAGAATCGTCTAATAGGGAATGGGTTAACCCTTTCTGTACCGTCCACAACCTTTGATTTTGGCTCTTACTAATTAATCTTATTCAGTTTAGAAAGGATCTCTAGCAATTATAAGGCTTCGAACTATCTCAATCAACCCTATTAACTACCACAGATCCTTCCCAAGCTGCATACATTTATCTAAATATAGCTAAAATATAATATAACAGACGTCGCTGGTACAGAAAGGGTTAACCCCTTCTGTACCGGCGACGTCTATTTAATTGTATTCTTGCTATTATGTAGACGATTTCGGCCAGTTTATGAATGATCTGTTGTAGTGAAAAGGGTTAAGGGAGATAGTTCGAAGCCTGTTAATTGCTGGAGGCCCTTTTTAAACTGAATAAAGTAGTTTAATAGTGTCCAAAATATGATAAAATGAACGTCGCTGGTAGGGTGGCGCTAATAAGTCATGTATCGGCTGTCATTACGTTTGGCTCACTCTGTGCTGTATTAATGTCTGTCAGATGTTGACTAGGGTGGGTAAGTGTAGGAACATGTTGGTATATCTCACTCAAACAGAAGAAATCATTTGTAAATATTGCTGATACCAATTATTGATCAAAGCATAATTGGTGCCGAGACATCACTTATGAGCCCGACTGTACAGAAAGAGTTAAGTATCGGCTGAATAAAAGTTAACATTATTTGGGAGGCGTTAACAAGATAATGTTTTTATTGAAAATGTATTCCTATTCTAGATCTAATCGTGTGACAGTAAGTACATTAAGTAGACAATAGCGTGTTTAGATGAGAGTGAAGGGGGGGGGGGGGGGATGGGCGTATTTATTTGCTCTTGTATGTATATTTTAATGTTAATGTTTTAGTTTCCCCCATAGACATCCATCAAGCTTAAGAAATACACCTCCTAGACCCCCGTTGAAGATATATTGGTACATTTTTGGGTAGAAAAATGTCATGGCCTATGGTCGATTACAGGCTTGCTATCGCTCACCAGGAAACAAATCGACACCTAAATGGCACAAAAGGTCGTATCATTAACAAAGAAATGGGGTGAAAGGTCTTGAAATCGGCAAACTAATAGGCCGAATATATCTAAAAAACTGAAAACTAAAGGGGCTACACATGAGGGAGAAAGGGGACCAGCAAAACCACCCCTCCCCCCTCAATCCTCACCAATATCTCCACATCTGCCACCCTTGTTATGTCCATGCCTCACTGCGATCTGGTTTAGGGTATATATATACCTGTATATATATATATATATATATATATATACTGTATATATATATGTGTTTGTTTGTTTGTTTACATCTACTATGGGTTTCAGAGGTCGTGTGGCATCGTTTTTCGGGAATAACTTATTAACAAACAGTTGGATCAGTATGATATTTTGACACAGCTTTTTTCACAACGTCCCCTAATTTTTGTCAATATAGTGCATTACAAAAGTGTAGAAATAAGCCACTTGTCCCTGTGTCATGAGGTTAAAGTCGCACATTAATTACTAAGAAACAGACAAGGCTACCGTGGCTTACCTGTGAGAACCACCAAACCATTATTGCTCCTCCATCAAACACGGTAGTTATCAGCCACCACCCAACCCTATTATCGCCTTTAAATTCAAGTAATCTGTCAATATCAAGTATAAATATAAAAAAATGCATACTGTTTGTATATTTACACTTGATATTGACAGCTAACCCCTTAATTGAAAAAGTGCTAAAGCAAACAAATTGCTTATATCTACGCCTATGTCCTGGTTAACTCTTCCCAAATGGTAGAAATATTAGCTCGACTTCTCTGGTTATTAGGGTATTAAGGGGAGATCTCCACTTGAGGGATTTTTTTCTTGACCCCTTTCTCCCTCATGTTTAGCCCCATTGCTTTTGATATTATAAAACGTTTGCCCCATTAGTTTAGCGATTTTAAGAACTTTCACCCCATATTAAGACCTTTCGTGCAATTCAGGTGTCGATTTTATCCTGGCGAGCGATAGCGAGCCTGTAATTTAAGAGGAATCGGCCTTCGGCCGGGAAATTTTTCTACCGAAAAATGTACAAATTAATCTTGAAAGGGGGTCTACGGGGTGTAATTTAAAGTTTGATGGAGTTGTAATAACACACTGAAAACCTCCCCTTAAGGAGTAAATATTTAATAGCAATATACAGTATAGTGAATGGACTATAAGACTGTTAATAATATCCATACTTAAGAGGGTACAGCTTGGTTTTTGGCCTATGTATATATTTGTGTATTTTTTGAGTTTCCTTGTTAGACCTCCATCAAGCTTAAAAGATCACCCCCTACACCCCCTTTCAAAATAGATTTGTACATTTTTTCGGCCGGATTCCTTCTAAAATTACAGGCTCACTATCGCTCGTCAGGAAAAAATCGACACCTAAAGTGTTAATATGGACAAAGAAATGTGGCGGAAGGTCTTAATTTCGCCAAACTATTGGAACGAACGTCTTAAATTCTCAACACAAATATGCTAAACATGAGGGAGAAGGGGGTCCAGTAAAAGCAACTACCTGCCCCTTAAAGACATATGGTGGAATTCAGTTACCTACCTTAACCCCTTCTGTACCGACGACGTATTTTTTTGTTTACTTTATTCTGGCTACTAGTAGACGATAATATTCTGTTTATAAAGGGCCTCCAGCAGATAAAAGGCTTCGAACTGTCTCGCTTCAAACAAATTACTACCACAGATTCTTCTTAAACTACACAAAATCGTCTAAATATAGCTACAGTAAAGTTAAAAAGACGTTGCCGGTACAGAAGGGGTTAAGTGATTAGGGAATTAGGGGTCAACATTAATTAGCTATATATGGAGTATAATCCTGCGTGAATAATCTCAATACTTCAATAAATATAGTGGATTTCAGCTACCCATGTTATCCAGCTGGTAGCATAAAAATGGTCAACACCTAATGTCACCAGTTGACCTCTAACAAACCTCGATGCCTCGCCAGACCCATTTTCTGACATTGAAGAATATAATAAAGTTATTCTATTCTATTTTATAAACTCAGGCCCAATCCCCACTTTTGTTATTTTTGTTTCCGCGTTTCCTTTTTTTTTAAGGGGGGGGGGGCGACTCAAGACAGAGCCAGAATAGGGACAACACAGCAGAAAACAATGAACACACAAAAACAAAATACAACTTCACATAATAAAGCTACACTATCTTTTTCCCCCCACACCCCTTCGTTCGCAATATATACCCTCCATTTTCGTCGCAAGCCCTTACTTTTCGCCAAGCTATCATACAATATTCGATTTTAGAACTCCCGACAGCTTACGATCACGCAGTCAATTTACGAGTCAAACCCGCGACCGACTTACTAGTTACTTCCCGTGTCCACAAACAAGATGAACAGTATCATTAATATTTCACAACATGGAATTATTGTTCAAGTCTTAAACCGAAGTCACATGAGCTCTTTTACAGCATAGTTTTGTATAAATATATATATATATATATATATATATATATACTTATACAGTTATTCTGGCTATCATTAGACGATTTCTTACAGTTTAGGACGGAGCTGTGGCAATGATAAGAGTAAAGACTATCTCAATTAACCCACTGACTTCCATATACCCATCTTAATCTGAGTATGATCGTCTAATGATAGCCAGAAAAAAAGAAAAGACATGTGTAGTCGGATCTTGAAAGGGTTAACAACGATTGCCTTGCCCCTAACTTAGTCACACGCTCTAAGGGGAGGTATTTGTTGTTGTTTTTCTGCACCCCCTTCTCCTTAATTAGTTAGCTCCATTATTTAAGAGATTTTAAGACTGTCGCCCCATTAGTTTGGCGATTTTTTTTAGACTTTTCGCCCCATTTCTTTGTCAATATTAAGACCTTATAGGTCCATGTGTGTGTCCAGACGGTTTGACCCCAACGTCCCTTGAAGTTGGCTCTCTGTCACTCTTTTTGGCTTTGGGGGAGACACTCGTACAGGCAGCCTGCCTTTTGTCTCCTTCATACACATAGCACAAATAATAATTTAGGTGTCGGTTGTTTCCTAGCGAGCGAGAGCGAGCCTGCAATTTAGGAAAACTCGGGTGTGTGTGTCTGTGTGTGTTTGTTGTATTTTTTAATTTTTGTTTTTTCAAAGTTCGATAGATGTCTGAGGAGGAATCTATTAAAAGAATAATACTAATAATAATAATAATAATAATAATAATAATAATAATAATAATAATAATTAATAATAATAATAATAGTAATAATAATTGAAATAATAATAAGTACAAAATATAATAATAAAACCAAATATCAGGTAAACATAAAATTGGACGAGAAAACCCCACAACTTAATGGTGATGTAAGTTATAGGTAATATTATGCCAGTATTGAAGCGTCTACTTATTTGAGCGATGCTGCTAAACGTCTTAATACTTCCCTGCTCTAATATTTGACTTTGATCCCCTACTTACTTCTCTCCTAATTATATCTCTCGGATATATATTGCGGCCGCCAGTTACTAGTTTTCTTAGTTTTTTTGTTTCCGTTTATCGAAAGTGAATATTTGTCAAGCAGTGTAAATATGTTGACTGACTGGATATCTTTACCATATATATATATATATATATATATATATATATATATATATATACAGTATATAGATAGATAGATAGATAGAGAGAGAGAGAGAGAGAGAGAGAGAGAGAGAGAGAGAGAGAGAGAGAGAGAGAGAGAGAGAGAGAGAGAGACCTGGACTCCTACATATATTGAGTGTTGCCGATATTTGATTGTCTGCTGTGCTCCAAATACGATATTTTAGTTAAATTTCAATCGGTACTACAGTGTGTATGCCGCTTGATAAATGTCACCTTAATTAAGTGCATTTTGGCCATAGTTTACAGGCAGGTTAATTACTGAAGTCTCGCAGGTAAATTTTCATCACCAGTGAGAGTTAGGGTCTGGCGTGCAGGCACACTGTCCGAAATATACAATATAATTATAATATATATATATTTTTTTTTTTTTTTTTTTTTTCTAGCTGCACTTCCTTAACAAAACCTGTCTTATTTTCAGATGGTGACAACATGAATCTATGGGAATCGTCGGTACAACTGATTCGCTGTACACCAAATTGTCCAGGTAAGGTATTTTTTAGACCCATGTACCTATGTTTAGTTAGGAGGTTTGTACAGCACCTTGACTGATGTTATTCCTTTCTGTACCGGCGACGTCTTCTTTATTGGATGTCAGCTACTATTACATGATTTAATGAAGCTTAGGAAGGATATATGGTTGCTAAAAGGATGAATTGAGATAACTTGTAGCCTTTAAACGGGTAAACATCCTTCCTAAGCTGAATAAAACCGTCTAATAGTTCCCAGAATATAATGAAAAAAGACGTCGCCGGTACAGAAGGGGTTAAGGGATGACAAATGCAAATCACGGTACGATTGGTCAAATAAGTCGTGTCTCTGTTGTCAATACGTTTTGCTCGCTGTGTGCTGTATTGATGTCTGTCAGATGTTGAATAAGGTGTGTAAAGAAAGGAACACATGTTTGCATATCTCACTCGAAACGATGAAATAAAGGTTAGATAGCGCTGATACCAATGATTGATCGAAATATACTTGGTGCCGCGACATCATTGATTTGGCCGACTGTACTCTTGCGCCGACCCCAACTCTCACCCGGACTGTCCTATTACCGTTACCGACCTAATTGATTGATCGATTAATCTATTAATTTATTTATTTATTTATCTATTTATTTATCTATTTATTTTATTGATTGATTGATTGATTTGATTGATTAACCCTTTTTGTACCAGCGACGTCTGTTTTTTGTTTTTTGTATTATTATTCTATTTATACTCAGACAATTTTGTGCAGCTTGGGAAAGATCTGTGGTAGCTAAAAAGAGTTGATTGAGATACTTCGAAGCCTTATAATTGTCAGAGATCCTTCCTAAGCCGACTAAAATCGATTAGTAGAAGCCAAAATATGGTAAAAAAAAGGATGTCGACGGTACAGAAGAGGTTAATGGATAGACAACTTTTACCTGCCGAATCACCCGATAATTTCTTCGGGTAACTAACGATCGGCATACGTATTTTGGTAACGTTTTCGGGCCTCTTTTGTGTTGGAATTGGCAACCATCCCGAAGATAGATTATTAAGGTGAGGTTTTTAGTTTGATCCCTAGATCTCCATTAATTAAAAAAAGAAATACTCCCAAACCCCCCTTCCAGATTAATATGGGGGCTCCGTCACCCTCCCCCTGGGGGTGAGGGGACAAAAATAAATGTTGCTGAAGACCTATTCTGGCACGTCCTTAGTATGCATGCTAAGTATGGGCTCTCCATCTTGAAAACTGAGGTAGTTGGGGGGGGGGGGGGCGTGACCTATTCTGGCATCCCCTAAGTATGTATGCTAAGTATGGGTTCTCCATCTTGAAAACTGAGGGAGTAGGTCCCCCCCCCCCCCCCCACACACACACACTTAAAACCTATTCTGGCAACCCCTTAGTATGAATGCCAAGTATGGGCTCTCCATCTTGAAAACTGACGGAGTAGTTCGTGAACAAACAGACAGACAGACTCACAGAAAGTTCCCTTTATATAGTACCGGTAGATATATTTATTATTATTATTATTATTATTATTATTATTATTATTACCATTATTATTATTGTTAATATTATTATTATTATCATTATTGTTATTATTATTATCGTTATTATTGTTATTATTTGTATTATTATTATTGTCATTGAAAGTTGTCTGGGGATTACATTTCGTTTATTTACGTGTTGATTGATGAAGGAAGGGTCCCAATCACTCGTCAGCAGTGATTTACGAGTGGCAGATCGCGTGCCTCCCTGCTTTATATCGGAGAGTAATTATGGCCTTGTTAGTGAGAGCTATCCGGAAGGCCATTTGTCGCAGCTTCAATCCCTTCTGTACGGTCGCGCTAATAAGTCATGTCCCAGCTGTCATTACGTTTGGCTTGCTCTGTGCTGTATTAATGTCTGTCAGATGTTGAATAGGGTGGGTAAGTGTAGGAATATGTTTGTATATTTCACTCGATATGAAGAAATGAAGCTTAGATATTGCCGATACCAATTATTGATCAAAACATACTTGGTGCCGAGCCATCACTTATTAGCGCGACTGTACCGGTGACGTTTTGTTTACTTTATTTTGGCTGCTAATATACATGTTGTTTCTAGGTTAATAAGGGCCTCCAGTAATGTACAAACTTCGAAATATCTCACCTAACCCTTTTGCGACCACAGACCCTTCTGAAACCGCACAAAATCGCTTACCTATAGATAGAATGAAACAAAAAAGACGTCGCCGGTACAGAAGGGGTTAATCTTGTTTTTATCTTGAGGATCATGCCGCGTTTTAACAGTGTATTCTGGTTATCATTAGACGATTTTATACAACGTAGGAAGGATCTATGGGAATTAAAAGAGTAAAGACTGTTTCCATTAACCCTCTGACTTCATATACCCTTCCTAATCTGAATAAAATCGTTTAATAGTAGCCAGAAAACAGAGAAGACATACGTATTCCATCTTGAAAGGGTTAACGTCTTTATCGCCGTGCTGTCTCTGGGATTGACGGTGATACGGTACTCTCGGGTCTTTCCTCTTAACCCTTTCATTACCGGCACAGACCTTTTAATTTTATTCTGGCTACTATTACAGTATGTCATTCAATTTAATAAGAGCTTCGAGTAATTAAAAGGCTTCGAACTCTCCCTTACACCTTTTTACTACCTCAGATACTTCCTATGCTGCTCAAAAATAGGCTAAGCATAGCTAGAATGATGTTAAAAGAACGCCGCCGGTTTAGAAGGGGTTAATTCAGGTTCAATTAATTATTCCATTGCTGACCCGTATATCATTATTCCATTGCTGACCCGTATATCATTATTCCATTGCTGACCCGTATATCATTATTCCATTGCTGACCCGTATATCATTATTCCATTGCTGACCCGTATATCATTGCAATGCTTTGAAGATTTCGTCGCTCTGTCTTGATGATGATTTATTTACAAGTCACCATAATACTTTTAGCCGCTAATATATTTCAAAACATTCTCATTCATCCACTGTTCTATTAATAACCAACTTTTTAACATTCACTTCTCAAAACATAAAATAAGTATAAATCCGAATAAGGCGCCGAAATCGTTAAGGAGGGTGAATCGTCCATCTTACTATTGTTGACATAATGTCCTTGGAGGTGATTTGTGGTTCACCTGCCTGCCACTTAACAGGAGGTGTAATTAGGGCCCATAGACACACACCTTGCGCCTCATTACCGGCTGCTAATAGTCTAGGTTGGGGAAGGAGAAGAAAAAATCGGTAGGAGCCGGTGTAACTTAATCAAAATTGAGATTTATGGTGCCCGGGTTGGATTGGGGTTAATAGACCTGTGGGGAGAGAGATTTACGTAGATGTATACATAGATACACTGGCCACACATATCTTACGATCACTGCGAGGTGGCCAGAACTTAATCCTAGTAGAGAGAGAGAGAGAGCTTTGTGCTGAGTAAGAATTTGGATGTGTGTGTGTGTGTGTGTGAGTGTGTGAAAGTAATACATATATATATATATATATACACACACATATTTACAGAGAGAGAGAGAGAGAGAGAGAGAGAGAGAGAGAGAGAGAGAGAGAGTATAATTAGCTTCTCCACCTCTTAGATAAAGCATTTAGGCAACTTAATTATACGTATAAACATAAACATCCTATAATATAAGGTCTTGTATATAGTAGTTATAATCTGTGCACCCCTTGTACTGTTAGCTGCATTATCTACTGTAGGTTATCACAGATGCACATGACAGGTTAATTGAATTATACTTGGGTATCTTAACCCATTATTATGGACTCGAGTTTATTATTTATTTTTTGAGTGCCAGATATCATCAGTTAATTGCATCCAATATATTATTTAGTCGATATATATATTTATATATACAGTATATATATATATATATATATATATATATATATATATATATATATAGAGAGAGAGAGAGAGAGAGAGAGAGAGAGAGATAGTCTGTAACCTTGTGATGGATAGATGTCCTTCCTAACCAAATTTAAATCACCTAACAGTTGCCAGAATGTATCGAAAAGGACGTCACCGGTACTGTATGGGATAAATAACTAACATAACTTGATCATAACCTTGTCTAACGCAATTATACCTAATGTTATCTAAACAGGTGGGTTAAAGTTCTTTATTCTGGATTATTTGCATTTATTGTGTTATTTTAATAGACCCCCTTCTCCCTCATGGTTAGCCCCATTAGTTTTGAGATACTTAAACATTCGCCCTATTAGTTTAGCCATTTTAAAACCTTTAAACCCCATTTCTGTGTCAATATTTAGACTTTTCGTGCCACTTACTGTAGGTGTCGATCTTTTCCCATCAAACGATAGCGAGCCTCTAATTTAGGAGGAATCGGCCTTCGACTGGGACACTTTTTCTACCGAAAAATGTAATATTTGATCTCGAATGGGGTCTTAGGCGTGTTGTTTTTAAGCTTAATGAAGATTTACGGAGCAAACTACAATATATTAAAATATATAATAACTTGATATACTGTATATATATAATATAGTGAGCTGGATCATCTTCAAGTGCAAGTCATAGAGAGATTATTATAGGGATGTACTTACTGTACTCTCTCTCTCTCTCTCTCTCTCTCTCTCTCTCTCTCTCTCTCTCTCTCTCTCTCTCTCTCTCTCTCTCTCTATCTATCTATCTATCTATCTATCTATCTATCTCTCTCTCTCTCTCTCTCTCAGAAATAGCCTACGGACTGTAGTAAAATAGTGGATTGGTCAGAAAAGTGGCAAATGCCCTTTAATGTTGACAAATGTCAAATTTTGCACGTTGGTTCAAAAAACAAAAAGTATGATTATCAAATGAAAGGCCAACCAATAATAGCAAACTCTAAGGTTAAAGATCTCCGGGTTATAATATCAGAAAACTTAAAATCTTCAGAGCAATGTGCGGCTGCGGCAAATAAAGATACCAAAGCCTTGGGATTTATAAACAGAAATTTTACCTATACAAACGAAAACATTATTTTGCCGTTATTCAAAAGCATTGTTAGACCCCATCTTGAATATGGCGTTCAGTTCTGGTCCCCGTATCTCAAGAAAGACATTAAAACACTCGAATCTGTGCAGTGTAGAGCAACTAAACTAATTCCCTCTCTGAAAAACAAGCCATATTATGAAAGATAAAAGAAATTAAATTTGTTCGCGCTAAAGAAAAGGAGGTTGCGAGGCCAACTTATCGAGTGTTTTAAGACACTTTAGGGATTTGACAGAGTAGATATCGGTGCATTGTTCACGATTAATAATAATGCTGCAACCCGAGGTAATGGAATTAAATTAATTAGAAAAAAGGCATCCTTAGCTGTGACACAACATTTCTTCACATGCAATGCGGTTAAAGAGTGGAATAGTTTACCAAGGGAGGTGGTCGACAGTCATTTTATTGATACGTTTAAGAAAAGACTGGACGATCATCTAATGAAGATTGAATTAATATAAATTAATCAGTAGGGATGTGTAATTTCCTTTTCAAACTAATTTCTTCCTATACTATATAAAAACTTTCCTTGTGGGCATTTCCTGACCCACAAGGTTACATTTCATCCTATTTTCCGGTACGGCTTTTTAGTCAGAGGGTGCGGAGGGTTGGGAGAGAGCCTTCTACTTTACTGTCCTATTCTTCCACTATAAATGTCCCTGTTTTGTAGTATTAAGGCCGAACCACCTAGTTGGGGCCGCAAGGACTAAGTATCTGTATAACTCTGTGTAACTCTCACTCTCGCTCATAATTAGCCCTCATCTCTCCCCCCCATTTATCTATCCTTCGCATCTCGCCTTTTCCGCAATTCGTTTAATATTACCGTAAATATATTTGTCGTTTAATGGAGGTTACTAATGGGAGGGGGCCGTATTTTCGGCACGTGGCCCCTAATGTACTGGTATTTGATTACGCTAATTATTCTGCTTTTACGGAAACGGATTAATTGCCGTAGCGATATTCGGGAGGAAATCGAAAATGTATATTACTCGAAGTTTCATATTTTGGTTATAATTTTTAGCCCGGTGACAGGATATCTCAACCAGTAGACCCTTTCAACCAGTAGTTCTCAACCAGTGCTAATTCAACCAATACGGTTAGGTTAGGTTTAGAGTTAGGTCAGTACGTTAAATTGACACTGGTTTGGTTGGTTTTTATTGATCTCTAACGTAATTTCACCCACATTTTGTTGGCATTTTAACTCAAGGATTCGGGATTATTTATTTGGTGAGATATCCAGAGCCAACAGATTGTTTTTGGCATTGCTCATATTCACACACGTACTGTATACACACACACACACACACACACACACACACACACACACACACACACATATATACATACATACATACATACATACATGCATGCATACATATACACACACACACACACACACACACACACACACACACACACACACACACACACACACACACACACACATTCGGACCCTACCCAAGTCACTTACCAAACATATTTCCATGACATAATCACAAATGACCTTCACGATGGAAGAGGATTGCAGGCTACTCGCTCTTTACCCAAGCTGTACAATCTAATTATTCTAAGCACCTTCTGTTAGCCTAAATATTGAAGACGAGGGACTGGAGTTCTCGAAAAGGGGCTCCAGTCCTGAAAATATACTTGACTTACAGTGTGCTGGCTTAATAATCCAGAAGGGTTGATAGCTTCCAAAGTCCTATTTTAACTAACTAACTAATCTATAAATACTGTGCCTCTGTGTAGAACTGTAGATAGTGATCCTCGGAGCTTCGGTCGACGAGGGTCTGGTTCACCTTCTTCCTCATGTTTAGCCCCATTAGTTTTCAGATTTTATGACGTTCGGCCCATTTGTATGGCGATTTTAAGACCTATCGCCTCATTTCTTTGTCAATATTAAGACTTTTCGTGTCATGTAGGTGTTGATTTTTTTCCTGGCGAGCGATAGCCAGCCTGTAATTTAAGAGGATATATTTTTCTGTCGAAAAATTACACATTTATCTTGAAGGAGGGTTTTGGCACTATACCCTGTTCCAAGTAGGTAGGCTAAATATCGTAAACCCTACCTTCTGTAACTCAAAAAGGGCTGGAGCAAATGGGCTGTAAATGTCCACACCTATTCCCTGGCTGCCCCTTCCCAAATGGTAGAAATAATAGCTGTAGTCGTTTGTGAGTTATAGAGGCTTAATGTTCCGGAGTGTTGGCCTACTACTGGAAACAGGGTATAGGCAGTATAGTGTACAATCCCTCATAAAAGGTCTTGGGTAGTCCAATGTTGTTTGTTATGCCAGAGTGTGATTGAGTTTGCAAGTAATTCCCCTTTGCAGTTTAACCCTTTCTGTACCGGCGACATCTGATTAATTCAAATGTTGGTTACTACTAATCGATTTTATTCAGTTTAGGTAGTATCTATATTAATTATGAGGCTTCGAACTATATCAATCAACCCTGTTATATACCACAGATGCTTCCTAAGCTGCATAAAATCGTCTAAATATAGCTAGAATGGAATATAAAAATGCGTCGCCGGTACAGAAGGGGTTAAAAGTGATATATTCATATAATTGAAATATACGAGATTACATTCATGCATAATTTTTCATGGATATACTTGCTTACCTATGAATATCAGAGGTCCAGGAATTTGTCTAAACTCTCTCTCTCTCTCTCTCTCTCTCTCTCTCTCTCTCTCTCTCTCTCTCTCTCTCTCTCTCTCTCTCTCTCTCTCTCTCTCTCTGACTATTCTCATTTCAATCTCAGAACTGCAAGGGAAAACTATAACTTCTTAATTTGCACTTGAACAATTATACCTTACGTTTGTTGTCCAATTCCTCATTACATTAGCTATCATTCCTTCTATTTTACCATCACTATAGTTCATCCGTCTGCCTATTCAATATTCACAGTCATTCTATATGTTCCATTATGCCATGTCTTTCCCATTCCCTTCCTGTCTCCAGTCATTTATTTTCATTCATACTCCCTTCTAGCAGTTTACTTTTTTATGACGATTACAAATTATTATTATTATTATTATTATTATTATTATTATTATTATTATTTTGTTTTGTATTATTAGTATTATATATTTGTATTGGTTATTTTGTATTATTTATTTTTTATTATTACAAATGTATCAGCATTATTAATTTTGTATTATTATTATTATTATTATTTGTATTATATATTTTTTTTAATTCGAGTATCCTTAAATCGAACCGCAAGATTTTATAATTATTTGCCTCTTCCTCCCTCCCACCCTCCTACCACCCTCCTACCACCTAGGAATTAATAGTCTGGAGTCACAGTACCCTGGCCAGGTATATTAACGAGGGCACTGGAGCAGGGGAGGGAGGGGGGTGAGGTGGGCAGGATGGACGCGTGCATCAGGGGGGGAGGTGGTGGGGAGGGGTGGCAGTGGTGTTAGTGGTGGGGGGGCTGTGGTTGTGGTGGTGTGGTAGAGGCGGTGGTGGTAGTGATAGTGGTGATGGTGGTGGTGGTGGTGGTGGTGGGTAATAGTGGTGGTGAGTGTGGTGGTGGTCGTGAGGGGTAGAGATTCTATAGTAAATAGGATCTCTAGTGAGGTGTGGTGGGGGGAGGGGTAGTAGTGGTGGGGGCAATTAGAGGAGATGACGGGGAGGCAGGTGAGGGCAGGTGCGTGGGGCAGGTCGGGCTATACGAGCAGGTGATGCTGTGTGTGTGTGTGTGTGTGTGTGTGTGTGTATGTGTGTGTGTGTGTGTGTGTGTGTGTGTGCATGAAGGACAGGGGTATATTCAACACTTTTCCTTAAATGACACTGCATAAAATAGGTTGTATTAGCTTAGGTTAGGTTAGGTTAGGTTAGGTTAGGTTAGCTTAGGTTAGGTTAGGTTAGGTTAGGTTAGGTTAGGTTAGCTTAGGTTAGGTTAGGTTAGGTTAGGTTGTATTAGCTTAGGTTAGGTTAGGTAGGGATAGTTTACGGAGGTTGAGTTTGATTGCATTAGTTTGAGCAATGCATGCCAGTTTTTATTTATTTATTTATTTGTTTTATTAACTGAATGTTATTTAAAAATAGACAAACACATTAATTAACCCAATCCCAACCCCAACGTCCGATTTGATTATATTCTGGCTAATATTAGACGATTTTAGTCCGTTAAATAAGGCCTCCAGCAATGAACAGGCTTCCTCCTATCTCCCTTAACAGTTTTGATTACCACACATCCTTCTTAATCTGCACAAAATCGTCTAAAACTCTAAATATAGCTGGATGAAAATTAAAAAGACATCGCTGGTAGGAGTTGGAGTTGGAGTAGGAGTTGGAAGGAGCTTCATTATATATATATATATATATATATATATATATATATATATATATATATATATATATATATATATATATATATATATATATATATATATATATATAGATATATATATATATATAATATATATATATATATATTATATATATATATATATATATATATATATATATATATATATATATATTACTTGCATGTGTATAGGCACGTGTATGTGTACGTGTGTGTGTGTGTGTGTGTGTGTGTGTGTGTGTGTGTGTGTGTGTGTGTGTGTGTGTGTGTGTACACTAATAACTAAGGTGCCAGGTCACTATATATACAGGAACCCCCTTCATCCAGACACACACACCACCACAGAGAGAGAGAGAGAGAGAGTATTAAGGATCACTATCTTCTCATTTGGGCTAATATCCATCTTTACGGAAGTGACCGGAGGCTGCCTGACACACACCTCTCTCTCTCACTCAGGACTATTTGGGGGGAGGGAGGGGTTTATTAATGTTTTCCTATAGATTTATTTTATTCCTTACTTCTCTGTCACTCTCTCTCTCTCTCTCTCTCTCTCTCTCTCTCTCTCTCTCTCTCTATATATATATATATATATATATATATATAATATATATAATTATATATTATATATATATATACCGGTATATATATATATATATTGTTTTGTTTTTTGTTTTTTTTAATACTCAGCGGGGCTCAAACCACCGACAGTCCATTATTTAACCAACTTTACCACGGCGTGATAAAAAAAAATGCTTACTCTTTACCTATTTATATTAAGGGGAAGGGAAATCCTACTTGGAGAATGTATTTCAATTCGTACACAATTCGTAGGATCCATCTTCCAGGATACCATACAGGGATTTATTTCGAGTACCCCCTCACCTCTCTCACTCTTGTACCTCTATTACAATAATCAGTGTTCTTCAGACCTTTGTCAGTGTATACCTTCTTACTTGCGGAAAATGGGGGGGGGGGGGCGGGGGGTCACCCACCTTTCAATGCATTGCCATCCCTATTCTGTCCACCTCTCTAACCCAAGGGTGAACTGATTTTCACAGTCTTTTTTCTACTCAACAATTAAGCTTGGGAACTCTCTCTCCCTCAATCTGTCTTTCCCTCATTCTATGACTTAAACTGCTTCACGTTCCGTGTGTCGAGACATTTTGACTCTGAAGTACCTTGAATTTGTCTTTCTGTCTCTCTTGCAACTTTGGACGAGACAATGGTTACAAGCAGTTTTGCCTTTTGTCTCCTTCATTCACATAGAATAATAGAAAATAAACTAGAGGGGCACTGGCAAGAGCGCTTACCTCTGCCTATGTTGGCGAGGTATGCACTCTATCGATCGCCTATAAAATGGAATCACTTTTTCTTTGCCGTATAACCTTTCTAGCCACCAAGTTTCGTGAACATCGGTTCGTAACTTTGTGAGCCGTCTACGCTGACGGAGGAATGCGCTCTACAGATCACCTCTTAACTGTACTTCCTTCTTCCTTTGGCACATATGCTACCTACCCATCAACTCTTCGTGAAAATCGTTTCATAACGTTTCGAGATATTTTATTACAAACACACAAGCAGACAAATAGCGGCCAAGACATAACCTCCATACAACTTCGTTTGCTGAGATAATCAACGAATTAACGCACAGAACAGAATAGGGTCGTTGTGACCATGCCCTCCCATAGTATACAGACAGATACAGATGCAGACGGACAGACAGAAAGGGTACAGAATGGGTTAAAACGTAAACTAGCCAAGGTGCTGCTCTAACTGGGGCTGCTGCTACATAAAACAGTCAACTCTCAGCTGTGTAACTTCAACACGAGTATTTTAATGTCTTTGGTCCAGTTGTATATTCCACGGCTTGTTTGGTTCCTTGCAATTATCTATAATACGTTTAGAAATGTATACAGATTGGACGTTATCGAAAACCAGTCTTTAGTTTTATGTTCAACACTTTATATTTTGGATTTATCCTAGCCTTTTTACTAATATTTGTTTTCATATCTTTGGCAATTGTATTTAATTAACGTATTTATCCCTCTTATCGCCGTTTGTATCACTATTTATTTGTTGTTCGTATGTGTTTATATTTATCGAGGTTAATTTAATAATGATTCTGATGTCAATAAGAAGATTTGCTGTATAATTATGTATATATATATATATATTATAATTATGTATATATATATATATATTATAATTATGTATATACTGTATATATTATAATTATGTATATACTGTATATATTATAATTTATATTTATTTTGTTTTTGTAATATTATTGTGGTTTTGTTGTCCATTTTCAGTATATGTGGAATTTGCATAGACTAAGAATTTTGTTATTCTTATTTTTTGCATAATTGCCTATTTATACAATTGTACATGACAAATTTGAACTGTGTATGAAATTATATTATTAACACATATTAACACATATTAACACATATTAACACATATTAACGCATATTCGCTATATTCTCTTTCGTCTTTAAATGTTGTACTTTATGCTGTTTTACTCTACTTTACTTAACTCTCTCTCTCTCTCTCTCTCTCTCTCTCTCTCTCACTCTCTCTCTCTCTCTCTCTCTCTCTCTCTCTCTCTCTCTCTCTCTCTCTCTCTCTCTCTCTCTCTCTCTCTCTCTCTCCACACACGGTTGAAAGGTTAGAGACAATACCATTTATGGGACATATGGCCCAAAACTGACATAAAAGAGAGAACAATGAGACCACAAAAAAAATGTATTGAGAGAGAGAGAGAGAGAGAGAGAGAGAGAGAGAGAGAGAGAGAGAGACGAAAGGAAACCAACTGAATAGAACAGAAACCAATAGCAGTAGAAGGGAAGAAAGAACAGTAGAACGAAGAAAACAGAATATGGTAAGAAAGAACACTATAAAAAAAGAGAACGGGAGAAAGAGAGGCGAACACAGATGAACAAAGAAAACGAGAACAAAAAAAGGAGAGAGAACATTAGAATGAACAAAACAGAAGAAATGGAAGCAAGAACAACAGAACGAAAGGAACGGAAGAGAGAAAGGAGAGAAAAGCAGAAGTACGAGAACAGAAGCGAGGGAAACAGTGTAGAACAACAACAACAACAACAACAACAACAACAACAACAACAACCCCTCAAGAACACCCACCCACCGCCACCAGGTCTGAGAGAGTGTGTAGTATCATATGACAACACAGAAAGTGACAGAAGGATCATGTTGTTGGCAGTTCAGTAGTAGAGTTGTCATGAAAGGAGAGAGAGAGAGAGAGAGAGAGAGAGATTATTCTACATATATTTTCACAGCAATTGTTCCGAGGAACTTGCTTCAATTGTGCCGCCTCTCCACATCTTTCCCCGTAGAACTAGGGCAGCTGAGAGCGCCCATGAATTTACACTTTCTCCTCCACAATGCAGAACTTCTGCTTATCAGAATTCATTTATCCCCAGAGCTACTACTCTTTGGAATTCACTTCCCTCGAATTGCTTTCCACAAACTTACAATCTACAAATGTTTAAATCCAGTTGTTACAAACATTTTATGAATGGAGGATGCCTTTAAGCACATGGACCTTTTTGTTTTATCTGTGTTTTTCCTTCCTCCGTTCATTGTCTCTTTAAAAAAAAAAAAAAAAAAAAAAAAAAAAAAAAAAAAAAAAAATCTAACACGGGGATCATATTGTTGGCAATTCAGTATAGTAGGCTTGTCACAGAGGAAGAGAGTTAAATGGAGTTGCAAGGAATAGTTAGTGTCTCGCAGAGTTTGCGGTCCATTCCGGGGAGAGGAAGAAAAAAATAATCAAAGTGAAGGCAAGCGAGGATAAAGGTAAAGATAAAGAGAGAACCCCCATCCAGTAGGTACAGTAAGAGAGAACCCCCATCCAGTAGGTACAGTAAGAGAGAACCCCCATCCAGTAGGTACAGTAAGAGAGAACCCCCATCCAGTAGGTACAGTAAGAGAGAACCCCCATCCAGTAGGTACAGTAAGAGAGAACCCCCATCCAGTAGGTACAGTAAGAGAGAACCCCCATCCAGTAGGTACAGTAAGAGAGAACCCCCATCCAGTAGGTACAGTAAGAGAGAACCCCCATCCAGTAGGTACAGTAAGAGAGAACCCCCATCCAGTAGGTACAGTAAGAGATCATTAAAAACAGTAAGACGATGAAACCAGAAGATATAACAAGAAGCGAGAACAACGGAAGAAAGAGAGGAGAGAACAACAGAACGGAACACATGAACGAAGAAAACAGAAAAATACGAAGCAAGAACAACAGAATGAAGAGAACAAAAGAAAGAGAGGAGGAGAACAACAGAACGGAACACATGAACGAAGAAAACAGAAGAAATAAGAAGCAAGAACAAAACAAGAAAGAGAAGAGAGAACAACAGAATGAAACAAATGAACGAAGAAAACGGAAGGAATAAGAAGAAAGAGAACAGGAGAAAGAGAGGAGAGAACAACAGAACGGAACAAATGAACGAAGAAAACAGAAGACATAAGAAGCAAGAAGAAAACAGAAAGGAAAACGGTAGAACACCCCCCAAGATCACCCCCCCCCCCCCCCACACCCCAATCTAAGAGTGTGTGTAGTATTATATGACAACACAGGGTGACAGAAGGATCATTTTGTTGGTAATTCAGTAGTAGGCTTGTCACAGAAGGAGAGAGAGAGAGAGAGAGAGAGAGAGAGAGAGAGAGTAGAAATGGGAATTTGAGAGAAAAGAAGAGAAGCAGAGAGAGTAGAAGAAGAACGTGTAAGAGAGAGAGAGAGAGAGAGAGTGAAAGTAAGAGAAGCAAATTGAAGGTCCTAGTGTGTGTGTGTGCGTGTGTGTGTGTGTGTGTGTGTGTGTGTGTGTGTGTGTGTGTGTGTGTGTGTGTGTTTATATACCGTATATACTGCATATATATATACTGTATATATATATATATATATATATATATATATATATATATATATATATATATATATATATATATATATATACATATATACTGTATATATATCAACATTAATCATCCATTACAAACCCCAATGTACTTGAATACACTAATCCAAGTACTCACTGTCGGGTTGGGAAGATATTTGATACCTAGTGTACTCTTACTTGGTACCCCATCGAGTAAAGTGACGTGGTAGGTGACCATTCATATACGAGAGATGGTTTCTATGCTCAATAAAATCGTCTAATGTTGGGCAGATTTCTATGTATAATGTTTTAACCGTGATGAAGGAGCTGATTGACAATTATAATCGAGTGTAACATTAACAAAAAAATAAGCATCAAGTCAAATATGAGATCTAGAGTTAGCTATACCCTGTTCCAAGTAAGTGTGCCAAACCTCTTGATCATTAACCTCTATAACTCGCAAAAGACTAGAGTAATCGAGCTAATACGTCTACCGTTTGGGAAGGGTCAGCCAGGGAATACATGTGGAAATTTACAGCCCATTCGCTCGGGCCCATTTTGAGTTACAGAGGTTAGAGTATTGATAAAGGTAATATTTGATGACTCCATCAACCCCTTAACCCCTTCAAGATCATCTACCCCATGACCCCACCCCCCCTACACCCCTCTTCCTCACATACACACACACACACACACACACACACACACCTTCAGTAATAAAATAGTCAAGATTATTGGGATTCGTACTGAAGAATTAATAGAGCATAATATTATCAAAATCTATGAACTGACTTTCAAATTAAGTAATACAAAATGATAACAAATCAAAGTTGGCGTAAGGACTGCATCGTTAATCACATATTATCGACATCCTAATGAAAATATGACACTAAAAGCGAATTGGAGATGAAATATGAGTTACTTCATTAAATCAGGAATGCCGCAAATGAATTAATTAAGACATTATAAGGACTGTGGCATCACGACAGCTGATAGATGTCATAAGAAGCTGTTTTGGAGTGAAGCTGTTTTGGAGTGTAGCTGTTTTGGAGTGAAGCCGTTTCGGAGTATGGCTGTTTCGGAGTGTGGCCGTCTCGGAGTATGGCCTTTTCTTAGTGTGAACGTTTCGGAGTGTGGCCGTCTCGGAGTATGGTCTTTTCTTAGTGTGAACGTTTCGGAGTGTGGCTGTCTCGGAGTATGACCGTTTAATAGTGTGAACGTTTCATAGTGTGAACGTTTCGGAGTGTGGCTGTTTCATAGTGTGGCCGTTTGGGAATGTGGCCGCTTTGACATGTTTCCGGGGTCACGGCAGCAGGTGATAATGACAAGGCACAATAATGATGACAGCAGACGTGAGGCAAGGTGTTGATGACGAGACGGGTGTTATATTAGTGGCTACTGACGAGACGGGTGTTATATTAGTGGCTACTGACGAGACGGGTGTTATATTAGTGGCTACTGACGAGACGGGTGTTATATTAGTGGCTACTGACGAGACGGGTGTTATATTAGTGGCTACTGACGAGACGGGTGTTATATTAGTGGCTACTGACGAGACGGGTGTTATATTAGTGGCTACTGACGAGACGGGTGTTTATATTAGTGGCTACTGACGAGACGGGTGTTATATTAGTGGCTACTGACGAGACGGGTGTTATATTAGTGGCTACTGACGGGACGGGTGTTCTATTAGTGGCTACTGACGAGACGGGTGTTATATTAGTGGCTACTGACGAGACGGGTGTTATATTAGTGGCTACTGACGAGACGGGTGTTATATTAGTGGCTACTGACGAGACGGGTGTTATATTAGTGGCTACTGACGAGACGGGTGTTATATTAGTGGCTACTGACGAGACGGGTGTTATATTAGTGGCTACTGACGAGACGGGTGTTATATTAGTGGCTACTGACGAGACGGGTGTTATATTAGTGGCTACTGACGAGACGGGTGATATATTAGTGGCTACTGACGAGACGGGTGTTATATTAGTGGCTACTGACGAGACGGGTGTTATATTAGTGGCTACTGACGAGACGGGTGTTATATTAGTGGCTACTGACGAGACGGGTGATATATGGTAGTAGCTCCTTCACTATAGTCGGTTTATTTACAGTGGAGGGTTTATTTACAGTGGAGGGTTTATTTACAGTGGAGGGTTTATTTACAGTGGAGGGTTTATTTACAGTGGAGGGTTTATTTATTTGCTCATTTATGTATATTTCTATTATTTTTCTAGTTTCCTCCCTAGACCTTCATCAAACTTAAATAAAACATCCATTAGATCACCCTTCTAGATTAATTTGTACATTTTTCGGTAGAAAAATGTCCCGGCTGGTTCTTCCAAAATTACAGGCTCACTATCGTTCGCCAGGAAAAAAATCGACACCTAAATAGCACGAAAGGTCTAAATATTGACAAATAAATGAGGCGAAAGGTCTTAAAATCAACAAACTAATGGGGCAGACACCTTAAAATCTGAAAATTAATGGGGCTAAACATGAGGGAGAAAGGGGACCAGAAAAACGACCCATCTACCCTTAACAACTGATTTATCGATACTTAATGAACAAAAAAATGAAAGTACTATGTCTCTGCATTATCTTATTTCCAAGTTTACATAATTAGCAACATAATTCGCTACAAAACCTTCGTCATACCCAAGTAATTAAGATGAATATGTGACAATTTACCACCAGCTGAGTTAAAGAAATCGACACCTAAATGGTCGTAAAAGGTCTTAAAATTGGCAGAAATGGGGCTAAAGTTCTTAGAATCGCCAAACTAATGAGGCGAACTTCTTAAATTCGCAAAAGCAATGGGGGCAAAACATGAGGGAGAAAGTGATCCAGAATAAAGTCCCTCAAGATGAAAGTCTCCCCTTAAGCTAAATAAATAAAGACACACCATAGCATTAGCCGGACTAAGATGCAATAATAAATGTCATCGTATTGTGAAGTTCGTATGTTGAGGATGACAGCATTGACAGGAACAGGTGACAATGACTGTTCTAAATTCCTAACAGTTGACATGGGGGAGCGGGGGGGGGGGGGGGGGGGGTATGACGGCGTCAATGGTCATATTAAGAAGGGGGTATTTGTATTTATTGACTCATTTATATATTTATTTATCTCTTGTGTTTAGTTTCCTCCAAGACCTCTATCAAAGTTTGAAAAATACTCCAAAGACTCCCCCACCCCCCCTTCGAGATAATTGTGTATCCTACTAAGGTACAAGTTAGCTATCGCTCACCAGGAAAAATATCGACACCTAAATGGCACGAAAGGTCTTAGTATTGACAAAGAAAGGGGGGAGGGGGGGAGGGGGGATGGTCTTAATATCGACAAACAACGTCTTAAAATCTCAATACTAATGGGGCTAAACATGCGGGAGAAGGGGGCCCAGCAAAACCAACTTCCCCCCCCCCTTAATGGTAAAAGTGATGGAAGGTTTGGGTTGTCGACTTTCGTATAGCCGTAGTGATGAGCAGCTGCTGTGATTGGCTGAAGGTGCTGGGTACGTATATACGTATATGGTAATGTACGGTGGCGCTAGTAAGTCATGGCCCAGCTGTCATTACGTTTGGTTTTCTCTGGGCTGTATTTATGTTTGTCAGATGTTGAATAGGGTGCATGGGTAAGTGTAGGAATATGTTTGTATATTTCACTCAATATGAAGAAATGAAGCTTAGATATTGCTGATACCAATTATTGATCAACACATACTTGGTGCCGATACATCACTTATTAGCGCGACCGTACACTTATTTGGGCTTCCTCATTTCTACCGGCGACGTCTTTTCATTTCACTCTAGCTATGTTTAGACGTCTTTATGCAGAATAAGCAGGATGTGTGGTAGTAAAAAGGGTTAAGTGATATATTTGTAAGCCTGTTAATTGCTGGAGGCCCTTTTTAAACTGAATGAATGGCCTATAAATTCATTCATTCATAAATTCTTAGTTTCCTCGCTAGACATCCCTCAAACTTAGAAAAACATCCCCTAGGACCCCCCCCCCCCCCTCAAGATAAATTTGTACATTTTTCGGTAGAAAAATGTCCTGGCCGAAGGCCGGTTCCTCTTACAATTACAGGCTCGCTTTTGCTCGCCAGGAAAAAATCGACACCTAAATGGCACGATAGGTCTTAAAATATATAACGAACTGGGACGAAAGGTCTTAAAATATATAACGAAATGGGAAGAAAGGTCTTAAAATCGCCAAACAAATGAGCCGAACTTCTAAAAATCTAAAAAATAATGGGACTAAACACGAGGGAGAAAGGGGACCAGAAAAACGACCGTCTCCCCTTAAGGTAGCTGTAATACACCGAAAAGGTGGTGATGGTACTGAAAGGGTTAACGCACAATAACACAAACTCAGTCACACACATTCACAACCAGTCATACAATCACATATTCTCACAGTCACACACACACACACACACACACATTCCCTCACTCAGGCTCCTCAATGTCTCTACAGCTCAAGCATTCCTGTGGCTGACAGTTGAATGCACGTGTATACACACACACACACAGCCACGCACACACACATACACGGGCACACATACACACACTCGCTTTCACACACACACACAGAGACACAACCAGCGACCAACACACCCCATTCACACACTCTCCGGGTCTCCCAAACAAGACATATTCAGCTCCAGTTGACTGTGTCATATTCCAACTCACACATACGAGAATCTTATTTCAACACTCCCATTATGCCCTCGGCCGGCCAAAACTCGGAAAATAGATCAGATTCCCACAAAAAAATAAATCAATAACTCGGCTTGGAAAGGCTTGGGGAGAGGCAAACCGAGGCCTTCTGAGGGGATGGCAGAAGGGCTTGATTCCCGCGAGGTTCTCCCGGGGTATTGGTCAACTGCATAGGGACGCGTTTATTAGGCATCACAACACCCTGTTCTTCCCCGGGCGCCAGGTACCTGAAGCGGTGCCGTAGGTAGGGGAGGGTTATGCCGACTTGGATTCTGTAGAGGCTGTGTTGCCTACCTCACATCTTGCCCCACCTTTCTCCCTCATGTTTAGCACCATTAGTTTGGCGATTTTAAGACTTGCGCCCTATTTCTTTGTCAATATTAAGACTTGTCATGTCATTTAGGTGTCGATTTCTTCCTGGCGATCAATAGCGAGCCTGTAATTTACGGAGAAACGGCCTGCCATCCGTCTGGTTGTAGGTGTTCCGCATACGTTTACTGTAGCATAACTAAAACATGACAGCAGGGAAACGACCAATTGCACGCTTAGGAAATCTTTAACGCCAGCAACGCTAAAGTCGCTACATTTCCTATAAGTAATAGTATACCCTAATAAGTAGTTTCGTGTCCAAAGTAGTGTTAGTACATTGTTACTGTTGCTATAGTGGTGATATGTACGACGAATTATAGGACACGCGGCGATCTTAAGGGGAGATTTCCACTTGAGGGATTTTTTTCTGGACCCCTTTCTCCCTCATCTTTAGCCCCATTGCTTTTGAGATTTTAAGACGTTCGCCCTAGTAGTTTGGACATTTAAGACATTTTGCCCCATTTCTGTCAATTTTAAGACCTTTCGTGCCATTAAGGTGTCGATTTTTTTCCTGGCGAGCGTAAGCGAGCCTGTAATTTAAGAGCAACCGGCCTCCGGCCTATACACTTTTCTACCGAAAAATGTACAAATTTATCTTGAAAGGGGGTCTACGGGGTGTAATTTTAAGCTTGATGAAAACGTAGGGAACAAACTAAATACCTGCCCTTAATACACTGTTGACTTTAGTGGTATTGAAGTTAGTAGATAATTTACTGCTTCCTGTGCACGATGCCTCACAAAACAGGTAACCAACATGGAAGCTACTGTAAAAGAGAGTTATAAAGATGAGCTTAAAGCTACCTCTAGACGGCTTTGACCTGAAGGGATACCCGCGGTCAGTGTGTCCAGGGCCTCTCTCTCTCTCTCTCTCTCTCTTCTGGGGTATTATGTCCTTAGATAAAGTAGTGAGGAGTGTAAAATAAACTGTGAAACACCCTCGTGCGCAAATCCAGGCAAAAACAGAGTCGGTGGGCCCCTTTCTAACCCCCCAGCGGGAGAGAAAAGGCAACAAGATCTCACGTTTCTGGGCATTGTCCCTTGGGTCCTCTATTCCCTCCCTCCCTGCCCCCCCCCCCCCCCCCCCTAACCCTTTCTCTGAATCCGCTGTCCCCTCCTTTCTTTCTTTTCTTTTTTTCATCTGTCCCTGTCTTTCTGTCCCCTTCGTTTCTCTTTCTCTTTCCACTTCTCTTCATCCATGCCAGTTTCCAGTTTTCTTTATATTATAATCTCCTTCCGTGCTTTATCTATTTTTCCTCTGGCCCTTTCTTGCTGTCCCCTTCTTTTCTTTTTCTTTCTACCTCTCTTCATCCATGCCAGTTTTCAGTTATATGTTTATCTTCTGTTCCTTCCTATCTCCTTTCTTTCTTTATTTTTCATTTGTCCTCTTCTTTTATTGATTTTTCCACTTCTCTTCATCCATGCCAGTTTTCTTTATATTTTCTGTTCCGTCTTATCTCCTTTCTTTATCTGGTCTTTTCTCTGGATACTCTGCCCCCCCCCCCCCCTCCCTTCCTTTATTTGTTTCATCTGTCCTCTTCTGTCTCTCTCTCTCTCTTTCTACTTTTCTTCATCCATGCCAGCTTTCAGGTTTCTATATATATCTTGTTCTTTGCTATCCCCTTTCTTTGTTTAAGGGGAGGTTTTTAGTTTGTTTCCTAGACTTCCATCAAGCTTGAAATTACACCCCCTTGACTCCCTTTCAAGATCAATTTGTACATTTTTCGGTAGAAATATGTCCCGGCCGAAGGCCGATTCCTCTTAAATTGCAGGCTCGCTATCGCTCGCCAAGAAAAAATCGACACCTAAATGGGACAAAAGGTCTTAAAAGTGACATAAAAGGGGTGAAAGTTCTTAAAATCGCCAAACTAATGGGGCGAACGTCTTAAAATCTCAAAAACAATGGGGCTAAACATGAGGGAGAAGGGGATAAAGAAAAAAATCCCTTAAGTGGAAATTTCCCCTTAACTTATTCCCTGGTCCTTCCTTTTTATTCATCTGTCTCGGTCTTGCTGTCCCGTTCTGCCTTTCTCACCCACCTCAATTCCCTCCTTTTTCGATATTCTCGGTTCCTCCCTGCTTCTCTTCTTCGTCCTCCCTTCCTTTATCTGAATCTCCCCTCCCCTCTCTTTCCTTTCCTTTTTCCAAATATATCTCTCCTCTTCTCCTTCTTGTCCACCTCTATTCCCTATCATCATGTTCCTTTCTATATCCCCGTCTTTCTCCATCCCTCCTTAACCCCTTCTGTACCGGCGACGTCTTGGTATTTACATGTTAGCTGTATTTAGACGATTTTATGCAGCTTAAGAAGGATCTGTGGTAGTAAAAATGGCTAAGTGAGATCGTTCAAAGCCTCTCAATTGCTTGAGGCCCTTTGTAAACTGAAGAGAATCGTCTAATAGTAGCCAGAATAAAACTTAAAAGGACGGCACCGGTACTGAAAGGGTTAAACCTTTTATCTGAATAATCTGTCCCCCTCCTTTATTTCTTTTTCATCTGTCTCTGTCTTGCTGTCCCCTTCTTCCCTTTTCTTTCCACCTCTCTTTCCATCCATGCCATTATTCAGGTTTGTCTATTCTAACTTTACTCGATTTTCTGTGCTCTTCCTTCATTCTATAAAGGGGAGGGTTTTTTTCTGGACCCCCTTTTCCCGCATGTTTAGCCCCATTAGTTTTGAGATTTTAAGACGTTCACCCCATTTGTTTTGATATTTTAAAAACCCTTCGCCCCATTTCTGTGTCAATATATAGACCTTTCCTGCTATTTAGGTGTCCAGTTCTTCCTGGCGAACGAAAGCGAGCCTATAATTTAGCAGGAACCGGGACAATTGTATTACCCTAGAATGGGGGTCTTGGAGGTATTTTCTTAAGCTTAAGGGGAGGTTTCCACTTGAGGGATTTTTTTTCAAACTTCCTTCTCCCTAATGTTTAGCCCCATTGCTTTTGAGATTTGAAGACGTTCGCCCCATTAGTTTGACGATTTTAAGAACTTTCGCCCCATTTATGTAACTTTTAAGACCTTTCGTGCTATTTAGGTGTAGATTTTTTCCTGGCGAGCGATAGCGAACCTGTAATTTAAGAGGAACCGGCCTTCGGCCGGGAGATTTTTCTACCGAAAAATGTACAAATTTATCTTGAAAGAGGATCAAAGGGGGTGTAATTTCAAGCTTGATGGAAGTCTAGGAAACACACTAAAAACCTCCCCTTAATATAGGTCTAGGGAGCAAACTAAATACCTTCCCTTCGTGTTCAACTCTGTTTTTCTATATTTTTCCCCATCCACCGTTTACTGTCATTTACTCTATGTCTTCCCTTCTTTATACGCCCTCCCGCCCTTCTTTATACGCCCTCCCGCCCTTCTTTATACGCCCTCCCTCCCTTCTTTATACGCCCTCCCTCCCTTCTTTATACGCCCTCCCGCCCTTCTTTATACGCCCTCCCGCCCTTCTTTTATAACGCCCTCCCTCCCTTCTTTATACGCCCTCCCTCCCTTCTTTATACGCCCTCCCGCCCTTCTTTATACGCCCTCCCGCCCTTCTTTATACGCCCTCCCTCCCTTCTTTATACGCCCTCCCTCCCTTCTTTATACGCCCTCCCTCCCTTCTTTATACGCCCTCCCTCCCTTCTTTATACGCCCTCCCTCCCTTCTTTATACGCCCTCCCTCCCTTCTTTATACGCCCTCCCTCCTCTCTTTATACGCCCTCCCGCCCTTCTTCACTTGTTCATGTAGTGATGTACATGTGGTCGTTTGTGTTCATTTAGTTCATAATTTTATTTTATTAAAGCGTTATTTTCACATAGCGAATTTTGATAAGTTATTTTGTCTTTATGTTGTGTCGTCCCTGTTTTGGTTTGTTTATTTTGCTAATTTTACATTATAATTAGTTTCTTTCCTGGCCCTAACTCTCAATTATCTGTTCTCTTCTTTCTCTCTTTTCTTGTTTGCTATATGTCCCTCTTTCTGTCTCTATCTACCCTTCTTCGCAGGTACTTTCTTCAGTTTGCTCTATTCCCTCCTTTCTCTCTATTCTCTGTTTATTCCTATCTCCTTTCTTTCATTTTCTTCCCCGACTCTTGATCTGTCCTCTCCTGTCTTCGTCTGTTCGCATCATTCTGTCTTCGCCTTTCCGTCTCTTTCCATGTTTATATTTCTTTATTTTCCCTATTCCCCTCTTTCTCAATGTTCTATGTTCTCCCATCCCTCTTTTCAATCACCTTCTCTATCCATGTTCCTTCCTTTCATGGGATTATCTGTCTTTTCTTTCATGTGTGCCTGTCTTTCTATCACATATTTTTCTGTCACAAATGGGCTATACATGAATGAGAAGGGGTCCACACAAAAAAAAAAAAAAAAAAAAAAAAAAAAAAATCATGAGACCTCGACAAATTATAAGAACATAAGAACATAAGAAAAATGGAAATCTGCAGAAGGCCTATTGGCCCATACGAGGCAGACCCCTTCTTCCCTACATCCCTATTTGTTCTTTTACACCTTTATGCCCTACAGTGTACAGTATACCTATACCCCCTGCATTACGTATATCCTCTACACTACATCATCGCTTTTACTATAATTAAAGTTCTGGTTTGTTATTTAATTTAAATTATATATCTTGTGTATATATGATTTTTACAGCCTAACTGGGTCTAGTTACTGAGATACGGGCTGCTTTAGCTATAAATGTTAACTAACGTCCGCATTTAAATTGCAGACAATTGGCCCATACTTGGATTTTATCATTGGTATATTTAAAGCTTTATAGGCAAAATTAGCTTGGTTACAAGGATCTTAGGTGCACTATACCCTGTTTCAAGTAAGTGTTTCCAAGCTCTTGAACATTAACCTCAATAACTCACAAACGACTAGAGCAATCGAACTAACATTTCTAAGCTTTGGGATGGGTCAGTCAGTGAATAGGTGTGGAAACTTACAACCCATTTGCTCTAGCCCTTTTTGAGTGACAGAGGTTAGGGTTCACGGTTTCTGGCCTACCTATTTGGAATATGGAGTAGTACCCGGTAACGAGGCCTGCGTGGTCTACGAAATGCTATTAAAATTATAAATATCTCTCCATTCAGGGGACTAAACTTTCATTAACCAGGAAATAGACGTAATTTTATTCCATTAGATCAATTCGCTTACCCAAATAAACCTTGCTAACACACAGCCATTTGATAAAATATTATTATTTATGAATAATGTGTTCTTAAGCAGAGAGGAGCGGTGAATGAAAAGCAGGAGGTTAAGTAAAGGCTACCGTGTATCTGAAGAGTGAATAGTTAACGAGCCGCCCTTATAAGCCTTCTGCCCCCCACGTAAAAAACAACACCCCTGCCGCTCCTTCAGACAATGGGGGCAGCGCGCCTGTGAAGTTCTCAACAACACAGGCCAATCTCGAGGGGCTAGGTCCGTTCGCTTCGTGGTGCGTTTCCTAGCAGGTCAATCTCGAGGGGCAAGGTCCGTTCGCTTCGTGGTGCGCTCCCTAGCAGGCCAATCTTGAGGGGGAAAGGTCCGCTCGCTTCGGGGTACGTTCACTCAAAGGCCAATCTAGAGGTGCACGGTCCGTTCGCTTCGTGGTACTTTCTCACAAATTTAAAACCCATAACAATTTAAGTATAATTGTTACAAGCATTTTATGAATGGAGGATGCCTTTAGGCACATGAATATTTATTGTTTTGTATTTGTTTTTCCTTCTCTGTGTTGTCTCTTTAAAAAATAAAACAAATACCTGTATACTGTTAGCCTAGGTTAAGTTAGAATATGTATGTATATAAATACGACTCCGAAAGTGGGTGAAATTCCCTGTTGGCGAAAGGACACTAGGGCGAAACTACCTTGAGCCAATCCCCCCCCCCCCCTACCTCATCATCACACAGGCACCGCTCGCTCGTTTTCTGTGATCTCCCGCCACCAGCTTTTGTTTACCGGTATGGTTACGTCACGCCGCCATGTTGCAGACCCGCCTTTGCCTTATCATTATTCCACCATGTTGTAGACCCGCCTTGCCTTATTATTATTCAGCACCCTCACTGCCTTTAACAAGCAGATATGCTATTGGTGATAGAATACTTTGATTGACTCAATGAATCATCGGAGTCATTATGAATATGATCATAAATGCAATAATTATAAAATCATCAGTATTTATATTGTCATTTGTTTTGCTGTGTCTAATCCATATGGTGAATTAACTGTTATATTATAACTATTAAGTTATTACTCTCAGTCGGGACTCGAATCACTGATAGTCAGGACGAGAATCCATGTTTTAATCAATTATACCACGGCGTGGTATCATGCCGTGGTACAGTTGATTAAAGCAAGGACTCTCGTTCTGACCGTCGGTGGTTCGAGTCCTGGCTGAGAGTAAAAACATTTAGTAGCTCATTTGTTTTGTGAGATATACTTAATATGTATTATAGTAAGCCATTCATACTATAGTCCTGAAATATGTATTATTGTAAGCCATTCATACTATAGTCCTGAAATTAATAATACATGGCGGCTGAAAACGCGAAAAGGGGCTCCAGTTCTGACGCTATTCTTGACCTACAGTGTGCTGGCTTAATAATCCAGCTCTGACGCTATTCTTGACCTACAGTGTGCTGGCTTAATAATCCAGCTCTGACGCTATTCTTGACCTACAGTGTGCTGGCTTAATAATCCAGCTCTGACGCTATTCTTGACCTACAGTGTGTTGGCTTAATATTAATATTCCAGAAGGGTTGATAGCCTCTTAAGTTCTGTGTTAACTCAAGCCTAAGACACAAAGGACTGGAGTTCTCGAAAAGGGGCTCAAGTCCTTGATAGCGTAATGCTTAGTGGGCGGAATTTCAGTGTGAGTATCCTAGGTTCGAGTCCTTGCAGTAGCACATGTATTCGTTACTTTCATAGATTTTATTAGTTAGGTATATTTGTAAATTATTTGGTGGGTTGGTGAAAATAAATATGAATTAATAATCCAGAAGGGTTGATAGCCTCTGAAGTCCTATTTTAACCAACTAACTAGCCTAAGACACTGTAAGGAGTTTGGTGTGAGTTTCCCATCAGAGGGTTGAGACAACAACAACACCACTAGCGCCGGGGAACAGTAGCGGCCGTGGGGGTAACTAAGGCACAGGGGGGCACTCCTAACAAACACTTGGGCTGCAGTCGAGCGGGCCCGGGGGAGGAAAAAAAGAGAGAGAGAGAGAGTTACACGGAGTTACAAAGAATAGTTAGTATCTCAGAGACCATGCGGTCCATTCCGAGGAGATACTCGAAGTGGAAGAAGAGAAACTGTTTAGTGCATTACACTTATTACAGAGTGTGCAAGATACTATCTACTCTCTTCTTGAACTGCTCTACTGAAGACAAATATACAACTTCGGAGGGAAGTTTGTTCCAGGTAGAACAGATTTTATATGTGAACAAGTTTCCACAAATACTAGTGCTGAACCTTTTCAATTCTAATTTCCAGCCATGGTTGTGTGTTGTATTCATATTGAGGCTAAGCATTTTGCTATAATCCACATTGTCAAACCCATAAGTATTTTAAAAACTGCAATGAACTGACCTCGTAGTCTGCGTGTCTCCAACGAAAAGAGATCAAGAGCTCTCAACCGGTCCTCGTAACTCATTCTTCTAAGCGATGGAATAAGCTTTGTAGCCCTAGCTTGTACTCTTTCCAGTCGCTCTATATCTTTCCTGAGTGCTGGAGACCAGAATTGAACAGCATACTCCAGGAGAGGCCGTATTAGAGCGTTGTAAAGTGTGAGGACTATTTCCTTATTTCTATACTTAAATTGCCCAATAATTTCTGAGCTTTTTTCTCTACTTCAATGCACTGCTTGGAAAACTTTAGGTCACTGCTAATCAGAACACCCAAATCCTTTTCCAAGTCAGTCGCTTCCAGAGGCATTTCCAATAGTGAATAGCCTGACTTGGGGTTTGCTTGGCCGATATGCATCACCTTGCCCTTTTCCAAGTTTAGAGGCATCTGCCATGTCTCCGACCATTCATCCAGTCTAACTAATTAAATAAATAAATAAACCCTACCCCCTTAAGGTAAAATTAATATGAACACTTGAATCACGCTTTCCAATGTATTAAACCCTCGATTGGTCACAGTATAGCGTTTGATATTCGAGTTACTGCATCAGTTACACATTTACGTATCATCTGCCACAAAGGGATAGAATTCGTTTTTTTCTGGAACCAATTCTCCCTCATGCTTAGCATATTAGTTTTGAGATTTTGTGGCATTCGCCTCATTATTTTTTCGGTTTTAAGACCTTTCATCCCATTTATTTATCAATATAAAGACTTTTCGTGTGATTTAGGTGTCGATTATTTAGTGGCTAGCGATAGCAAGCCTGTAATTTTAGAAGGAATCGACCTTCGGTCGGAAAAATTTTCTAACGAAAAAATTGAAAATGTATCTTAAAAGGGGGTTTAGTGGGTGTATCTGTAAAGCTTGATGGAGGTCTTTGTAAAGCTTGATGGAGGTCTTTGTAAAGCTTGATGGAGGTCTTTCGAGGAAACTCAAAAATAAAATAGTAAATAAATATATAGGCCAAACAAACAAGTTCTACCCCCTTCATCACTTAACCCCTTCAGTACCGGTGCCGTCCTTTTAACCTCATTCTGGCTACCGTTAGACGATGTTAGCCAGTAAAAACGGGCCTCGGGCAATTAACAGGCTTCGAAGTATCTCCCTTAACCCTTTTTACTACCTCAGACCCTTTTTAAACTGCACAAAATCGTCTAAACATACCAAGAATACAATTTAAAAGACGTCACCGGTACAGAAGGGGTTAATGGCAAGGAATCAGCATGTATTCTTATGACACGGCCTTTTTGTATAAGGTTGGGGTTTTTCATATAGTTCGAGACAGACGTAAGGTTGGGGTTTCGAAGATGCAAGTTGAGTTTTATTAAGGGGAGGTCTCCACTTGAGGGATTGTTTTCTTGACCCCTTTCTCCCTTATGTTTAGCCCCATTGCTTTTGATATTATAAAACGTTTGCCCTATTAGTTTAGCGATGTTAAGAACTTTCACCCCATATTAAGACCTTTCGTGCAATTCAGGTGTCGATTTTATCCTGGCGAGCGATAGCGAGCCTGTAATTTAAGAGGAACCGGCCTTCGGCCGGGACATTTGTCTACCGAAAAATGTACAAATTTATCTTGAAAGGGACTCAAGGGGGTGTAATTTTAAGCTTGATGGAGGTCTAGGGAACAAACTAAATACCTCCCCTTAATGAGGGAATGATAATATGCGTGTGTTGTAAAGAGAGTGGGCAAATAGAGGGATGGGGCTTCATGAGGTTGTGAGCGAAAAATAGTGTAAATACAAAATGGATGAGAGACCGATTTGCAGACAGACAGGCAGACAGACATGCTGGGAGGTAGACAGACAGGCAGACATGCAGAGAGGCAGACGGACAGGAAGACACGGAGGTAGACATAGACACAGACACGCAGGGACGCATACAGACAGACATGCAGACAGACAGACAGGGAGGTAGACATACATGCAGACAAACAGGAAGACAGACATACAGACATATACAGGTAGGCATGGAGACAGACAGATAGACAACTCTTCCATAGTTTTAACAGTCTTCACACAATCATTCTCATGGGGGGAGGAGATGGAGGGAAGGAATACAAAGGAACACAAGGGAGAACAAACTGCAACAGACCTATTGGTCCTTACGGGGCAGTTTGGATATATAAAACTATTAATCTATTGACTACGAGGTAGAGAAAAGGATAACAAAGAACAAGGTCAAGGAGAAGGAAGAGGGGATGGAGGGGGGGGGGGGGGGGAAGGGAAGTCAAGGAGGAGGAGGTGGTTATGGGGAGATTAGTCGTTTTTTATGGTCCCCCGTCTCCTTCTTGTTTAGCCCCATTAGTTTTCCAATTTTAATACTTTCGTCCATTTAATTTTTAATATTAAGACCTTTCGTGACATTTAGGTGTCTATTTTGTCCTGCCAAGCGATAGCGAGCCTATATCTTAGGATCAACCTGCCATTGGTTGGGATATTTCTCTACCGAAAAATGTACACATTTATCTCGAAGGGGGGTCTTTGGGATGTTTTTTCTTTAAGCTTGAAGGAAGGAGGTGGTAAGGGAGGGTGGGAGGAAGGAATAGCCAAAGACTTCACAGTAAGAGGACATCCCAGGGGCCCTCTTCCTTCCTCTTTTGTTGAGGCCTTAGGGGGCATGGTACTCCCTCCCTCCCTCCCTCTCCCCGTCTCTCCTTCCCTCCCTCTCCCCCTCTCTCCCTCCTTCCATCCCTCCTTCCCTCCCTCCCTCTTTCCCTCCCTCCCTTCCTCTTTCCCTCCCTCCCTCTCTCTCCCTCCCTCCCTCTCTCTTTCTCTCCCTCCCTCTTTCTCTCTTTCCCTCCCTCTCTCTTTCCCTCCCTCTCTCTTTCACTCCCTCCCTCTTTCCCTCCCTCCTTCTTTCTCTCTTTCCCTCCCTCCCTCTTTCTCTCTTTCCCTCCCTCCCTCTTTCTCTCTTTCCCTCCCTCCCTCTTTCTCTCTTTCCCTCCCTCCCTCTTTCTCTCTTTCCCTCCCTCCCTCTTTCTCTCTTTCCCTCCCTCCCTCTTTCTCTCTTTCCCTCCCTCCCTCTTTCTCTTTCATTCCCTCCCTCTCTCCCTCTTTGTCTTTCATTCCCTCCCTCTCTCTTTCCCTCCCCTCCCCCTGTCTGTCTGTATGTCTGTCTTCCTGTCTGTCTGTCTTCCTGTATGTATGTCTGTCTGTCTGTCTATCTGCGCGTAAACACTTTGACTAAAACACATCTCTTTTAATTCATCCTTTATTATTCTATTTTGAAGACGCCCTTTGCACTTTAGTATGACTATCAGTAAACGATTTTTGAAGGTTTAATAGGAAGCTGTGCGAGTTTAAAAGGCATATTACGATAGTGTGTACCAATTTTATTTGTAACCCTTACACTACTAGGACGTCTGTTTACCTTCCATTATGGCTGAAGTTAGATGGTTTTATGCAGTTGAAGAAGGACTTATTTAATTCAGAAGGCATGTTGACATCGTATTTACACCTGTGAGACCAAGAATTGCATTTTACAATAAAGGAAATCGTCTAACAGTAGCCAGAGTATAAAGGAAATACGTCCTGGGTCTCAAGTGGATAAATGCCCTCCCTAAATAGCGTCCTTAGATATCTTTGCCCCATAAAATATTATTTTCTTCCACGTAAACATTACGTAATTCAGTGTGCCGTTGGGTCTGAGTACATTATTAGATTGATATCCAGTATTCGATAGATTGATATAAAAGCGTAGTCATGTACTTAACCTTTAACTGTCTTGACGGTGTAATGGTAGAGTGTTTAAGATATGTATGTGGTAACCCAGGTTCGAATCCCAGGATGATCACATGCTCTCATTAAGTTCATTGGGAGGTGTTTGGTGTTGGGAGTGAAATTAATAAATTAGATTATTGCATAGTATCGTCTACTGATAGCCAGAATAAGCATCACAGTACTGAAAGGGTTAAGGTGAATAAAATCGTCTAACGTTAACCAAAATAGGGCGACTAAGAGCGTCATCCCACTAAACGGATTAGTTCAGCCTCTTCTGTTATCCCACTGGCCTATTTCCATCTTCTATGACCCGATACAAAGGCCAGTCCCTCATAATAGCATAAGCCACCAAGAAATGAAGCGAAATTATCCCTTTACTCAATCAGCCTAGCCTTTTTGTTCGTGTATGCCCTCTATGTCATCCTTTATAAATTCAGCACTGAAATTATCGTGTTATATATACTGTATATATAATTATATATATATATATATATATATATAATTATATATATATATATATATATAATTATATATATATATATATATAGAGAGAGAGAGAGTATATACTACTCTATTCCTCAGCTCCCTCTTTCCCTCCCTCTCATTCTCTTCCCTCTTTCCCTCCCTCTCATTCTCCTCCCTCTTTCCCTCCCTCTCATTCTCTTCCCTCTATCCCTCTCTCTCCTCCCTCTCTTTCTCCTCCCTCTCTCCCTCCCTCTCTTTCTCTCTCCACGTAAGCCGACTGTCGCACATAAGGGGATCTTGAACTGAAGGTAATGGCGCGAAGAGACCCACAATGCCGCTTAAAAAAGAAGAGAACTGAACAATGCGCAATGGGCCCTGTGACGTAGGCCTTGTCCGAATCTTCTTCCACCCTGGGCCACAAATGTAAAGCATATTATGTATTTGTTAGTGTATCCTTGGCACTTATAGATAATCAGTATGGCTAGAATGGTTATATTTTGTAGATGTTGTGGTATGAATGTTGGAAAATAGACCTGGTTTTAGAATTGAATTGAGGAAGTCTGAGCCACAAGCCGATGTAGGTCGCTTCCACACCTTCCTTCACACGGAGCGAACGATTCGTCATGTAGCGGACAAGGGAACGGACCTGGTGGCTTCTGGCTCTATACGGGCACAGTCACGTACAGTCAGTCTCTCACAGTCACGTACGTACAGTCTCTCAAAGAACCGCATGGACAACTCTGATTAGCCTAGTTTTTTTTTCCTTTTTGTTTTTGTTTTTTGTTTTTTTTGTAACCCATATACGTTCATGGGCACCTCATGATTTGCAGTCACTCACTTTTTATTTTTTTATTTTTTTATACGTTCATGGGCACCTCATATTCTACAGTAATTCAGAAACGTTTGTCGGCACCTCATGCTACAGTCACTCATATACGTTCGTGGGCATCTCGTATTATTCTGCAGTCACTCATAAACGTTTGTGAACACCTCATATTATACTACAGTCACTCATAAACGTTTGTGGACACCTCATATTATACTACAGTCACTCATAAACGTTTGTGAACACCTCATATTATACTACAGTCACTCATAAACGTTTGTGGACACCTCATATTATACTACAGTCACTCATAAACGTTTGTGGACACCTCATATTTACTACAGTCACTCATAAACGTTTGTGGACACCTCATATTATACTACAGTCGTTCATAAACGTGTGTGGACAACTCATAATATATATATATATATATATATATATATATATATATATATATATATATATATATATATATATATATATATATATATATATATATATATATATAATTATATGCTGTATATATATATCAGCTTTCTCCACTTATGCAATTCATCCATCCATACACACATACCTACATGATACCATCCATACACACATACCTACATGATACCATCCATACACACATACCTACATGATACCATCCATACGTACACATACCGTACACACATGCGTATATACAACCGTACATACAGACATACCCTCAATGTTGCAATATACAGCCTCCTTCACTTATGCAATCTGGCCGTTAACACACTGCAAAAAATCTGACCACTGGAGGCGTATCTTGAAAGGAGGAGTGGGACGCCCGTAGAGTGTTTCAAAGGTTATCATTAAATAAAGGTAGCTCCATAGAAAACATTGATAGCGTAATAATAAATACCTACTGTATACTTGGCAGATCTCTTACTTGTTATCATAGTCAACCTTCAATAATATGCCCACCGACAGACTGATAGGATAGATGTATAAGTAATTAGATATACTGATCGATAGATAAATAGTTACATAATTATACTGTATACCGTACTATATAAAATGTGAATCGATAAATTACAGTATGTACATCAAATCAACCCACATCCATTGCAAATATCAATTATGTATATGTGTATAGAAAATCACCAATAGTTGCATAGTATATATATTTTCTCCTTTATGTTGATACATAAACATACAGTGATACATACTGTAGATAGACAGATTGACGTGCAGATAGACAAACTTAACCAAATTATTAGGATATTAACAAACAAGAAGACAAACACGGCATCTAATCTAGACAGAGAGAGAGAGAGAGAGAGAGAGAGAGAGAGAGAGAGAGAGAGAGAGAGAGAGAGAGAGAGAGAGAGAGAGAGAGAGAGAGAGAGAGAGAGAGATAGGGTGGGGTGGGTAGTAGACACTTACATAAACGGAACATAAATCACTGGATCCTTTAGTTTTTACGCCAACGAGTTACATTCCTCACTAGTTACCGTCAACAAGTAATTTCTTCCACATGTAGGATTGCCGAGAAGGTAGTTTTGTATAATTATATAAATAATTTGTTTATCTGTCGAAGTATGGCAAGGATAAACACCTTCTGTGGAATACAAAGGAGTACAAAGGAAATCAAGCAACAACAGGTCCAGTGACCCTTCTAGGCTGTTTGTCCTCTAAAACACTGTGGATCAAGTGTCCAAACAGTGGTTTAGAGTTTGGTAAGGGAACATTGGAAAGGGAAATACTGCCCGGGAACTAATGTCCGTGGCAGGATTAGGAAGTTAGTAGGGAACAGATGGGTTAGTAATTGAGGGGGGGATAAAATAAAGTAATTCATTTATCAAACGCAGTCAGTCGCGGGTTTGATGCGAGATATTTGTCTAGGCGAAGTTTAAATGAATCAACGGTGCTGCAGTCTATCACGTCTCCGGGAAGCCCATTCCACAAGTTGACAACTCGATTGAAGAAGAAATTCTTAGATTCGTGCGAGTTAAAAGTTTTACAATTAACATGACATAGCCAAACTTCTCCTACGACACACATTCTTACCAATAAAACAACATAAACTAACTACCTACCCAGATATTTTGTTGGATAAATAATCATTATGACTCGATTCAGTCTTGGATATTTACAAAATTTTAAGACCAGCATGTGTATCCTAGAGTGTACAGGAATAATATGAATTAATATATGTGTTAACATCAATCACCCCCAAGGAAATTGATGAAAGCATGTGATCCTCCTGGGATTCGAACCCAGGGCACCATGTACAGAACTTAAACGCTCTAACCAATACACCACCCAGACAGTTAACCCTTTGAGTACCAGCGACGTGTGGTATATTATATGCTAGCTATATTTAGACGACATTATGCAGCTTAGGAAGAGTCTGTGGTAGTTAAAAGGGTTGGTTGAGATACTTTGAAGCTTTATTACTATTAGAGGTCCTTCCTAAGTTTAATAAAATCGTGTAATAGTTACCAGAATATGAAGAACAGGACGTCCCTGGTACTGTACGGGTTAATGGCTCAGCACGTGACCACGATTAATATCCACTTATTGAATACTGGATATCAACCTAACCATGTACCGTACTGAACCCAACTTCACTATTAATAGCGTAATGCTTAAGCCTACAAGAGACTGGAGTTCTCGAAAAGGGGCTCCAGTTCTGACGCTATTCTTGACTTACAGTGTGCTGGCTTAATAATCCAGAAGGGTTGATAGCTTCTGAAGTCCTATTTTAACTAATTGTATTGAGCCTGCTGTACGGTCATGATCAAAAGTCCAGGCCCACCTTCCCTATTTTACCTTAATTATCCTCACATGTTATTTTACCTTAATTATCCTCACATGTTATTTAATAATTGGGAAGCTATGCTCTAACACAACAGGAATAATGTTTGGATTGAAATGCATCGTAGAAGACTGTTAAGGACTCTCTTTGTGATGTGTTGATGAAGACATGAACCAGAATTCCCTTTTTAATTATATATATATATATATATATATATATATATATATATATATATACGTGCATATATATATATATATATATATATATATATTTATTATATACTGTGTACCCAGGTGAGATGATGGAGACATACACCAGATTTTCGTTCCCTTTCCTTTTCTCTTGTAGCCACCGAGTTGAGCCTTTGTGGGCTCGAACCCCCGCCGTGTGGCCCATTTGCATAAGCCTTTCTCTTAACCTTTCCCCCATAACCCCTTTCCCCTTGTCCTCTCCATCCATTGTGTCCTCGGGCTGCCCCTTTCTCGTTAATGAGCCTAATCTCCTTTGCTCGGCCCCTCCCTTTTCTTAAACTTCTTAAGGCAACGTCACACGAGCAGGGTTTTTTTATCGGCGTTTCAGGAGGAACTGCCCTTCGGCCGGGAAAATGTACAAATGTGTATGCTTGAGAAAACAACGGAACCTTTGACGAAAACACACTATATTTTGAGATACTAGCAACGCATGTGTTAAAAGATACACCCTATATAACAACTACAGTAAAAGATACACCCTATATAACGACTACAGTAAAAGATACACCCAATATAACAACTACAGTAAAAGATACACCCTATATAACGACTACAGTAAAAGATACACCCAATATAACAACTACAGTAAAAGATACACCCTATATAACGACTACAGTAAAAGATACACCCTATATAACGACTACAGTAAAAGATACACCCTATATAACGTAAAGATACACCCTATAAACGACTACAGTAAAAGATACACCCATATAACGACTACAGTAAAAGATACACTATATAACGACTACAGTAAAAGATACACCCTATATAACGACTACAGTAAAAGATACACCCTATATAACGACTACAGTAAAAGATACACCCAATATAACGACTACAGTAAAAGATACACCCTATATAACGACTACAGTAAAAGATACACCATATATAGCGACTGCATTACTGGGAAATTCAACCTCATTGGAAATGTTCACCTTGGCGAACAACTTAAGTAAAGTATCTTGCTATACTTAGGAAACTGGCCGATATCTGGTTTTCTTTCATAAATCAACTATGCCAACATTAGTGTACGCTAGCTATGGGATGAGTAACACCCTTCCTGCATATTATACAGTATTAGAATAAGGTCAATAATATTGTTACAACAGAAATGAACTGAAATGAATTGAATTAGTTTATTGACCTGGGTGAGGTACTACATGTATACTCTCACCCCAGTGGGATGATGCATAGGTTTGGTTTTCTGGACCCCCTTCTCCCTCGTGTTTAGCCCCATTAGTTTCTTGATGTTATGCCCTGCTGTGCCATTTAGGTATTGATTATTTTATGCCCTGCTGTGCCATTTAGGTATTGATTATTTTATGCCCTGCTGTGCCATTTAGGTATTGATTATTTTATGCCCTGCTGTGCCATTTAGGTATTGATTATTTTATGCCCTGCTGTGCCATTTAGGTATTGATTATGTTATGCCCTGCTGTGCCATTTAGGTATTGATTATTTTATGCCCTGCTGTGCCATTTAGGTATTGATTATTTTATGCCCTGCTGTGCCATTTAGGTATTGATTATTTTATGCCCTGCTGTGCCATTTAGGTATTGATTATTATGCCCTGTTGTGCCATTTAGGTATTGATTATTTTATGCCCTGCTGTGCCATTTAGGTATTGATTATTTTATGCCCTGCTGTGCCATTTAGGTATTGATTATTTTATGCCCTGCTGTGCCATTTAGGTATTGATTATGTTATGCCCTGCTGTGCCATTTAGGTATTGATTATTTTATGCCCTGTTGTGCCATTTAGGTATTGATTATGTTATGCCCTGATGTGCCATTTAGGTATTGATTATTTTATGCCCTGCTGTGCCATTTAGGTATTGATTATTTTATGCCCTGCTGTGCCATTTAGGTATTGATTATTTTATGCCCTGCTGTGCCATTTAGGTATTGATTATTTTCCTGACGATCGATAACGAGTCTGTAATTTAGGAGGAACTGCCCTTTGGCCGAGACGTTTATATACCGAAAACTATATACATTTATCTCGAAGGGGGGTCTTAGGGGTAGTTTATAAAGTTCGATGAAGGTCTTGGGAGGAAACTAAGAATAGTAAATAGATAAATTAATTAATTAATAAATAAATACAAAATATAAGTGTCATACAGTACAATACATAAGTGTTACATACAAACTTAGTACATACATTCTACGTATACAGTATACTCATTACAGGATACAGTATAGTCATTACAGCATACAGCACAGGGAATCCTCAGGTCTCGGTAAACATATGACGGCGTGAGGTAACATTTCATTATTATTTTTAGCAAGTATTCGACGATTTTATTCAGTTTTGGAAGGACGTCCACCAATTAAAAGGCTACAGCATATCACACTTTATCCTTGTATCTACCATATATCCTTCCTAAGCTTTATAAAATGATCAAATCTCGGTAAATACAGTATATGAGGTAACTGTGACTGGAACACCTCTATTAAAAACCATAAATTTGTATAAGCGCTTACATAACCCACTATTTAGTTTAACAGTTCTATTTACGTCCAGGATAGTAAGACATTCAACCACACACTCACACAACAAACCTGCATATTCCCGTCAACATTAATAGAGACAAATTATCCCTGCAACATTTCAACTTGCAAACACCGAGTACAAATATTACCTCCTCACTCCATCTTTACACACCTATGATAAAATAGGTATATAAGATTAAATATATCAAAATATACCCCTCCTCGCTCCCTCTCCACACCCCTACCAAATAAATATATAAACTATAGTAAAATATGATCAAATAAACCTAAGGAGGGCATAAAGATCTTCATCGTAGAGGTGACGGGATAATACCGGTGTGTGTGACGTCTATTGCATGTATTATTGCAGTTATATTGCAACGCTTTCATACCTTTAGCCTTGGGTATAGACTGTAGAAGGGCACAGACCATTTAAGGCAAGAACTTCAGCTGGGAGAGTTCACCTGTCTTCATTATTATTATTATTAATATTATTTTATTTTATTTTTAGTCTCCATTTGGCTTAGTTTAAGGGAATTTTATTTGTATTGTATATGTATTCATTATTTATTTTATTATTATTTTGTTTTGTTTTTAAGTTTACCCCCTAGAACTCCATCATGCTTAAAGAAATACCTTAAAACTCTACTCCCTTCGATGTGAATTTGTGCATTTTTCGGGATAAAATTCCCCAGGCCGGTTCCTCCTAATTTGCAAGCTCACTATTGCTTGCCATGAAAAAATCACCACCTGGATGAAAAGAATGGTCTTAAAATTGATAAATGGGGCTAAAGATCTTAATATCGTCAAACTAGTGGGGCGAATGGCTTAAAATATCAATATTAATGAGGCTAACCATTAGTGAGAAGAGAGTCCAGAAAACTTCCCTAATGCTTAATGAATATGACGTATTTTTAAGGATATTACAAGACGATTATATTCAGCTTAGGAAGAACATGTGGGCGCTAAAGAGTTAATTAAGATAGTTATTACCCCCTTTCTATACTGCATACAATCGTCTAATGGTAACCAGAGTATAGTGTGAGAGTGCGTCCTTAACCCATTCAGTACCGGTGACAGCTACATGAGGGAGAAGGGGGTCCAGAAAAGAAAAAAAATCCCTTCAAGCGAAACGAACTGATTATTCTGATTATATAAAATTTAACAGTTCATTGAAATAATAAATATAACTCAGAGAAGTGATACAAAAAATAACACAATATATATGTTACGACAAGGGACTGGAGTTCTCGAAAATGGTCTCCAGTCCTGACACTATTCTTGACTTACAGTGTGCTGGCTTAATAATCCAATAGGGTTGATAGCTCTAAAGTCCTATATTTACTAAATATATGTTATGGCAAGAAGAACTGCATAGTACAAATATATGGCAGGGATTATCCAGACCAATATGATCCCAAAATGTTAAATGACATACCAAAATGGCAATCAAATAGCCAACTACTAGCCAACTAATAGCCAACTAATAGCCAACTAATAGCCAACTAATAGCCAACTAATAGCCAACTAATAGCCAACTACTAGCCAACTAATAGCCAACTAATTGCCAACTACTAGCCAACTACTAGCCAACTACTAGCCAACTACTAGCCAACTAATAGCCAACTACTAGCCAACTAATAGCCAACTAATTGCTAACTACTAGCCAACTAATAGCCAACTACTAGCCAACTAATAGCCAACTAATAGCCAACTACTAGCCAACTAATAGCCAACTACTAGCCAACTAATAGCCAACTAATAGCCAACTACTAGCCAACTAATAGCCAACTAATAGCCAACTAATAGCCAACTAATAGCCAACTAATAGCCAACTAATAGCCAACTAATAGCCAACTAATAGCCAACTAATAGCCAACTAATAGCCAACTAATAGCCAACTAATAGCCAACTAATAGCCAACTAATAGCCAACTAATAGCCAACTAATAGCCAACTAATAGCTAACTAATAGCCAACTAATAGCCAACTAATAGCTAACTAATAGCCAACTAATAGCCAACTAATAGCCAACTAATAGCTAACTAATAGCCAACTAATAGCTAACTAATAGCCAACTAATAGCCAACTAATAGCCAACTAATAGCCAACTAATAGCCAACTAATAGCCAACTAATAGCCAACTAATAGCCAACTAATGAGACGTGGGAGACAAAACGCTTCATGAAATTAGAATATATTGATGCAAATGCATAAAAACCCGTAATTAAGTAGACAAAATAGAGATGCAAATATTAAAACCTTTGCGTTCCAGCGACGTGTTATATTTCATTCTAGCTATATTTAGACGATATTATGCAACTTAGAAAGGATCGGTGGTAGTTAGAAGGGTTGGTGGACATAGTTTAAAGCTTTATTATTGTTCGAGGTCCTTCCTAAGCTGAATACAATCCATAAATAGTAGCCAAAATAAAATATATATATATAAGACGTTTCCAGTACAGAAGGGGTTAAATATACAAAATATAGATGCAAATATTACAACTCCCTGTGACTAAAGAGACCAATACGAGACTAAAATTATCCAGACCCGACCACAAAAAGCTGCCGGTCCTACCAGGCGGGATTCGATCCATGTGAACCCGAATACATAATCATTTGTTTCAGTATTTAATTCTGTCAATACTGGTGATATATTTTCTTACTTGATCTTAGCTACATTTAGACGATTTTATGAACCTCAAGCAAGGATGTGTGGTTCAGTCAAATCGTTTAATCCGCAGAATCTCGGAAACATGTGTATGTTTATTAGAAGCTTATAAGTTAATGCCTAAAATAGATTTGCAATATATATAATGGTAAAGGGATGGACCAAGATATTATATAAGCAATACTGTTCCATACATTAATCTGAAAACATATAATTGCATAACTACAATGTCTGTGACTCTGAAGATTAAACGAGTTGGCTGTACATAAGGGGATTAATTGAGGTAGTCTGCAGGCTTTAATGTGTAGACGTCCTTCCTAAGCCGAAAAAGTCGTCTTATAGTTGCCAGAATATTATAAAAACGACGTCCTCGGTTCTGAATGGGTTAAAGGCACCCTTCCACACTTTATTCTGGTTACCATTAGACGATTGTATGCAGTTTAGGAAGGATCGGTAGAAGCCAAAGGGGTAATAACTATCTTAATTAACTCTATAGCGCACACACGTTCTTCCTAAACTGAATATAATCGTCTTGTAAGAGCCAGAAAAACTCGTCCTAATCATTATGGTTGATCCCCCTTTGGGTGAGCAAGAGGGTACGTTTTGGACAGGGGGGGTCACCATTGGGGCTATCATTGATGGTGGGGGGTAGGGGGGGGAGGTGTCTTCTGGACCCTCTTCTCCCTCATGTTTAGCCCCCTTTTGTTTTGATATTTTAAGACATTCGCCCCATTAGTTTGACGATGTAAAGACCTTTCACCCCATTTATCAATTTTAAGACCAATCGTGCCATTCAGGTGGTCTTCTGGACCCTCTTCTCCCTCATGTTTAGCCCCCTTCTTGTTTGATATTTAAGACATTCGCCCCATTAGTTTGACGATGTAAAGACCTTTCACCCCATTTATCAATTTTAAGACCAATCGTGCCATTCAGGTGGTCTTCTGGACCCTCTCTCCCTCATGTTTAGCCCCCTTTTGTTTTGATATTTTAAGACATTCGCCCCATTAGTTTGACGATGTAAAGACCTTTCACCCCATTTATCAATTTTAAGACCAATCGTTGCCATTCAGGTGGTCTTCTGGACCTCTTCTCCCTCATTTTTAGCCCCCTTTTTTGTTTGATATTTTAAGACATTCGCCCCATTAGTTTGACGATGTAAAGACCTTTCACCCCATTTATCAATTTTAAGACCAATCGTGCCATTCAGGTGGTCTTCTGGACCCTCTTCTCCCTCATGTTAGCCCCCTTTTGTTTTAATATTTTAAGACATTCGCCCCATTAGTTTGACGATGTAAAGACCTTTCACCCCATTTATCAATTTTAAGACCAATCGTGCCATTCAGGTGGTCTTCTGGACCCTCTTCTCCCTCATGTTTAGCCCCCTTTTGTTTTGATATTTTAAGACATTCGCCCCATTAGTTTGACGATGTAAAGACCTTTCACCCCATTTATCAATTTTAAGACCAATCGTGCCATTCAGGTGGTCTTCTGGACCCTCTTCTCCCTCATGTTTAGCCCCCTTTTGTTTTGATATTTTAAGGACATTCGCCCCATTAGTTTGACGATAAAGACCTTTCACCCCAATTTATCAATTTTAAGACCAATCGTGCCATTCAGGTGGTCTTCTGGACCCTCTTCTCCCTCATGTTTAGCCCCCTTTTGTTTTGATATTTTAAGACATTCGCCCCATTAGTTTGACGATGTAAAGACCTTTCACCCCATTTATCAATTTTAAGACCAATCGTGCCATTCAGGTGGTGATTTTTTCATGGCAACCGATAGTGAGCCTGGAATATAGGAGGTACTGGCCTGGGCACTTTTCTCCCGAAAAATGCACAAACTTATCTCGAAGGGAGTGTCTTGTGCGTATATCTTTAAGTATGATGGAGGTCTAGGGAGGAAACTTAAGAAAACAAGAAAAAAAATAATACATACAAAAATAAAATGGATAAAAAAAATAACGACAAAATCCCCTTAAGCTAAGCCACTATGTGTGCAAAATGGAGACTAGATAAAAGAATAAGACAGGTGAACTCTCCCAGCTGAAGTTCTTACCTTAAATGGTCTGTGCCCTTTCTACAGTTTATACCCAATGTTAAAGGTATGCAAGCGTTGTAATATAACTTCAACAATACCTGCAATAGACGTCACACACACCGGTATTATCCCGTCACCTCTACGATACTGATTATATAACTAAGTCTCAAAGATCTTTATATCCTCCTGAGGTTTATTTGATTATATTGTTATTGTATTTGATTAATTGTAGTTGCATTTATTCTTATATTTTTACCTTTTATATATTTTACTTATTTTTATTTTTATGTTTATTTTTTTTATTTTTTTATTTTATTTTATTTATTTATTTTTTATTTTTTATTTTTTTTTGGGGGGTACGAGTGATGGGGTGTATTTTAATATGTTGTATTCTACTATTATTATTTTTATTATTATTAGTATTTTGTATTATGTTCTATCCAACAACCAACTCTACTCCTAAAATCGATTAATGAAATTTAACACACTCATGTGGCAGTCCGTGGATTCGAACTCAGGACGCTCACTTATTATATATATATATATATATATATATATATATATATATATATATATATATATATATATATATTATATATATATATATATATATATATATATATATATATATATATATATATATATATATATAGAGAGAGAGAGAGAGAGAGAGAGAGAGAGAGATATAGATAGATAGATAGATAGATTTTTTTTTTTTTTTTTTTTTTTTGGTGTGTGGCAAGGGAGCAAGGGGGTTGTATTTTGTACTCGATGTTCGCAAGTTGAAATGTTGCAGGGATCATTTGGCTCTATTAACGTTGACGGGCATATGCAGATTTGCTTGGCGAGTGTGGTTGAATGTCTTAAATACACTAGCCTGGACATGAGTGGACTTGATATAGTGGGAGATGTAAACACCTTTCAATAATTAGGGTGTTTAAGAGGAGATTTTTATTTATTTATTTTTATTTATTTATTTATCTATTTCTTATTTTTAGTTTCTCCCCAAGACCGCCATCAAACTTAATAAATTGTCTTCAAGATCCCCCTTCAAGATAAATTTGTAAATTTTTCGGTAGAAAAATGATCCGGCCAAAGGCCGATTCCTCCAAAATTACAGAATTACAAAATTACAGGAAAAAAGCGACACCTAAATGGCACGAAAGGTCTTAATATTAGCAAAGAGATGTGGCAAAAGATCCTATAATCGCCAAACTAATGTACAGGCTCTCCGCCTATGCCCGAGAGGGAGTAGTTGGAATATAGAAAAAAAAAAAAAAAAAAAAAAACTAACGGGGCGAACATCTTAAAATCATAAAACATGAGGGAGAAGGGTGTCCAGAAAAAAACCCTTAACTGCTGCCACTTTAATACAAACTAACCCATCTAAGTGGTTATGATGTCACTGTCTTGGGCTAAATAATATTGCCTCGTGGTTATATCTTTATTATTTACCCTTAAAAGATCCTATGACGTATTTCTTTTGGATTTTCTGGCTATTATTGGAGGATTTTATTCAGCTTAAGAAGGGTATGTGCAAGTCAGAGGGCACTTATAAAATACTCGTGGACCTCACCTATTTATTATTATTTTGAAGGAGACAAAAGGCAAAGCTGACTGCAGCAAGTGTCCCCCTCCAAGATTGGACCCCCTTCTGTTTCATGTTTAGCCCCAATATTTGTTTAGATTTAAGACATTCGCTCCATTAGTTGGCCGATTATAAGACATTTCGTATCATTTAGGTGTCGATTTTATCCTGGCGAGCGATAGCAAGCCTGAAATTTAGGAGGATATTTCTCTACTGAATAATGCAAGATTCACCTTAAAGGGAGTCTTAGGGGTATGTTTGTTTTAATGTTTGATGGAGGTCTAGGGAGCAAACTATAAATGTCCCCTTGAGCTACCGAGAAAAGATGTCGGTCCTATTATTGAACCGTAAATGTCTAGACTGAGACCGTACTGAGGAGACTATACTGTGGTTCGTGACTGTGCATAATGTGTCCCCTCGACCCTATATACCGGCCCCAGGTGTGTGTCTGTTCTTACGACATCAATTCCTTCAAACAGGGCCTTTGACAGGGTCAAAATCAAGGAATGTTCGAGCCAATATATCTGGACACGGAGTATGAAGCAATTTAAGTCATAGAATAAGGGAAGGATGGATTCAGGGAGAGAGTTCCAGAGCTCAGCTGTTGAATAGAAGATAGATTGGGAGTATCGTTTCGCTCTTGAGTTGGAGAGTTGCACAGAGTAGGGGTGGGATTGTGTTGCAAGACGGATACGACGTACCCTACGTAGAGGAGGGCTCTGAGGAACACTGATTATATTGTAGTAGCGATAGAATAGCGAGAGATATGCAACATAGCGGCGAATTGAGAGATATTGCAGAGAATCGGTGAGTGGGCTCGAGTTAATGATACGAAATTCTTTCTTTTCTACTTTGTCTAGAATTGGTATGTGAGAGGATCCTCCCCACACATGTGAACAATATTCAATACAAGGATGCCCTGTGTCCCTGTACAGAGCAAGAAGATGGCTGGGATTGTATCAATAAGTAAAATATGAATCTATATTTGTTTCCCTTGCATTCTACAAGGGGGTCGAGAAAGGAGGGTGTCGTAGCTCAAAGTATTAAGTATGGTAAACTCAGGTGATGTATATATATATATGCCTTCCAACATGAGTCGCCGAGGGGGTACCATTTTATTCGATTTTTTTTTTTCCGTCCTCTCTCAGGTCTTAAATCCAGCGTGGCTCTTCCCTGTCGCGTCTCCTCTTGTGCCCGCGCCCTCTTTGTCCGAGCCTCTTTATTTCACTTTTTTTTTTACCTCGCTTTATCATCCCCTACTCTCTCTCTCCCTCACTCACTCTCGATCTTTTTTCTCAGGCGTCTGTGGGGTGCATTGCTGCCATTTTCGTGACAGTATTTACATACATGTTACCTATGTTACGTATACCTCTCGTTATGACGAGGATATTAAGAGGGGTTGGTTCAGGTTTTGGTTGATTTTTTCATTTATTTATTATTTGTTTAGTGTTCTCTCTAAACCTCTATCAAACTTAATAAATCATCCCCAAGACAACATATTCAACATATATTTGTAAAAAAAAATCGGTAGAAAAATATCACGGCCGAAGGCCGATTCCTCCTATATTACAGGTTCGCTGTCGCTCGCCAGGAAAAGATCGATACCTAAATGACACGAAAAATCTTAGTATTGACGATTATTTTATTTTTTAATCGCCAAACTAATGGGCCGAACGTCTTAAAATCTAAACTAATGGGCCTAAACATGAGGAAGAAAGGGGACCAGAAACATGACCCATCTCCCCTTAGATAATAACGAAATCTGCAGAAAGCCTACTATAGCCTATGTGTGGCAGATGTCTCCCTCACCAGGGCTAGTAACATGTCTAAAATCCCTTCCACATATTACCTTCCTGATCTGGCAGCTAAACTAATATTCCTCCCACCATGATTTATTTAGTCGCCATTACTTATTGATCTTATAAGTATCTTAAAATCCTTCCTTCCTCGGTCATATTAGGCAGGTCTCTAAAAACTGTCTTGATGGTGTAATGGTTAGAGATTTTAAAATATGTATGTGATAACCCAGGTTCGAATCCCGGTGGATCAAAACCTTGCTTTCATTAATTTCATTGGGAGGTGTTTGGTGTTGGAGTGATATATAATAATAATAGTTGATCTAATATTATCGTATAGCTAACCATGAATCTCTGACCATGAGATGGAGACACCCTAAGAAAACAACCACCATGAGATAAAGTCACGTGTAATTGACCACTTGCGAGTTTCGTTCTATAAGGAAGTTGGAGCTGTAGACATCGATAGTTAGCAGAATTACCAGCTATAATATGGTTGTAGTGCTTTCATAAATATATAAAACCCAATTCAACATACCTTTTATCCATCTAAAACCCACATTATTATTACCTTTCTATTTTATATCAATGTTCACGGCTCCAACTTCTTTATAGCCTGAAACTCGCAAGTGGTCAATTGTGAGATATACTTGAGATGAAGTCACATACATAAGAATGCACAACATCTGTAAAATATTCTACAGGAAATGCAAATGCAACATCGACAGGTAGCGATAACGTAGCACATCTCATACGTACAAATGCAACAGTGACAAAAACTCGACTCGTGGACATTTCTCTTTTATTTCAGCCAACTCTTCCGTATTTGCCCTCATGTTAAATTTGACTTGTGCCAAATGTACTGTAGAACCTCGCTCATCGTCAGTTAGAACATTATACCTTATCCATTCCTAGCCTAGAACCTGACACCTCCATATATATTCAAGCAAGGGCATCAAAAGCCTCCTTACATATGGCCCCGATCTTCTACTTTTTTTCAGTGCCCCCTCTATACCCTCCTACCTTTGCCCTCCCCGTTTTCTTTCACTCCTCGCGCCATTCCTGTCTTTATTTCTGGTTCTTTACGCTCGCAATTTATGCCATTGTTATTCATGGCGGCGGCGGGGACAACTGGGCGGAATACAGACGTCGTGGCCATTGTCGTTCCTCTCGTCCATCACCGCCAAAAGGGTATGCAAATAGAGAGCCGCAGTCATTTGTTATTGGGGAGTGCTGTTAGGCGGCCCGCAAGGTCTATATGTGCTGGGGGGGAGGGGGGGGGGGGGGGGAGAGAGAGAGAGAGAGAGAGAGGGGGGGGGGGAAATCCAGTCGCCCTAGGTGTTTATACGTTTGGTGAATGATGCAGGTAGTACAGTGCATATAGGTGGGATATATTAAACTGTGTTGGTGGTGTAATTGTTTATATGCTTATGTTCTGGGTGTGGTGTCCCGAGTTCGAATCCCGAGGGGACCATATGCTTTCATTAGTTTATTCAAGTGCATTGGGGTTAGTAATTGATGATTAATGTTAAGAACGGGGTGTTACTTAATTACATCTCTATGTTCCTTCTGGTTTAAGAGTTTATAATTATCACTTCTATGGAGGATCCTGTCACCCTAGTTATTTATAATGTTGGTGAATAACGTAGGTACTGTACCCTGTTCCAAATTAGTAGTCCGGAAATCATGAACCCTAACCTCTGTAACTCAAAAGGGACTAGAGCGAATGGGCTGTAAATTCCCACAGCTATTCTCTGGTTCACTCCTCCTAATTGGTAGATACATTAGCTCGATTACTCAAGTCGTCTATAAGTTATAGAGGTTAGTGAACTAGATTTCTAACCTACCTATAATGCTATCTATCTATCTATCTATCTATCTATCTATTGCCTGACGCCGTGATCCCCGAAGGGGTGGCCACGAACGAAACGCCCCCATGCACATCTGTCCCCAGTCAGTCGACGCCCCTCCATCTATATACTTCTTCACTCCATCCTTCCACCTCTCTTTCGGTTTACTCTCCCTCTCTGTCCTTCCACCTCGCTCTCGTACACCCTCTTAGTCATTCTCTCGCTTCCTATACGTTCCATATGGCCGAACCATCTCAAGGTGTTCCTTTTCACACTTTCCAGCACATCTACCTCTACACCACACTTCCTCATTCGTCTGTCTATCCCTCCTATAATGCACAGGGTATAAATGAGGATGTGTCTGGGGTTAGGATGACGTATAGTTGCCCACATAAGTATTGTTCCTCTCCATTATCTTATACATGGAAATATAATGCACATGCTTGAATTACGAGTGTAGTTTCTTATGCAGGAGTTAACTCATCTGATTAGTCAACTGATAATTGATAGAAACCACACTCGTCATTCATTCGTACTAATTTAACTTGCATACATAAGATCACAGCGAGGAACAGAACTAATGTGGGTGACTGTACTTGAATGGGGAGATGGTGAAGGTGTGGTGATGCTTGGAGTGAGTGTTAACCCCTTCTATACCGGCAACTTCTTTTAAATTTCATTTAAGCTATATTTAGACGATTGTATGCAGCTTAGGAAGGATATAAGATACCTAAAAGAATTAATTCAGATAGTCTGTCGCTTTTAAATTGGTAAACACATCCTTCCTAAGTTGAATAAAATCGTCTAATAGTTGCCAGAATATAATGAAAACAATTTCACCAATACAGAGAGTAAAGAAAACGGGCTTAGTATTTTCAAGGACGGACTGTCTTCTAATAATTCATAACATTTAGCATCTACGTTGTCACCAGCTATAATCTATCTTAAGGCAGTTATAATATATATCTCTTTTGCCTCAGCTTCCATCGCCCTGAATGACACCCACCTGCCTCCACTACTACCCACATCACAAACACCTCCGCCCCCATCACCCCCACCTGCCACCCCAACTACTATTACAGGAAGTAGGACACCCAGAGATGCTCGGATAAATGCTATTTTAATTCGTGGGGCGTTTTAGGGGCCATGATTAGGACGTTTTGAAAGGGGCCGGGTGATTTGTGTGTCCCTCTGGAGGCGTGTGTTATAATTATTAGCTGATTCCTTAATTATTTGATTTATTTAATATGTTTTAATTAATTTGTCCAGACCCCCTTCACTATATTTATATTATTTAATATATGTGTATATCTTAGGTTAGATTAGTCGTGTATTCCAAGAAAATTGCAAGAAAATGCTCCATCGCTATCTTGCGGCTACGTTTAAGATCTCTCTCTCTCTCTCTCTCTCTCTCTCTCTCTCTCTCTCTCTCTCTCTCTCTCTCTCTCTCTCTCTCTCTCTCTCTCTCTCTCTCTCTTTCTCTCTCTCTCTCATTGGAAATACGCAGACTATGAGGTCAGCTCATTGAAGTTTATATATTACTTAAGGGGAGGTATTTAGTTTGTTCCCTAGACCTCCATCAAGCTTAAAATTACATCCCCTTGAGTCCCTTTCAAGATATATTTGTACATTTTTCGGTAGAAAAATTTCCCGGCCGAAGGCCGGTTCCTCTTAAATTACAGGCTCGCTATCGCTCGGCAGGATAAAATCGACACCTGAATTGCACGAAAGGTCTTAATATGGGGTAAAAGTTCTTAAAATCGCTAAACTAATGGGGGCAAACGTTTTATAATATCAAAAGCAATGGGAATAAACATGAGGGAGAAAGGGGTCAAGAAAAAAATCCCTCAAGTGGAGATCTCCCCTTAATGGGTTTGGCAATGTGGATTATAGCAAGTTATTAAGCCTCATATGAATACAACACGTAACCATGGTTGGAAGGTGGAATTGAAGAGATTCAGCACTAGTATTTATGGAAACTTGTTCACATATAAGGTCTGTTCTACCTGAAACAAACTTCCCTCAGAAATTGTCACAGTTCTTCAGTAGAACAGTTCAAGAAGATAGTAGATAATATTTTGCTCACATGTAAGGGACTGGAGTTCTCGCCGGGAGGCTCCAGTCCTGACGTTATTCTTGACTTACACAGTGTGCTGGCTTAATAATCCAATAGGGTTGATAGCCTCTGAAGTCCTATTTTAGATAATTTAACTCACTCTGTAATGAGTTTAGTGCACTATACTGTAAGCAATCTCTCTCCTTCCACTTCGAGTATCTCCCCGGAATGGGCCGCAAGGTCTCTGGGATACTAACTATTCCTTGCAACTCATTGTAACTCACTCTCACTCTCACACTATCTCTCTCTCTCTCTCTCTGTCTCTCTCTCTCGAACCGCGGCATCACTTTTTATTATTTTTTTATTCTTTTGTGTTCACTTTCTACGTTTCAAATGTCTCTGTTCGGGTGTAAAGGAGAGTGGTCGTTTGAATATAGGCACAGTCGCAATCAGATGTCCCGTTGTATATTTTTTGTGTAACTGTGAATTGTTATAAAAAGCGTTCATAGTCCTGTAGCATTAAGGGGGTAGTGCTTGTTTTTTGGTCTATATATTTATTTATTCATATATTTTTTAGTTTCCTCGCTAGACTTCCGTTAAGCTTAGAAAAACACCCCCTAGACCCCCTTTCAAGATAAATTTGTACATTTTTCGATAGATGTTCCGGCCAAGGGCCGGTTGCTTCTAAAATTAGAGGCTCGCTATCGCTCGCCAGGAAAAAATCGACACCTAAAGGGCACGAAAGGTCTTAAGTTTGACAAAAAAATGAGGCGAAAGGTCTCATAATCGCCAAACTAAAGGAACGAACATCTTAAAACCTCAAAACTAATATGCTAAACATGAGGGAGACGGGAGTCCAGAAAAAGCGAGTACTAGCCCCTTAAGGGGAGATTTCCACTTGAGGGATTTTGTTCTGGACTCCTTTCTCCCTCATGTTTAGCCCCATTGCTTTTGAGATTTGTTAAGACTTTCACCCCATTAGTTTGGCGATTTTAAGAACTTAATATCCCATTTCTGTCAATTTTAAGACCTTTCGTGCCATTAAGGTATCGATTTTGTTCCTGGCGAGCGCTAGCGAGCCGGTAATTTAAGAGGAACCGGCCAATCTACCGAAAACTGTACACATTTATCTTGAAAGGGGGTTTAGGGGGTGTAATTCTAAAGCTGGATGGAGGTCTAGGGAACAAACTAAAAACCTCTCCTTAACCCTTTCTGTACCGTGACGCCCTAATTCTTTCTTTGATGTGGTGAGCTATCAGTAGACGCTCTTATTCAGCTTAGGAAGTACCAGTGACACGCGTAAGGTTACTTGATTTACTTTGTACTTCTTTAAGGGGAGATGTACACTTGAGGGATTATTTTCTTTACCCCTTTCTCCTTCATGTTTAGCCCCATTGTTTTTGAGATTTTAAGACGTTTGCCCCATTAGTTTAGCGAGTTTAAGAACTTTCAGCCCATATTAAGACCTGTCGTGCAATTCAGGTGTCGATTTTATCCTGGCGAGCGATAGCGAGCCTGTAATTTAAGAATAATCGGCCTTCGGCCGGGACATTTTTCTACCGAAAAATGTACAAATTTATCTTGAAAGGGGGTCAAGGGGGTGAAATTTTAAGATTGCTGGAGGAGTAGGAAACAAACTAAAAACCTCCCCTTAACCCGTCCAATAACCAGTCCCTTCCTTTCCATATCATACTGGCTACAGATTGTATTCAGTTTAAGAAGGGTGTCCAGCAATTAACAGGCTTCGAACTATCTTCATTAATCCTTTATACCACCACAGATCCTTCTTAAGCTGCACAAAGTCATCTAAATATAGCTAGGGCAAAATGAAAAAGACGTCGCCGGTACAGTACGGGTTAACCCTATATGGACCGGGGAAGGCCGCAAGTGGTCAATTGTAGGTTCTATCTCTTGGGTTCTATTTGCCCTAGTGTCCCACCCTCTCTCTCTCTCTCTCTCTCTCTCTCTCTCTCTCTCTCTCTCTCTCTCTCTCTCTCTCTCTCTCTCTCTTACATCTTCCCCTCTTCTCTCTCTCTCTCTCTCTCTTTCTCTCTCTCTCTTCCTCTCTCTCTCTTCCTTACATCTTCCCCTCCTCTCTTCCTCTTCTCCCTCCTCCTCCCTCTTCTTCATCCTCCTAGGGATTACACTTCTCGAAAAATAGCTCCAGTCCTGACGCTATTCTTGCCTTACAGTGTGCTGGCTCACTAATCCAGGAGGGTTGATAGCCTCTGAAGTCCTGTTTTAAATTCGTGTTCTTCATTTCCCCCTTCTTTCTCCTTACTCCATCTCTTTCTCCTCCTGCACCTCCCCTTCCTTCTTCCTTCTCCTCCACCCCCTCCATCCTCCGTCTTCCCCTCTTCGTCCTCTATCTCCCCCTCCTCCCCTTCCATCTCTCCCTCTTGCCCCCCCCCCCATTCCCACCTCTCTTCCTCCCTCTCTATATGTCTCCCCATCTCACAATTCACCTCCCCTCGCCCCCTCCATATACCCCTCCTCCTCATCCCCCCTCTATCCCCCCTCCATCCATCCCCCCTCCTCCTCTTCTTCCTCCCTCCACTCCATCTCCCCCTCCACTTCATTTCCCCCTCCACTCCATCTCCCCCTCAGCTCCCCCTCCCCATCAGCTCCCCCTCTTCCTCATCCCCCTCCACTCCATCCCCCTCCACTCCATCCCCCTCCACTCAATCCCCCTCCACTCCATCCCCCTCCTCCTCATCCCCCTCCTCACCTCCCCCTTCATCTCATCCCCCCTCCACTCCATCTTCCCTTAATAGAGGGGAGCTCCATCTCATCCCCCCTCCGCCTCCCCCCCCCCCTCCTCATCTCTCCCTATCTCATCCCCCCTCCTCCTCATCCCCCCTCCGCCTCCCCCCCCCTCCTCATCTCTCCCTATCTCATCCCCCCTCCTCCTCATCCCCCCTCCGCCTCCCCCCCCCTCCTCATCTCTCCCTCCACTCCACACCCCCCCCCCCCCTTCCTTTCTCCTCCCTTAACCTGTCATCTCGAGTAAAGGTTTTGATGTACAATTCTAAACCGGCAACAGAAGATTGATCAAGTTAAAAAGAAGAATGATACGTTGTGACATCACCGCCCGGGAAGTAGGGTGTGTATTTTTTTCAGTCGTAGATCCACTTCCTTTCGCTCACCCCGATTCTAGGACACTTTGATTTTGCCCCTATCAAACCTCAAACTATACGGTCCAATTGAAACGTAGAAAAATCGTACGAAACGTTTGGAGAGAGAGTTTCGGGAGGTGGACCGGGTGGGTATATGAAGGTACGGGAGGGGGTAGGGGGTAGGGGGTAGGGGGTAGGGTCTCAGGAGGGTAGGGAAAGACTCCACTGTTATGTGAATCAAGGCGAGATTTGTATTTGTTCATTCATTTATTTATCTATTATGTTCCTTAGTTTCCTCCCAAGACCTCCATCAACTGTAAAAAAAAAAAGAAAAAAACCTAGACCCCCCTTCAAGATAAATCTGTACATTGTTCGGTAGATGTCAAGCCCGGGCAACTTGACCTAGCGATTCGTGACAAACGCTTAAGTTGATGGCCACCCCTTCTCGGGAATTACAACGTCTGCCAATACAAATAAATACAAAAGTTTATCAATATAATGATAGGTTTGTTAAGCCTCTACTAAGCTAAGCTGTGTTTGCTTTACACAATTAAAATACAATCATTCCTCTGCACATAAGGTATAGCGTTGAATAAAACACTGGTAAATCATAATGACAAAAATACTTCCTGAATCACAAATGTTCATGTCAGTCCAAATAATGAAATCGTAACCTCTAACCTCTGTAACTCAAAGAGGACTAGAGTAATCAAGCTAATTGTTCTACCAAATAGGAAGACTTGGCTAGGGAATAGGTGTGGAAATTGACAGCTCATTTGCTCTGCCCCTTTTTGAGTTACAGAGGTTAGGGGTTACGATTTCTGCCCAACCTAGAATGAACGCACTATAGTATTGCAAGGCACAAAATAATGGCATCATTGAAGATTCCTTTCGCAGCGTTAGGTAAAAGTATGCAAGTTGCCGGATATGAGCCCCATCGATGTTTATGGTTTATATGGGTTTGTCATATTCATATATATATTTTTGTTTTTCATATTTTTTTCATATTTTTTTTCTTCACCAACCAACTTTACTTCTAAACTCAATTAATGAAATCAACAAATACATGTGGCCCTCCCAGGACTCGAACCATACTTCACTGCTATATATATCATTACTGTCGAAAATATATTATATGGAAACTATATTTATGACTATATTACGAACATGGTATCTGTCTAGGACCTTAAGGGGAGATGGGCCGGTTTTCTGTCCTCCCTTCTCCCTCGTGTTTAGCCCAATTGGTTTATAGATTTTAAGACGTTCTGCCCATTAGTTTTCGATTTTAACACCTTTCACCCCATTTCGTTGTAAATTTTAAGACATTGCATGCCATTTAGGTGTCGATTTTTCCTGGCAAGTGATAGCGAGCCTGTAATTTTAAAAGACACAGGTCTTCGGCCGGAGCATTTTTCTGCCGAAAAATTTACAAATTTATCTCGGGGGTGTTTTTCTAAGCTTGATGGAGGTCTAGCGAGGAAACTAAAAAATATATGAATACATTAATTAATAGACAAAACAAAAACAAAAACAAAAAAACGGTCCGTCTCCCCTTAATAGACAAAAAAACAGCCACTGTCCCCAAAAACAACCACTGTCCCCAAAAACAACCAATCACCATCATCCTCATCAACATTATCACCAATATATCTAAATAATCTCATTATTATCACCACCAATGCAACATCAACAAATGTACATTATCATCATCATGCTTGGTACAGTCGACGTAGTAAGTGATGTCTCGGCACCAAGTATGCTTTGATCAATAATTGGTCTCAGCAATATTTATACATGATTTCTTCTTTTTCAGCGAGATATATCAACATGTTCCTTACACTTACCCACCCTATTCAACATCTGACAGACATTAATACAGCACAGGGCAAGCCAAACGTAATGACAGCTAGGACATGACTTATTAGCGCCCCCGTACCTTTCTCATAATACAAACAACATGAATTTACCCATCGTCACAAGTACAATTATCATTTAAATACTCATTCGTTCACCTTGCACACACGGGCTCTCTCTCTCTCTCTCTCTCTCTCTCTCTCTCTCTCTCTCTCTCTCTCTCTCTCTCGTGTCTCACAAACGAGAAAACATTTTAATTATTTTGATGCAACGAGATCAAAACAGAATATTTCCCAATAACACTCGAGTATACAAAAAAAAAAAAAAAAAAATGGCACCTATAATAATTTTTTGCAATCATAATGGGGGCGGCAATGTGATTCTGACATTTTTGACAGGTACATAATCACGGCGAGCAACAGTCGTTAGTGAGAACGACGGGGGCAGTTTTTTTTTGTGTAATGATATTTTGATTGGAAATAAAAGGAGGGGTAAGGGGGGGGGGGGGGGAGTTGTGTGTTTGGGAGGGGGGGGAGGGGGTGCTAGGAGAAGGAGTAGGGGGGCAGGGGGTTGTGTGTGTGGGGGGGGGGGGGGGGCGCTATGGGTAGGGGAGGGGGGGGATTGCTAACTGTATTTATTAAGTCGGTTTTCATTTTATTTTCCACCTGATGTGTGTGTGGGGGGGGTGGGGGGGGGGGGAGAAGGGAATGCCTATCTGTATTTATTAAGGCGGTTGTCATTTTATTCACCTGATATGTATGTATGTGAGAGAGAGTGTGTGTGTGTGTGTGTGTGTGTGTGTGTGTGTGCCGTTTACTGTGGAATCGGTTGCGTGTCATTTTGTTCCCCACTTTATTTATTTATACTCCTTTATAATTTTGGTATATTTGACCATGTGATCGCATTTTGTGTGTGCTTGATTGATTGCCTTGTCTATAAACATTGCGTATGCGTTAGGAAAATAGGACTTCAGAGGCTGTCATGCAACCCTTCTGGATTATTAAGCCAGCACACTGTAAGTCAAGAATAGCGTCAGAGCTGGAGCCCCTTTTCGAGAACTCCAGTCCCTTTTAGTGTAGGCGTAATAATTAATTTATTGTTATAACCCTTTCAGTACTATGACGCCTATTTTGTTTTCATTCTGGATTTAGCAGGACGAGTTTATTCAGCACATTTATGACTTCCAGAAATCAAAGGGTTAAAACAGTCCTCACGAACCTTGGAACACAAACAATTCCTTCCTGTGATAATTAAATGTGTTGGTGGTGTAATGGTTTAGATGCTTATGTTCTGGGTGTGGTGTCCCGCGTTCGAGTCCCGGGAGGATCTTATGTTTTCATTAGTTTATTCTAGTGCATTGGGGTTTGTAATGGAGGATTAATGTGAAGAACAGGGTGTGCCTTAATAATTTAAAAGGCTAGTATTAACCCGAGGTGCATGAAGATTAAACCATGTGTGTGTGTGGGGGGGGTGGGGGGGCTGATAGTACTGTCAATATTTTTGCACGAATCTCTTTTGCACGAATCACAAACGGTTCCGGCGTGTCAACCAATGTAAATGACATACGCAAAATGGCTGTAGGTCTACTCAATTTTGCAGGATAATTAAAAAAAAAAAAATCAAAGCTACCAATGAATATAATTTATGGGAATTTAGTAGAATTATGTGCATTTTATTGTTATTGTATTATTGAATTTGATCTAGATGCGGTAGTTAGCTTTTGGTGAAGTCGAAGGCATATGAAATAATACAAATAAAATCATAATAATAATAATAAATCGTAAAATTAATCATAATAATAATTTAATGATCGATCTTGTTATTGCTGTAGTTGTTGCGAGGGATCGTTAGAGGTGGTTCTGTGGCAAGATAGTGTTGATTTGTCTCCTCATTCGTTGGTACACTCAATGAGGCTGTTAAGAACATAAGCACATAAGAAAATGGGAGTCTGCAGAGAGCCGGGCAGATCCTATTCAAACCCAACCCATCTGTTCACAGCTGTGGATTGTGTGTTCAAGTCATATGGTATGTGGCTTGAAATGAGGCACAGATGCTTTTCGAGCTGATTTAAAAGCTTACTGTATTTACTTAACAACGCCATCCAAGATCAACAAGTACACTCAAGGATTTATTTTTTGTTTACACTGGTGAGCTGTATACAATGAAATTACCAGCTAAAATGTGGTTGTAGTATATTTACAAACACATCAAGCCCAATTCAACATACATTTTATCCATCAGAAACCTACATTATTATTATATTTCTGTTTAGTAGCGATGTTTACAGCTCCAACTTCCTTATAGTCTGACACTCGCAGGTGGCTAATTATGTGTGTTCCCTCCCCCAGGTATGGCTCTTATGTGCCATCTTTAGAGGCGGTCCGCGGGTGTGTTTTGTGTGTCCTGGGTGTGTTCTGTGTGTCCTGGAGAGCTGGGGTAAGATGAATTGCAAATGTTTTGCTTTGAACACCATTTTGGTCCTGTAATGATCAAACAACGGGATGTTAAATTATGTTTTATTATGTAGAATTATTAGGTCTGAAGGACCTCAAGGGTTTACGCATGTTGTAATAATTGGTATCAGCAATATCTAAGCTTCATTTCTTCATATTGAGTGAAATATACAAACATGTTCCTACACATACCCACCCTATTCAACATCTGACAGACATCAATACAGCACAGAGCAAGCCAAACGTAATGACAGCTGGGACATGATTCATTAGCGCGAATGTGCATTTAACGATATAATATATGTACGGTCAATTGGCAGAACTGGGTTACATAAAATAAACTTGAGAGGCGGGCCGGTCCAAAGGCAGGCACCGCTTTACACTCGGTAAGGGACAGGGTTACCAAATCAAGTCCACTAGCCAGTAAATGAATGCCGAAAATTGGTAGAATATTGCCACAGTCTCAACTAATATCTCTAAAATGGCTCAAATCTCCAGAGTATCGGTATAATTCATGTCGCTAGATGTAAAAATGTGCCTGGAGATCGAAGTAAATACCTCTAGATCTAGCGGGAAAATAGCTAACTTGGCAACATTGGGTGGGGGACACAAGCGTTGTCAGTCGTGATTGATAAGTGTATCATACCGGGACCGCCGAGCTCTATTTCTTTATTCTGATTCTGATCGGGGGGGGGGGGGGGGAGATGGGGGGAGGTGTGTGGGGAATGAATAAGGTAGGAGTGAATTGTGGATGGGGCAGGGAAATAAAAGGGCGAGGGAGAAAGAACATATATACTGTATATATACAGTGTATATATATATATATATTTATTATATTATAATTTATATATATATTCTTCCAGCCGGATTCGTGTCTGACTGGGCGAGAATTAAATTAAATCACTATAACCCGAGTTGCGTGGGGAAACTTGTAAAAATACTTGTATGGTATCCTGGAATATGGATCCTACGACATGTGTATGAATTGAAATATATTCTCTAAGTAGGATTTCCCTTCTCCTTAATATAAATAGGAAAATATTAAGTTTCCTTTATCACGCCGTGGTGTAGTGGATTAAAGCTTGGATCGTCCTGACTGTCGGAGGTTCGAGTCCGGCTGGGAGTATATAATCATTTAGTAGCTCACGTGTATTACTGAGATATAATTTTTTTCTCTCTCTCTTTATGTGGATGAGGGAGACAAAAGGCAAAACTGTTTGTGACGAGTGCCTCCCCCAGAGTTGAAAGAGTAACAGGGCCAAAATCATGGAATGTTCGAGCCAAAATGTCTAGACACACGGTGTTTGAAACAATTTAAGTAATAGGATGAGGGAAAGAAGGATTCAGGGAGAGAGTTTCAGAGCTCAGCCGTTGAATAGAAGAATAATTGGGAGTATCGTTTCACTCTTGAGTTGCAGAGTTGCACAGAGTAGGGGTGGGATTGTGTTGCAAGACGGGTACTACGTAGCCTACGTAGAGGAGGTGGTATGCACTGATAGAGCTCACACACACACACACAGCGAGAGAGAGAGAGAGAGAGTCACAGAGAGAGAGAGAGAGACACACACACACACAGCGAGAGAAAGAGAGAGACACACACACACAAACACATAGAGAGAGAGACTGATTCTCATGCATTCTTTATTTTCATTTCTGTCGGTGGCATCTCAAAGGACAGTGTGACAAACCCGTCAAGTTCCCCGCCAATCTCCCCCCCCCCCCCTCTCTCTCTCTCTCTCTCTCTCTCTCTCTCTCTCTCTCTCTCTCTCTCTCTCTCTCTCTCTCTCTCTCTCTCTCTCTCTCTCTCTCTCTCTCTCTCTCTCTCTTTCTGTGTGTATATATATATATATATATATATACACACAATTTTGCAATATTTCAATTCATTTTTGGCAAAATTGGGGCAGTCGTGACCAAAATGGTGTATGTGTGAAGGAGGCTTTCGTCATGTGTGCTTATGAGATATATTTTATATTATAGTCGTAGCCAAGATCCCCCTCTCTCTCTCTTATGACACCAAGACTCACACAGGGCCTATATGGAGTACTATTAAATCAGACCAACCAAGCCCCCCCCCCCCCCTCCATCACACACACACACACATCACTCTCAGGTCTGCCACAATTCACACCCTCCCTTACAACCTCCTCATTGTCAGGGTTAAGGGGGGTATCACACGAGTTTGTACAGTCAATTTTTGATTTTCAAAAAAAAAAAATCCGGCCACATTTCTGAGGTCCTTCTCTCTGCTATCGGAGACTAGACTGACCATTGCTTAATTTAGGTGACAAGTAACGTTATTTAAAAAAGTTTGCCACATAAATATTTAGGGAGATTGTAGGCACCAATCGAGTAGGGCAGTACCTAGGGGAGGCCACATAGACATATGATAAAGAGTTGCTGGAATTCCTGTTTCAATTACCTGGCTTCCCCCACTGTTTCTATATGTGTCTCGCCTACACAGAGAGTAATCCAGCTAACACTCACAAACACCTCCTCCTCATTTCACTACACTTAACAAGTACACCACAATTCTTTCCAGCACACCTGAAATACTTCTAACATACCTTGTTTGTGACTTAGACACTCTTTCAGCCATGGGAGGGGCACTTGTTACAGGCAGCTTTACCATTTGTCTCTATGCAAATTGAAAAATAATAATAATAATAATAATAATAATAATAATAATAATAATAATAATAAAGTGGCCGGACCAATGTTGGCGAGAACAGTTCAGGGATAAAGCGCCTAACAAACTCTTCATTGTCAGGCTTAGAGGTGTAAAAAAAGAAAAAAAACGCTCTCGTGTTTGTTCTGGTGTGGTGAGCGACGTCCGTGTCAGACATTGGGAAGCTGCGCCCGGTTGTCAGTCAGATTCTTAAACTTTACCTGGGTGAATTCCGACGCTTTGGTGGTCGGGACAAATACAAAATATAGTTAATTTTAAAGACCCTGCTCGGAAAAAATAGTGTTAGATTGTAACTAAAATTATCAACCGGATTTGTATTATGTTCAAGTGCACTAATTTGTGTTTGCTATGTGAGTGAAGGTAACAAAAAGCAAAGCTGCCTGAAACAAACGTCTCCCTACACAGTCAAATTCTTAGACAAACGGATTTTAAAGCAGTCTAAGGCGTAGGATGAAGGAAAGATTGATTTACACTACTCAATTAGTTTTCACGAACGCCCCAGCCAGAAATCCCTCAAAAACAAACGTATTGAAGCCATACAACACTTATCTTCTGATCTAACTACTATTTCCAATTGGGGCAGAGAAAACCTTGTTGCCTTTAATGCTTCCAAAACCCAATTTATCCATCTTGCTATCCGTCCAAAACTCCCAGTGAACTATTCCTTATACTTCAACAATACAAAAATCAATCCTTCATCTTCTCTCAATATTCTTGGTGTCTCTTTTTCTTCTGCTCTCACTTGGAAGGACCATATTACCAGTCTTACTAAGGCAGCCTCCCAGAAACTGGGTGTGCTCAACGGCTTCAAGGGGTTCTTTACCCTTGCACAGCTCCTTGCTCTGTACAGGGGCACAGTGCGTCCTTGTATTGAATATTGTTCACATGTGTGGGGAGGATCCTCTCACACCGATCTCCTAGACAAAGTAGAAAGGAAGGTCTTTCGTATCATTAATTCCCGTCCACTCACCAACTCTCTGTAATCTCTCTCTCTTCGCCACAATGTTGCATCTCTTTCGCTATTCTATCGCTACTACAATAATCAGTGCTCCTCAGAGCTCTCCCAGTGTATACCACCTCCTCTACGTAGGGTACGTGGTACCCGTCTTGCATCACAATCCCACCCCTACTCTGTGCAACTCTCCAACCCAAGAGTGAAACGTTATTCTCAGTCTGTCTTCTATTCAACAGCTGAGCTCTGGAACTCTCTTCCAGAATCAGTCTTTCCCTCTTCCTATGACTTAAATTGCTTCAAACTCTGTGTGTCCAGGCATTTTGGCTCGAACGTCCCTTGATTTTGGCCCTGTCACTCTTTCAACTATGTGGGAGGCACTCGCTACATTCAGTTCTGCCTTTTGCCTACCTCACACCAAAAAAAAAATAAGCCAACCATTACTCACATACTGTATGAATGCATGAGTGTTGTTACATATACATTATACGCACAATTTTGACGGTATGGGTGACATCTATAGCTGGCAGATGATGAGCTTCGAATTCGTAATAATTCTCATGATTGTAATACTAAATATAAACATGGAACTAATCAAACTGGAGACTCTATTTATTTTTAATATGGACAGGTTATGACAAGGCAAGCAATTAAGATTTTTCTAATTTGTAAGATCATAATTCTCTAAGCACGTTTTAAGTAATGATTACCTTTGAGTATTGAAACCCAGACTCCGATTTCTTTCACAGTCTCCCCAGCAACAGAAAACGGTAACACGTAGACTTCTGACCCTTATTGTCAAGGTGTCGACTTTTTTTCTGTCCTTCTCTTAGTTTTCCCTGTCCCTCTGTCCTCTGTTGTGACGTCATAGGGTGGCCCTGTCTACATTGGTGGGTGACAGGCGGGTGTGTATGTGTGTGTTGGGTGAGAGAGAGAGACAGACAGACAAAGAGAGACAGAGAGAAAAGAAAAGAAAGGGAGAGAGAGACACAGAAGAAGAAGAAGAAGAAGAAGAGAGAGAGAGAGAGAGAGAGAGAGAGAGAGAGAGAGAGAGAGAAAAAGAAACAGAGTACCAACAAAGAGAGAGTAGAAGATGGGGGGTGGACAGGGAGGTGAGGGGTGACTGAAAGGTAAGAATAAGGTACAAGAGAGAGAATAACCGAGTATAATGTATCAGGGAAGCCAGGCATATACAGTATAATGTATCATGGGAAGCCAGGCATATACAGTATACACCATAACAATAATAATGGTAATAAACAACTGGACCCAACCACAAACAAGTCGGCATTTGGTACATGCCGACTCGACAGGCCTTTAATGTGTGTATAATGCCTCAAAGCGGGTTTTCTCGTGAATGTCACTTACATTTTACTGCTTAGAAAGGTTCTATATTGTAACTTGAGCCTCAAAGTATGTCTTCAATTGTGTATATGATAATATACCAACACGTATATAAAGTGTTTTAGATGAATTCAATACTGGGGATACTGTTAATGGTAGTATAGTATAATCTTCATATTAAAAGATACAGAACACATAATTAGTTCTTCTCAATGTGAGGATAACAATGGAGCATCAACCTATCCCAATTTAATATTATCATGTCAATAAATTGGCCATCATTGATTTTCTAAATACGGTATTTCAATCTTACTGGTCTAAAGCCGCTGTCACACGAGCGCTTTTTTCCGTCAATTTTCCATGAGCAGGTTTTTTCTCGTATTATTTCCGGACTTTTTGTACAGGTATCGGTAACTAGACTGAAGGTAGATTATGTTACGCGGCTGAATTCTGATAAGGTGTAATTTTGTAAGCTTCCAGACCATAATTGCCCGTAAAAATTGCTCGAAAAAGGACTCGTGTGACTCTGGCTTAATTTCTTGCTCATCATGAATTGCCATACAGACTACTGGGTGAAATACATGTTGTGTACAGTGGAGTTAGAAGGGAAATGCTTTATGAGCAATATGAATTGTCGTTGTATTAGTTATCACTGAAAATACGTTCTATATAAAAAGTAAATTAGGGAGATAATTAAGTTGAAGCCTATAAGCAACATGAGTTAAGGGGGGTGACCTGCTTTTTTTTATTTCTGTCCTTTTCTCTCTTTCTCTGGCTTGTATCCATTCGTCCCCATTCAGCCAACTATCTTAAGACGTTTATCCCCATCTAGGTGTCGATTGCTTCCTGGCGAGCGATAGCGAGCCAGCATTATATGAAGAAATCCGGCTTCGCCGGAGACATTTTTCTATCGAAAAATGTACAAATTTAGCCGTGATATTCTTGAATATCATCGAGACAGAAGCTTGTACAAGATATAAAGTAGTATTGAAGTTCATGATTTTAGTACTATGACGATTATGGGGGCATGAAAGGAACAATTGAGGGGCAGCAATTGATGTAGAAAGTGGGGGTCTGGAGTATGACCGCTTGCATTCTGTGGGGCTGCCAATAGAGATTCGTTTAAGTCCTCCCTCTAAACAAATCCGGGCGTCGTTTTCTGTAATTACTACGGAGACATGGAATACGTTTTCTATGTTTCTATGTTTTGCTATGCCAACTGAGAGGGAATTTTACTTTTATTAAAGCCGATATCACATGAGCGCTTTTGCACTCAACATTTGTTCTCAACACTGGTCTGGCAGCTTATGGGGTCAACATATAAAATATTTCGGTTGTCTAAATTTATCAATCATTAGTCTAGTTTCCGATACCAGTAAAAAATATTCCAGAAATGTTGCCAGAAAAATGTTGATCATCGAATGTTGACTATGAAAGCTCTCGTGTGATACCGGCTTGGTCTGCATGATATTTCCCAAACTATCACTTCAAGATCTCCCTATGTGTTCATAAAAGTAGCAAAAAATTAAATTTTAAGTTTTAGTCTAATATCAAATTCCTCAACTGTTGAAAATTTCCTCTGAAAGTCAGAATTTCCCTGTACAGTCTCGCTAATAAGTGATGTTGCGGCACCAAGTATGTTTTGATTAATAATTGGTATCATATTTCTATACCCTGTTTATTTTCAACTGACGGTAAATTGCAAACTTCCCGTCAAGATTTCTCAGTTATTGTTTTCGTTTTTGTAGTGAAATGGTGCTAATCGTATAAACTTTGTCTTAATATGATGCAGAGACATACAGTAGTGGTTTCATATTTGTCCATCAAGTATCAGAAATAAGCTGCTAAGGGATTCAATTTACCGCCAGATGAAATGAAACCGAGTATAGTCAGTCAATGTGATATACTAGCTGTTGTTGTCATTGCTGAAGGTGAATTATAGTGTTTCACCAACCAACTTCACTCCTAAACTCAATTAATGAAGTCAACAAATACATGTGGCACTCCAAGGACTCAAATCCGGGACACTCACACGGAAATGCCGCGCACTTATGCATTACGCTATCAAGAGACAGTAAAGAAATGTGCATAAGCCTACGATTTATTATGCAGTTTCGAATCCTGCATATTAATATTTCGGGGGCTGTTAAGTGATTGGTGCTTCTGAATGCTTGTGGCTCGCTTTTTGTGGGCGAACTTATATATGTGTTCTTCTCCTGTCACCTCTTGTTCCTTTCGTGTGTCTCTTGCTGATCCTCCCTACCCCTTATGGTAGTAAGGGCTGGCTACTGACTGACTGACTGACTGTAATTGCTATGATTGCTATGAACGTACTGGAACAATATTGTATTACTTTCATGGCAGTCACAATGCTTACAATCAGTCAGTCAGTCAGTCAGTTCAGTCAGTTGCCAGCTCTTACTCCCACAAGGGGTAGGGAGGATCAGCAAGAGACACGGGAAAGGAACAAGAGGTGACAGGAGAAGAACACCTATAACAGTTTGCCCACAAAAGGCAAGCCCACAAGCATTCAGAAACACCAATCAATTAAAAAACACCCTCAACACCCCCCTTCATGATTAAATCTGTACAATATTCGGTAGAAAAATTTCTCGGCCGAAGGCCGATTCCTCCTAAATTACAGGCTCGCTAAAAAGATGAATTGAGATAGTCTGTAGCCTTTTGATTGGTAGACATCCTTCATAAACTTCATAATTGAGATAGTCTGTAGCCTTTTGATTGGTAGACATCCTTCATAAACTTCATACAATTTTCTAATTGTAGCTAAGAAAAATATTAAATACATCGCCAGTAGGCCTACAGAAGGGGTTAATATTATTTTGTGTAAGTGTTTACCAATTATAAGGGAGAATGAATATAAATTTGTTTGTTCGTGTTTGTTTATTTATAAGTTTGTGTAAAATATATATTAGTAGAATGTAACAGTTATTAGTGAAAAATTCTATTAACATCAGCTTATATGAAGAAATGTGAGTAGAAACAAAAATGTAGTCTCCCTGAAGCGACTGGTTATACTATATACAGTATACATAAGTTCCCTAAAGTCTGCACAACTCTCTCCCTGAATCCATCTTCCCCTCATCCTATGACTTATATTGCTTCAAATTCCGTGTGTCCAGACATTTTGGTTCGAATATTCCTTGATTTTGGTCCTGTCACTCTTTCAACTCTAGGGGAGGCACTCGTCGCAGACAGTTTTATCTTTTGTCTCCGTCATCCACAGACAAAAAAATTACTTTATTTTACTCTCAATCTGCAGGTAAACTAGAATAAGATATCCAACCATAAAATTTATGCTCAATGATTTAAAAGGTTTAACAATAAATATTTGTTTTGTCTGGGTTGAGTGGAAACTGGTGTATTGTCACAGTTCTCTTAACCCTTCCTGTACCAGCGACGTGAGTTATATTCTATTCTGGCTATATTTACACGATATTATGCAATTTAGGAAGGATCTGTGGTAGTTAAAAGGGTTGTTGTTGTTGTTGTTGTTGTTCCCTAAGCTGCCTGGCCGAACAGCCCCGAGTCCCTGAGAAAGGCCATGGCCACGATCGGGCTTTCCCACAGAGCTCTCATTGAGTGTAGATTGTGTTGTTGGCGTAAGTGGTTGTGTGAAATGCAGTCTTCTATGATGTGTTTAACACCTTACGAGCGGCCTATGCGGTTTATTTATGTGTACCGCACAGCGGGGTGTTTTTAGCCAAAATAGGGCTGTTTACGTGATCATTTTCATGCCTAAATAAGACCCAGAACGTAAAACAAGTACCTATCCCTGAAAGGGCATAAACAGAGCTTTCGAATGACACCATAACGATCCTTGTATGATGGATAGTTTTCTTGCAATAACCGTGCAACGCGAGTGCAAAAAGCAGGTAATTCGGTAGTGACTTTCAGTACATAATTGAGTATGTAGCGAGTGAGAGAGGGAGGAGGGAGCTGAGATTTGTGTCAGTAGGTTCGCCGCGGTGGTCTGGAGCAGTCATACGCTCGCTAGTCTCCTGCCACCACTTGTCTCTCTCTCTCAGCCACATTACGTGCTGAAATTGCCACTCGAGTTATGTCGAGCGCCGCCACATAGTCCAGCTTTATTTAACTCGACTTATGTTGCTCGCCGCTAAATAAGGGTTAATGGTATGGGGTGCTGTGTTACATCCGGGCAGGTGTCGACAACGGAGTCATCCAGTCTCTTCTGATAGCTCAGGAGAGCTGGATGGTGTCCGCATCTCAGCCTGGCCAGGTGGACTCTGTCCTCGCGAGGAAGGGAGGATTCGGAAGGATGGATTTCGGGAGGTCGTGCATGCAGCTGCGTGTTGTCTGTGAGTGAGTGGATGGATCGGTGAGAGATATGAGTATGGATGTGCTTCTGGAAGTTGGTTCGGGGTGGGCAGGGAGGGAGAGAGGACAATAATTGTGTGTGATACCGTGTGCTGGGTGTTGTTTTGATATTTCTTGGTGTCTGTGGGTGTGTTGCCATGTAGTTTAGTGGGTGGTCTTGGTTCGTGGAGGCTGCTGCCAGGAATTGAGTGCCTCTCATGTCCAGATGGTCTTTGACTTTGAGGATTTTGGTTTCTTGATGTAGGTGATCTGTGGGTGCAGTAGCTGTGCAGCCTGTAATGATCTTCAGGGCTTTGTTTTGAATAGTCTGTAAGGTCTTATGATGTGTTTCAGCTAGGTTAGAAGCCCAGGCTGGGCTTGCGTATTCCATCACTGATCTTATGTATTGTTTATATACTGTGGTGGTAGTTTCTTTGTTGTGTCCAAATTTTGTGTGAGCAAGTGACCTGAGGGCGTTAAGTCTGGGTGTCAGTTTCTTTTTAATGTTTGTGGTGTGCTGTTTGAATGTCATATGAGTATCATATGTTACTCCTAGGATTTTGGGTGTGTGTGTATGTGTTAGGGGTGTGTTGTTTATGGTGAGTTGAGGGATGTATTCGTGTTCTCCTGTCCAACTTGTGAGCAGGGTTGCGGTGGATTTGGCTGGGGCTAGATTAAGTCTGTTTGTAGTGCACCAGCCATGTAGTGTGTTGAGATAGGGTTGAAGGAGATCTGTTGCTCTTTTTGGGTCATGGTGTGTGCATGTGAGTGTTATGTCATCTGCATAGGAGGCTAAGTTTATTTGGGGCGTATTGGGTGTAGTTATATCGTGCATGAACAGATTGAAGAGTGCGGGCGATAGGACGGATCCTTGTGGGACTCCGTTTGGAAAGTTTCTGATTTTAGAGGACTGACCGGCAAAAGATACGTGTGCACATCTGCCTGCTAGGAAGTTGGCCAGCCACCGTTTTGTGTTGTTGTGCATGTTTGTGTTGTAGATTTTGTTTGTTAGGTTGTGGCGGGGGATGTGCATCGAAGGCTTTACTAATGTCGAGTGTGGCTAATAGTGATCTGTGTGGTGGTCTAGCTGAATTGATGCCGTCGAAAGCTCTTTGTGTAAGGTCTGTGAGAAGAGTGTTTGTGGAGTGCAGTGGCCTAAAGCCATGTTGTGTTGGAGCTAGGGGTAGGTCAGGTGTAATTAGTTGTAATACTAGGCGTTCCATGACTTTGGAGGGGGAGCAAAGGAGTGTGATGGGGCGGTGCGAGGAGGGTAGCGTGGGGTCTTTGTTGGGTTTGGGGAATGTGATGATGATACCATGCTTCCAAATGTCTGGTATTGTGTTGTGTGAATAGCTGTAGTTTGATATGTTAGTGAGTGCTTGTATGCCTTGTGGTCCCAGGTGTCTGAGGTGTATGTTGCTTATGTTGTCTAGGCCACAGGCGGGTGAGTGCTTGAGATTGTTGATGATATGCTTTGTCTGGTGATTGGTGAAGGGTGTATAGTCAGGGTCTGTGGGGAATTGTCTCTTAAAAGGGTTGATTGAGATAGTTCGAAGCCATATCATTGCTAGAGATCCTTCCTAAACTGAATAGAATCGATTAGTAGTAGCCAGAATAAAGTCAAAATTATGTCAACGGTACAGAAGGTGTTAACATACAGTATGTGTTCTGTGTGTTATGCCACTCGACCAGTGTACATGTTCCGTCTCAGTCCTGGCGGTGTTCTTCGTCTCCTGATCCTGAAAGCTGATTTGGTTTTCAGTGGGGCTGCTTCCTCAGAGTCTTCAGCATCCTGTCTACCCGAAGCCTTCCTCCACCTCTGTCTGAATCTGCGAAGCGAGGGGCGGGGTATAGAACCTTTTGGTATCAAGGCCTGAGCCATGGAAGTGAGCACCTGTCTGAAGCGATGGCGAGGCAGGTTGTAGAGCCACGGGTTCCAGCAGACAGATGACAGATAGAGCCACCAACACAGGTAACACAGCAGCTCGCGATATTCCCATTTGGGTTGCGAGATGTGGACGAAGCTAGCGATCCCACCTGTTATCATGGAGACCAACAGGAAGAATATCGGCAAGATGTAGTGGCTCAACTTGAATTCTTTCACCTCCTGGTTTGCCGAAATCATTTCTTCGGCCTCTTCAATCTGTTGAAGCTGTATTTTTGGGAACTTACAGGCAGCCAGAAGGGACATTATCAAAGCAGTTAGATACATGGCTCCTAACACTGTCATCAATAGAATGAGCACCACTCTGGGTTCATCAGGAGGCAAGGACAGAGGAAGCTTGTAGAATGAATGCCAGAATGTTGTGGTTCCATCACTGTAGTGCATCAGACCCAGAGCAGTTAGCAAACCCATTATCCAAGTGACGATTACAAACCTTGTCATGCGTGATCTTATGAAGTTAGGAAACTTAGTTTTGTCAGTAGCTGTACAGTATCTCACGAAGCTCAAGAAATACATGTTCATTACAGAAACTACACAGAACGTATTCATCATAACACCTGAGAACAAAACAAAGCCACTTTTGATAACTTCCACTCCAACGGCTGAGGAAGAATATGGCTCTTGGGTCTCGTGTTTACTTTTTCTAATATAAAAATTTAAAAAGAGGCCAGGTGCCAGGACCAATATGGTGAGTAGCAGATCCACCAGAGCTTGGGATATGTTAGCTAATACCAGGGGATCGCATATATGGTCTTTGGCCTTCCACATAACCAGGATAGCAGCCAGATTCCCCACTATTCCTCCCACAACTATAACAATCACCATGGATATCAGGAACCACTCGCCTGCACGACAATGATATGGCAGGAAGCTCCAGTCAATCTCAAGATTTTCCACTGCTGGATCGTTCAACCATACCACATCATACTCCAGAAAGCAGATAGGCCAGTACAAGTTCTTTGTGTAGTAAAAGTTTCCAGTGTTATTTCCACGATAATATTCTTGAACGTGGTTGTGGCACTGTGCTCCAGAGTCTGTGGTTACGTTAGGAGTGATGATACGGACTTCAACCGCTTTCATCCAGCGCTCCACCACACGAACCTCACCATGACACAAGGCCTCGAAACACATCACATCTTCTTCAAGCAGAGCGATAGCCAAAAGCTTCTCAAAGTACACATCCTCATCTGAAGGTCTGGAGCAGCCATGATTCACATCCAAAAAAGCAACTTCTTCCTCTAGACAAATTGTCATCAGATTTTGTTTCTTACATTCATCTGGATATAGTGTCTCGTAGAATGGAAGGCACGCATTGACAAACTTCTCCTCTGTGATTACTATTAGCGAAGTGTTCCCGTAAGGCAAGACTGTATCAGTAATGTTTTCATATGAGCCATAAATAGCGGAGTAGATGTACTCGCAGAAGAAAATAATACGAGAAAAGGAGATTTGCTTCAAGAACTCGCCATATTCATAATCATAATCATATTCTTCTTCAGCAGGGTCATAGAAGTCATTCTCAGTGGTATATGATGGTGATGAATTTTCCTCGTGTGTGGTGGAAGGAATGGTTGAAGTACTTTGAGTCGTGATTTCTGTTTCATTGTTGACCAACTTCCGTGCCTGCCCGTAATTCTTCGGAGGATTGTTTACATAGGTCTCCTCTTTTATACTGCTTCTTTGGTTCCCTCTGCCATTCCTGTCAATAGTTCGAAGATATGCTGCAGATTGGAGGCCAAGTAATTGATGCATCTTATTTCCACGTTGGATGTTGGAATACTTTGATGTATCCTCTTGTGTACGAAGCTCTCCTCTCTGTCGGCCATGGGGGAGGCTGGAGAGGAGCTGGAGAAGAGAGGAAGGGTGGAGAACGGAGGTGTGTTGAGGAGAAGAGGCCCTTGGAGGAGATGATAGGTGGAGAGGTAGTGATCGACAAATGAGCCATGCCATCGCCACAATCGCCACCGCTGCCACCATCACTCGTACCACCCTGTCTCGCCTTACTCCCAACCTCACTCCTTTACTGTTGTGCTTCTGAAAATGAGAAAAGTGTTATTACATTATCTTATATGCAGCATACCATATACTGTACTACCCTTGTGTGTGTGAGTGTGTATACTGTATATATTGTAGATTTACTGTATATATAGAGATAATTTTTTTGTCGGGGGAGGGAGCAGTAATTGGCAGTCAGATTTTAGATTACTTACAAAACATAATGCATGGACTGATACTATGACAAACAATGCAGTAAATACAGTATGTAGATGATTATACAAAGAGGCCAAATTTCTTGTATATAGGGTTTAACTGAAGAAAAAAAAACTAACTCGATACATTTTCTTCACAAGTCCCCCCTCCCCCCCCCCCCCCCCACCCCCCACCCCAAACAGAATCGCTCGTGATCTCGGATACAGAATCACACTCTTAAGGGGATTTTCTGGTCTCCCCTTCTTCCTCATGCTTAGCCCCATTAGTGTTCAGATGTGTCAGTGTGTCATTTAGGTGTCGATTTATTTCCTGGCGAGCGATAGCGAGCCTTTAATTTAAAAGTTACATTTTTCTATCAAAAATTGTACAATTTTATCTTGAAGGAGGGTCTTGGGCGGGTGTATTTTTAAGTTGGATGGAGGTCTAGGGAGGAAACTAAAAAAAATATATAAAGATACATAACTGAGCCAATAAATAGGCCCATCTCCCCTTAACAAACACTGACCCCCCTATCCCCCCCTATCCCCCCCTTATCACCGTACCCTAGTTAGTTTCCGGCTCGGTCACTCTGGCGCTAGTGGTACTCGGAAAAGTGGGTGGTTTTGACTGACATGACTAGTTTTTATTTTGTTTCTGAGAGTGAGTTCAGGGGGGATTTGTATATATAGCCTATATCATTTGTATATATAGCCTATATCATTAATTGTTCATTTATTCTTTTAATTATTTATTGTTGTTACTTCCCTCCCAAGACCTCATTAACTTCTGTGTGAGACGGAACATAAATATAACTTACCATTTTAAAGTATAACAAACATGGCGACTTGCGAGCACCCGAGGTAGGTTGTGGTCATGGAGTCCACTATTATGGCCCAGACATTTTTCAGAGCTGTCTTGATGGTGTAGTGGTTAGAGCGTGTACGTTCTGTATGAGATATCCTATGTTCGAATCCTAGGAGAATCACATGTTTTCATTAATTTAATTTGAAGGTTATTGGTGTTAAGAAATTTTTTGCCTCCAGCAATTAACAGGCCTCGAACTATCTCACTTAACCCTGTTTACTACCACAACCATTCTTAAACTGCACAAAATCGTCTATATATAACTAGACTTAAGATATGAAGAAATCGCCGGTACAGAATTGGTTAACCCTTTCATTAGGATAACGAATTGTTTTAAGTTGGTTCTTGCCGTCATTAGATATTTGTTTTCCAGCATAGGATAGACCTGTGAGAGATAAAAAGGGTAAATTAGGTTTAGATCTTCGATTTCTGAATATAATCTTGCGTAAGTCTCCACTACCCTTCACTCCACTACACCCCACGCCACTACTCTCCACTCCACTCCACTATACACTATACAGGACGCGTTATAGATTAGGGTAGGCTACCACGGGTCTCTTCTGGGTTGGAAACGTTGGTGTCACAGGATATGAGGCGCTTGGTTATCTCTGTGTGTGCTTGATAAGAGAGAGAGAGAGAGAGATAGAGACAGAGAAAGAGTTGGTGGTGGTGGGGGGGGGGGGGGCATCAAAGTGTATTATGTGAAGAAATGCTGTATGTTAAATTGACTGGTTTCTCGATTCACTCTACAACAGTTTTTATTTATCGCCTCTCCAAAGTATTCCTAGTTGACACCATAACATTAACTGTCTTCACAATACGGTCAATTATATATTGTTATGTTGATCAGCAGCTATGAGTACCATACCCTGTAAACAAAATTAAAGCTACGCAAATAGTATGAAAAACGTATATATGATCATTGAGTACTGTATATTGACAGCGATTTACCTTTCTATCCTTGGACGAGTTATCAACACCGGTATTAGTTACAAGGAGTTACAAGGAATAGTTTGTATCTCGGAGACCTTGCGGTCCATTCCGGGGAAATACTCGAAGTGGGAGGAGAGAGACTGTTTAGTGCACTACATTAATTAGAGTTTGCAAAATATTATCTACTTTCTTCTTGAACTACTCTACTGAAGAACTGTTTACAACTTGTGAGGGAAGTTGGAAGGGTATCGCTCAGGTCACTCAAGCCTTCGAATCCAGATGTCTGGTACTAGTTGGAAGGGTACCACTGTCACTATAACAACCACTACCAATGTCACTATCACCACCACTATCACTATCACCATTACAGTCACCACTATCACCACCACTGCCACTATCACGACCACCACCACTAGCATTACCATTACCACCAACACTACTATCGCCACCACCACTACTATCGCCACCACCACCACTATCACTAGCACCACCACTACCACCATCACTACCAATATCACCACCACCACTACCACTATCACCACCACTACCACCACTACCACTATAATTTGTATTGGATTATGTAATGTGTGTGTTTTGTACTGTGTACTGTACATATTTATTGCGAAATAAAGGAATTGATTGATTGATTGACTACCACTATCATCACCACTACCACTATCACCACCACCACTATCACCCTCACTATCACTATCACCACCACCACTATCACCACCACTATCACCACTACCACTATCATCACCACTACCACTATCACCACTACCACTATTCAACCACCACTCATACCACTATTCACCACCACCACTATCCAAACCACCACACCACTATCACCCCCTCACTATATCACTAATCACCTCCCACCACCACTATCACCACCACCACTATCACCCTTCACTATCACCCATCACTACCACTATCACCACCACTACTGTCACTAATGTTAACACGCCAGCATTTTCCTGTCGCTACAAGTGTTAATCTTTTGGATATGCCTCCTGTAAAGAAACTGTGTTTGTACGTTGGTCAAAATAAGTCGGGTCTCCGCTGCCATGTACGCTTTGCTTCGCTGTGTGCTGTATTAATGTCTGTCAGATGTTTAGTAGGAGTGTAATAAGAAAGATAAGGAATATGTTTGTATATCCTCACTCGAAACGATGAAATTATACTAAATGCTTAGAAATTAGTGCTGATACCAATTTTTGATCGAAATTATTGCCTGTGGTGCCCGCGACAATCACGCACTCATTTGGCTGACTGTACAATTAGCATATACAACATATTATCATCCAATATCATCACCACAGCCATATTACTCCGTTCTGTACCCGCGGCGTCCT
>CM064503.1:3089304-3098413 GCA_032716605.1 Paralithodes platypus | reverse complement strand
TTCCTCGTTTGTGGTGGAAGGAATGGTTGAAGTACTTTGATTCGTGATCTTCTGTTTCATTGTTGACCCACTTCCGTGCCTGCCCGTAATTCTTCGGAGGTTGTTTTACTAAGTCTCCTCTTTTATACTGCTTCTTTGTTTCCCCTCCGCCATTCCCTGTCAATAGTTCTAAGATATGCTGCAGATTGGAGGCCCAAGGGGTAATTGATGCATCTGATTTCCCCGTTGTATGTTGGAAGACTTTGATGATATCCTCTTGTGTACGAAGCTCTCCTCTCTGTCGGCCATGGGGAAGGCGGGAGAGGAGCTGGAGAAGATAGGAAGGGTGGAAGAACGGGAGGTATGTGTTGAGGATAAGAGGCCCTTGTCTGAGATGATAGGTGGAGATGTCTTGATTCGACAAATGATCCATTGCCATCGCCACAATCTCGCACCGTGCTGCCAACCATCACTCGTACCACCCTGTGCTCGCTTACTCTACTCCCACGCTCAACTTCCTTTACTGTTGTGCTTCTGAAAATGAGAAAAGTTTTATTACATTATCTTATATGCATCATACCATATACGGTAATCTACCCTGGTGTGTGTGAGTGTTTATACTGTATCTATTGTGATACTTTCCTGTATCTAGAGAGATAATTTTTTGTCCGGTGAGGGAGTCAGTAATGTGGCAGTCAGATTTTAGATTACTTACAAAACATAATGCATGGACTGATACTATGACAAACAATGCAGTAAATACAGTATGTAGATGATAATACAAAGAGTCCCACTTTTCTGTATATAGGGTTTGAAACTGAAGAACAAAAAAAACTAACTCGATACCATTTTCATCACAAGTCCCCCCTCCCCCACCCCCCCCCCACCTCCCCACCCCCAACCGAATCGCTCGTGATCTCGGATACAGAATCACACACGCTTAAGGGGATTTTCTGGTCTCACCCTTTCTTCCTCAATATGCTTAGCCCCATTAGTGTTCAGATGTGTCAGTGTGGCATTTAGGTGTCGATGTTTTCCTGGCGAGCGATAGCGAGCCTGTAATTTAAAATTACGGCCGGTACATTTTTCTATCAAAAAATACAAATTTATCTTGAAAGAGGGTCTTGGGCGGTTGTATTTTTTAAGTTGGATGGAGGTCTAGGGAGAAACTAAAAAATTATATAAAGATACATAACTGAGGCAATAAATAGGCCCATCTCCCCTTAACAAACACTGACCCCCCTATCCCCCCCTATCCCCCCCTTATCACCGTACCCTAGTTAGTTTCCGGCTCGGTCACCTCTGGCGCTAGTGGTAACTCGGAAAAGTGGGTGTTTTGGACTGACATGACTAGTTTTTTATTTTGTTTCTGAGAGTGAGTGCAGGGGGGTTTTGTATATATAGCCTCATATCATTTTTGTATATTCAAAAAAAAATAGCCTATATCAGTAATTGTTCATTTATTCGTTTACTTATTTATTGTTGTTACTTAGTCCCTCCCAAGCCATCATTAACTTCTGTGTGAGACGTAACATAAATATAACTTACCATTTTAAAGTATAACAACATGGCGACTTGCGATCAACCCAGAGTAGGTTGTGGTCATGGAGTCCACTATTATGGCCCAATACATTTTTCAGAGCTGTCGTTGATGGTGTAGTGGTTAGTCGTGTACGTTTCTGTATAGAGATATCCTATGTTCGAATCCTAGGAGAATCACATGTTTTCATTAATTTAATTTGAAGGTTATTGGTGTTAAGAAATGTTTTGCCTCCAGCAATTAACAGGCCTCGAACTATCTCACTTAACCCTGTTTACTACCACAAACCTTCTTAAAAACTGCACAAAAATCGTCATATATATAACTAGCCTTAAGATATTGAGACATCGATCGCCGTTACAGACTTGGTTGCACGCCTTTTCATTAGTATACCGAATTGTTTAAAGTCGGTTTCTTTGCCGGCATTAGATATTTGTTTTCTCCAGCATAGGATAGACCTGTGAGAGATAAAGAGGGTATAATAGGTTTAGTATCTCTCGATTTCTGAATATAATCTTGCGTAAGTCTCCACTACGGACCCTTCACCTCCACTACACCCCAAACCCCACGCCACTACTCTCCACTCCACTCCACTATAACACTATACAGGACGCCGTTATAGATTAGGGGTAGGCGACCACGGTCCCTTCTGGGTTGGAAACGTTTGGTGTCACAGGATGATGAGGCGCTTGGTTATCTCTGTGTGTGCTTGATAATAGAGAGAGAGAGAGAGATAGCGACAGAGAAAGAGTTGGTGGTGGTGGGGGGGTGGGGGGCAATCAAAGTGTATTAAATGTGAAGAAATGCTGTATGTTAAATTGACTGGTTTCCTCGATTCACTCTACAACAGTTTTTATTTATCGCCTCTCCAAAGTTTTCCTAATTGACACCATAACATTGAACTGCTGTCTTCACAATACGGTCAATTACTAATGTTAGGTTGATCAGCAGCTATGAGTCCCATACCCTGTAAACAAAATTAAAGCTAACGCAAATAGTATGAAAAACGTATATATGAGCATTGAGTAACTGTATATTGACAGCGATTTACCTTTCTATCCGTGGACTAGTTATCAACACCGGTATTAGTTACAAGGAGTTTACCAGGAATAGTTTGTATCTCGGAGACCTTTCGGTCCATTCCGTGGAAATACTCGAAGTGGGATGGAGTAGACTGTTTTTAGTGCACTACATTAATTAGAGTTTGCAAAATATTATCTACTTCATTCTTGAACTACTCTACTGAAGAACTGTTTACCACTTGTTAGGGAAGTTGGGAAGGGCTTATCGCTCAGGTCACTCAAGCCTTCGAATCCAAGAATGTCTGGTACTATTTTGAAGGGTACCACTGTCACTATAACAAACACCCACATACCAATGCTCACTCTATCTACCACCACTATCACTATCACCAATACCGTCACCACTATCACCACCACTCTGCCCAGGCCACTATCACACGTACCACCACACACTAGCATTAACCATTCACCACCCAACACTACTATCGCCACCACCACTACTATCGCCACCACCACCACTATCACTAGCACCACCACTACCACCATCACTACCAATATCACCACCACCACTACCACTATCACCACCACTACCACCACTACGCTAATATTGTAAATAGTTTGTATATATGAAATAATTTTGAATGTTTAATACATTTTGATTTAACTTTACTATAATTTGTATTGGATTATGTAATGTGTGTGTTTTGTACTGTGTACTGTACATATTTATTGCGAAATAAAGGAATTGATTGATTGATTGACTACCACTATCATCACCACTACCACTATCACCACCACTACCACTATCACCACCACCACTATCACCCTCACTATCACTATCACCACCACCACTATCACCACCACTATCACCACTACCACTATCATCACCACTACCACTATCACCACTACCACTATCACCACCACTACCACTATCACCACCACCACTATCACCACCACCACTATCACCCTCACTATCACTATCACCACCACCACTATCACCACCACCACTATCACCCTCACTATCACCATCACTACCACTATCACCACCACTGCCATAATGTTAACGCCAGCATTTCCTGTCGCTACAAGTGTTATCTTTTGATATGCCTCCTGTAAAGAAACTGTGTTGTACGGTTGGTCAAATAAGTCGTGTCTCCGCTGCCATTACGTATTGCTCGCTGTGTGCTGTATTAATGTCTGTCAGATGTTGAGTAGGGTGTATAAAGATAGGAACATGTTTGTATATCTCACTCGAAACGATGAATTACTGCTTAGATAGTGCTGATACCAATTTTTGATCGAAATATTCTTGGTGCCGCGACATCACTCATTTGGCTGACTGTACAATTAGCATATACAATATTATCATCCAATATCATCACCACAGCCATATTAACTCCTTCTGTACCGGCGGCGTCTTAACTTTATTCTGGCTACTATTAGACGATGTTATTCAGTTTCAAAAGGGCCTCCAACCATTAACAAACTTCGAAATAACTTCCGTAACCCTTTTTAATATCACAGATCCTTCTTATTAAACTGCACAAAATCGTCTAACTAAAGCTAGAATAAAATTAACAAGACGTCGCCTATACAGAAGGGGCTAACATTTTAAATATATTTGTATTATTATTATATTATCATTATTATGTTTAGTTTTATCTTTTATTATATTTTCATTTTATTTTTTCTTCAGAGATTCCCTTGCCACCACTGGACGCTCGACTGATGAGGATGTAAGTACTTTTTGGATTTTATTATTATTATTTTTTGTTTACAACCTTCATACTCTAACTACCAACAAACTCGTAAGCATTAACCCGGGAAGCGTGTAGCTATGGTATTTGAAACGTCCCGCCACCAGGCGAAGGTATTTTGGTTCATTCCCGACAAATCGTCATTTTACCATAAATATCGTTATTACTTATTCATATGCGCCTATTTTACGTTTAACTCTTTCACGCTTTTATGACACATAGGTTGCCAGATTAGCAATAAGAAATAGAGTTCTCTCACTCTTTTAATTACCTCTCCAAAATTAGTTTTCTGCCCACAGCTAACTCAAAGACAACTGCAGAGGTTGAAGTAACTAAACTAAAGGTTTCTAAATACCCCTGATGGTAACAAAGGCTTTAAAGTATCCCTAATAGGCTCAAAATTGCGCCATAATCGTGAAAGGGTTAATATGAAAATATTAACATGTAACAGCAATAAAACAAGTGGGAATAGTATTTGGGGGTGAAAAAGACGTATTAATGCCGACCGATCGTATGTATCAGGAGGGGAGAGCCGGAGGGACGTATACCCTCTCTCTCTCACTTCTCGATCGATACTGACATCTTGCAAGTGAAGTCTCTCTGTTGCTAGGATCTCTAACTGCCTCCACTGTGACCCTGAGACCACGGGCGGGAAATTCGCGCCGAAAATTACCCGATAAAAGGGGGAATAAGAGGAAAAATAGGTGATAATTGAGGGGGGGAAGGGGGCTGGTTTGGACACATGTGGAGGAGTGATAGGAGGTATGGAGGGTAATTACCTCACTTAGTTACATATTGCTTTGTTTTGAGTGCCAGTGGGGTGTTTTGAAAGGCGTTTCTTTTACGCCTAACCTCTTAAGAGTCCCAGCGCCTTTGCCCAGTAAAACCTCTTTAGAGTCTCAATGCCTTTCCCACCTTTCTCTTGAGGTTTTTTTTCTGGACCTCCTTCTCCCTCATGTTTTGCCCCATTAGTTTTCAGATTTTAAGACCTCCCTCCCCTTTACCGTAAACATTATTGGTTATGTTGCAAATGTATATTTTGTATTCCTCTGTTTTAAGTCTCTCCCCCCCCCCCACCCCCACCCCTTTCCCCTTACCGTATGAATTGCTACTTATATTGTCGTTCTATCTTTTGTATTCCTCTGGTTTATGCCCCCCCCCCCCCCCCCCACCTTACCATAAGAATTATTAGTTATGTTGTCGTTCTTTTCTTATATTCCTCTGTTTTTATGTCCCTCACCCACCCTTACCATAAGCATTATTAGTTAGATTGGCGTTCTTTTCTTTTGTATTCCTGGTTTACCCTCCCCCCCCCTCCCCCTCCCCCCCACCCTTACCTTAAACGATACTGTGTTGCCCTATGGAAATTATGTGCCCACATGACAAAGGCGTTAGATAGTTAAAATAGGACTGGAGCCCCTTTTCGAAAACTCCAGTCCCTTGAACAAAACATATAATTATGATAACAAAAAAACAGTTTATTGTATCCCCATGCTACCCCCTCCCATCCAACATATTCCCCCCCCCCCCCACCCTACATATTACCCCCCTCCCATCCAACATATTACCCCCCTCCCCACCCTACATATTACCCCCCCCCCCATCCAACATATTACCCCCCTCCCCACCCTACATATTACCCCCCCCTTATCCCCCCCCCCCCCCATCCATACATATTACCCCCCCCATCCAACATATTACCCCCCTCCCCACCCTACATATTATCCCCCCCCCCCCCCCCATCCAACATATTCCCCCCCCACCCCACCCCCCCCATCCAACATATTACCCCCCTCCCCACCCTACATATTACCCCCCCCCCCCCATCCAACATATTACCCCCCCCATCCAACATATTACCCCCCTCCCCACCCTACATATTATCCCCCCTCCCCACCCTACATATTACCCCCCCCCCCCCCATCCAACATATTACCCCCCCCCCTCCCCATCCAACATATTACCCCCCCCCCCCTCCCCACCCTACATGTTACCCCCCCCATCCTACATATTACCCCCACCCCACCCTACATATTACACCTCCCCACCCTACATATTACACCTCCCCATCCTACATATTACCCCCCATACATATTACCCCCCCCATCCAATATATTCCCCCTCCCCACCCTACATATTACCCCCCCCATCCTAAATATTACCCCCTCCCCACCCTACATATTACCCCCCCCCCCCCATCCACATATTACCCCCTCCCCACCCTACATATTACCCCCCCCCCCCCATCCTACATATTAATCCCCTCTCTAAGTCTACCCACAATAACCCTACCCCCCCCATACACACCAGCCCCCCCCCCCCCCCCTCAAGTCAAGATTAGTCCCTTCCCCCTGTAATCACCCCTCCCTACCTTCTAGCCCCCTCCCTCAATTCTAGCTCCCTTCCTGACTTCTAACCCCCTCCCTAATCCTAGCCCCCTACCTAACTTCTAGCCCCCCTCCCTCCTTTCTAGCCCCCCTCCCTCCTTTCGAGCCCCCCTCCCTGCCTTCTAGCCCCCTCCCTGCTTCCTAGCCCCCCTCCCTCCCTCCCAGCATCCCTCCTTCCTTCCCAGCATCCCTCCCTCCTTCCCAGCATCCCTACCTCCCTCCCCAGCATCCCTCCCTCCCTCCCTTCTAGCCCCCCTCCCTCCCCCCTTTAAGCCCCCGCCATCTACCCCCTTCCTCCCTCCCTCTTTCAAGTCCTGTGCGGCCGCCGTTATTACCACAAGACAGGGTAATGGAGCCCAAGGGGGGGAGAGGGAGATGTGCCCCCCTCCATCCCCCTCTCCCACCAAGCGAGCCTGAACGAGTCGTCTTAAGAAGAAGGTCGGGTCTCGTATTGGTAAGTTCTCTCCCAAAATGAGCGGCCCGGCTTTTGAAAAGTGCTCTCCCTTAATGCAAAGCAGACGCAGATAAAAACTCCCACGGCTTTTCTTCTTAATTATGAAGAAACTCAAGTCCTTTCAAAAAGTTTCTCATTTCAAAAACTTTGTCTTTTTATCCTTTGAGAAGGAAAATTAGAATTTTTTCCTATCAGCGACTTGGGGAGTGGTTCTGACGTGGTGGTATATACGCTGCTCCTCCCTCCCTCCCCCCTCTCCCCCCCCCCCCCCTTTATTATCTCTCCTCCCTGCATCTCTTTCTCCGCTCTCTCTCTCTCTCTCTCTTATCTCCATTGTTCATCTCCACGGGTATTAGGGAAGTCTATGATCACATGTTTATATGTACAACCGTAAATATTAATGTATTTGAATCCCATCTTCTTTAAATTATCTTTCACTACCAGGGATACCCGGCGTTGCCCTTGTTGAAAAATAAGTAGCTGACTTATTACGGTGTGGCCCATCCATGTTTAACTTTGTTATGGTTAATTGTAGATTTTTGGGGGGTCAGGGTCGTAGGTTATAATATATACTGTATATATATAATATTTTATCTCCCTTGAGGGAGGGGTTTCTGGACCCCCTTCTCCCTCATGTTTAGCCCCATTAGTTTCGAGATTTTAAGACATTTGCCCCATTAGTTTGGCGATTATAAGAGTTGTTGTGCCATTAAGCTGTCGATGTTTTCCTGGTGTGCGAAAGCGAGCCTGCAATTTAGGAGGAGCTGGCCTTCGGCATTTTTCTACCAAAAAATGCACAAAATTATCTCGAAGGGGTGTCTTGGTGGTATTTTGTAAGCTTGATAGAGGCCTTGGGATGAAACTAAAGGAAAACAATAATATATTATTAACTAATATGGCAAACAACTAAAAACCTCCCCTGAATCCCATCTTCTGTTCAAATTCTCTTTTCGTTCGTCTACTCTTATTTTATTTCCTCATTTACTTTCCTTTCTTCCTTTTTCCTTTTCTCCCATATATGATCCTCCTTTCCTACGGTTTATATTCATTATTCCTCTTTCTTATTATTTCCTTTATTATCTTCTGTGGCAGCATCTTCTGTGGCAGCATCTTCTGTGGCAGCATCTTCTGTGGCAGCATCTTCTGTGGCAGCATCTTCTGTGGCAGCATCTTCTGTGGCAGCATCTTCTGTGGCAGCATCTTCTGTGGCAGCATCTTCCTCCATTTTCTGAATATTATGTTTTCCTAATTTTCTGTTTTCGTCATATTTGTTATCCCTTTTAAGATCCGAATACGCGGTTTTTGTTCGGATTTCTGGCTGTCATTAGACGATTTTATTCAGATTAGGAAGGGTATATGGAAGTCAGAGGGTTAATTGGGATAGTCTTGACCCATATCATTCCCACAGATCCTTCCGAATCTGTACAAAATCGTCCAAGGATAGCCAGAATACACTGTCAAAATGCGTCATAATCTGCAAAGGGTTATTTTAGTTTCTCGTTTGTTATTAACCCCTTCACCACCATTACGTAGCTCTGGTTACCATTAGACGATTTTCTTTAGTTAATATAATCTACCGGTACCTATGCGACTCAAATGAGTAAATACGATCTCAAGTAACCCTCTCAGTAACATAAGTCCTTCTTAACCCCTTCTGTAACGGTGACGTCTTCTTTGTTTGATTTCAGCTACATTTAGACGATTTTATGAAGCTTAGGAAGGACATATGGTAGCTAAAACGGTTGATTGAGATATAGTATGTTGCCTTTTAATGGATAGACGTCCTTCGTAAGATGAATACAATCATCTAATAGTTGCCAGAATATAATGAAAAGGCCGTCGCTGGTACTGAATGGGTTAAACTGCATAAAATCCTCTAGTTTTAGCCAGAATCAAATGTAAACAGGCGTCATAGTGCTCAAGGGGTTAATTTACTCTCCAGTCACGTTTTTTTTTTTTTTTTTTTATAT
>CM064503.1:3044304-3086804 GCA_032716605.1 Paralithodes platypus | reverse complement strand
CAGATGTGTTATTATAGTTTCCTCATTTAATTGTCACATGGTCTGTATAAAAAAAAAAAAAAAGAAAAAAAAAGAGAGAGAGAGAGAGAGAGAGAGAGAGAGAGAGAGAGAGAGAGAGAGAGAGAGAGAGAGAGAAAGAGAGAGAGAGAAATGTGTAGGAGGAGAGGTGGTGAAGTCATTCCTATCATAAAAAGTATACTGTATACACGTGTAAAAGTAATGCAGGCATAATTATGGGCAAAGTAGTTGAATTGATAATATACTATGTCCTTATTATGAATACATATAACTCTGGTATTGAATGTACGAAGTGGAAGGGAAAACGAGAAATAAATTGAAAACAAACATTAAAGAAAGGAAAAGGCAATATTATGGATCCACAGAGGGCGAACACTATCAATATTATTTTTATTAATCTCACCACCACACCCCCAATGAAATTAATTAAAGTATATATGATCCACCGGGATTCGAACCCGAATTAAAATGTAAAACTTGCAAACTAAACAAACCAAAATTGGGACAAGGACAATATAAAGTCAAATTAAATTATCAAAATCGCTATGTGGAAACAAATCCGACCTCTTGGGAGTTATTATGTAATTTTGCTTTAGTATTATTGATAATTTTTCTTTTCTTTTCTCCACCACACCCCTTATTCTCCCCCACACCCTTATTCTCACCCACACCCCTTATTCTCACCCACACCCCTTATTCTCCACCACCACGTCCCTTATTCTCACCCACGTCTCCATTATTTACACTCTCTAGGGGAAGGGGAAGGAAGGGAGGGGATCCCTTCCTTCCCCTTCCCCTAGAGAGCGTTTATCAAGAGCGAGGAGGAAGGGGAAGGGGGGGGGGGGCTGTATTTCGTGCAACCAGGATGAGCAAGGCTTAGTCAAAATGTATAGTTCGCCAAATATCTTGTATATACTGTACACTGTGTCATTTTATTGTATTGCGGTATATATTATTGTTTTCTGTGTCAGTCCTTAGGTTTTTGTAATAGATCGTGAGTAGTATTTATTTTTGGTCGAGTTAACAATCCTCTCTGTGTTGGTGGTGTAATGGTTTAGATGCATATGTTCTGGATGTGGTGTCCCGAGTTCGAATCCCGGGAGGACCATATGCTTTCAGTAGTTTATTCAAGTACATTGGGGTTTGTAATGGATGATTAATGTTAAGAACGGGGTATTTCTGTATTTCCTATAAATTATCCTCGAGGTTTCCGACGAGCTATTGCATGTTTGCTGTGTGAATGGCAGTACGGTCGCGCTAATAATCATGGCCCAGCTGGCATTACGTTTGGCTTGCTGTGTGCTGGATAAATGTCTGTCAGATGTTAAATAGGGTGGGTAAGGGTAGGAACATATTTGTATATTTCACTCGATATGAAGAAATTAAGCTTAGATATTGCTGATACTAATTATTGATCAAAACAGACTTGGAGCCGAGACAAGACTTATTAGCGCGACTGTACCGGCGATGTCTATTCAATCATATTCTAGCTATATTTAGACGATGTTATGCAGTTTAAGAAGGAGCTAGGGTAGTAAAAAGGGTTAAGTGAGATAGTTCGAAGCCTGTTAATTGCTGGAGGCCCTTTTTATACATGTATGTATATACTCACACACATGCCCCATAGCTGGGGATGAACTGAATACAATCGTCTAATAGTAGCCAGAATTTGTTTTAAAGGATGGCACCGGTAGAGAAAGGGTTAAATGTTCATAATATAAATGAGTGGGACCTTTTTAAGGGGGTACTACTCGTTTTTAAGGGGGTACTACTCTTTTTAAGGGGGTACTACTCGTTTTAAGGGGGTACTACTCTTTTTAAGGGGGTACTACTCGTTTTAAGGGGTTACTACTCGTTTAAAGGGGTACTACTCATTTAAGGGGGTACTACTCGTTTAAGGGGGTACTACTCGTTTAAGGGGGTACTACTCGTTTTTAAGGGGGTACTACTCGTTTTAAGGGGGTACTACTCGTTTTTAAGGGGGTACTACTCGTTTTTTTCTGGACCTCTTCTATACAATGTTTACAATATTAGTTGTGTGATTATAAGACGTTCGTTCTATAAGTTTGGCGATTTTGAGACCTTGAGCCTAATTTTTTTTTTTTTTTTTTTATTGTCAATATCAAAATCTTTCTTGCCCTTTAGGTGTCGATTTTTTTCCTGGCGAGCAATAGCGAGCCTCTAATTTTAGAAGAAACCGGCGTTCGGCCGGGAAATTTTGCTACCGAAAAATGTCCAAATTTATCTTGATGGGGGATCTGGGGGGGTCTTTTCTAAGTGTAATGGAGGTCTAGCGAGGAAACTAAAAAATAGATGAATAAATAAATATATATAGACCAAAAACCAAGCACTAACCCCTTAATGCTCGACTGTCCGCATGGTCAAAACTGAATTGCAGAAAATAAAAGCCCAACCAGGAAGGGGGTCGTACAGAGGGGGAGGAGGGGAGAGGGGGGGGGGAGAGGTCAATCCATCACCGCCCCTGCGACACTTTTTGCATCCCGAAGACTGATAATATGGGGGGCGGTGTGTGGGGGGGGGGGCGGTGTGTGGGCGGGGGGGAGGGGAAGGAGGGAGGTGAGGGGTGGGCGGTGGGTGGCGAGGGAGGGGAGGGGAAGGAGGTAGGTGGGTGGAGAGGGAGGGGAGGGAGGAGGTAGGGGAGGGGAGGAAGGAGGGAGGGGAGGAAGGAGGGAGGTGAGGGGTGGGCGGTGGGTGGCGAGGGAGCGGAGGAAGAAGGTTAGGGGAGACTCTGGTGTATAGCCCTGAGATGGAGGAGGGGGAAGGAGGGAGGTAGGGGAGGATCGGAGAGGGAAGGAGGGAGGTGGGGGGGGGGGTGAGGGAGGGGAGGCCCCGGTGTATAGCTCCATCCATTGTTACCCTATGACGTTGATATCGCCTATGAGGGAGAGGGGGGGGGGACGCATGTTGATGGATAGATATATAGATTGGAAAGTAGACGGAGAGGTAGGTAGGTAGGTATTGTAGGTAGATAGATAGATAGATTGGAAAGTAGACGGAGAGGTAGGTAGGTAGATGGATAGATAGATTGGAAAGTAGACAGAGAGGTAGGTAGGTATTGTAGGTAGATAGATAGATAGATTGGAAAGTAGACGGAGAGGTAGGTAGGTTGGTATTGTAGGTAGATAGATAGATAGATAGATTGGAAAGTAGACAGAGAGGTAGGTAGGTAGGCATTTTAAGTAGATGGATAGATAGATAGATTGGAAAGTAGACAGAGAGGTAGGTAGATATTGTAGGTAGATAGATAGATAGATTGAAAAGTAGACAGAGATGTAGGTAGGGACGCGTTGTAGATAGATAGATAGATTGGAAAGTGGACAGACATGTAGGTAGGGAGGCGTTGTAGATAGATAGACAGATAGATTGGAAAGTGGACAGACATGTAGGTAGGGAGGCGTTGTAGATAGATAGATAGCAAACTATTTATTGGATTAAATTAACCATAAATGTTCGATTTCAATGTTTATATTATTTGCTGGATGCTCCCAATCCAGGTAAATTGATTCTTTCAGAGTCAAGGGATTATTAAGCTATTTTAATTTCGTGAAGTGTGAGAGAGAGAGAGAGAGAGAGAGAGAGAGAGAGAGAGAGAGAGAGAGAGAGAGAGAGAGAGAGAGAGAGAGAGAGAGAGAGAGAGAGAGAGAGAGAGAAGAAAGTAAGAGATATTATAGGGAGAAAGACAACAAAAGGAGAATGCCTGAAAGGAAGAAATAGAAAAAAGATGCATGAATAATATAGAAGAAAGAATGAAAGATTAAAAGACAAACAAGCAAGCAATAGAGTCTCACAAGCAATAGAGTCCCACAAACAATAGAGTCCCACAAGCAATAGAGTCCCACAAGCAATAGAGTCCCACAAGCAATAGAGTCCCACAAGCAATAGAGTCCCACAAGCAATAGAGTCCCACAAGCAATAGAGTCCCACAAGCAATAGAGTCCCACAAGCAATAGAGTCCCACAAGCAATAGAGTCCCACAAGCAATAGAGTCCCACAAGCAATAGAGTCCCACAAACAATAGAGTCCCACAAACAATAGAGTCCCACAAGCAATAGAGTCCCACAAGCAATAGAGTCCCACAAGCAATAGAGTCCCACAAGCAATAGAGTCCCACAAGCAATAGAGTCCCACAAACAATAGAGTCCCACAAACAATAGAGTCCCACAAGCAATAGAGTCCCACATGCAATAGAGTCCCACAAGCAATAGAGTCCCACAAACAATAGAGTCCCACAAGCAATAGTCCCACAAGCAATAGAGTCCCACAAACAATAGAGTCCCACAAACAATAGAGTCCCACAAGCAATAGAGTCCCACAAGCAATAGAGTCCCACAAGCAAAATTCAACAAAATCCCCCTCCTCCTCTCCCTCTTCCCCCTCCCCTCCCCCCCCCTTCCCCTCTCCCTCCGTTCCCCTTCTCTCCCCCCTCTCCCTCCCTTCCCCTTCCCCCTCCCCCTCTCCCGCTCCTTCCCCTCCCGTCCCCTCCCCCTCCCCCTTCCCCTTCCCCTTTCCCCTTCCCGTTCCCCTTCCCCCTTCCCGTTCCCCTTCCCCCTTCCCGTTCCCCTTCCCCCTCCCCTTCTTCAAGATATCCGTGCTCCTCCTCCGTCGCCGTCACCACCACCAACAGTATTAGCATAACACAGGGTGGTCAAGGGTCCGTGGTTCCGGCGCCCCTCCTCCTGCAGGATGTGATCAGTCCGCCCTGTTGACTCTCCGGACGTCACCCCCCAGGTTTTGTGGCCCCCGGCAGGTCAAGGGAGACTGCTCAAGAAAAATGAAGAGAAAGATTGTGTCAGAATAGCCTACACAAATATACGATATATTTCATTTTACAAGCTTTGCATTGTGTGAAGTGAAAATCATGGGTATTGATAGCCTGAACGCCTGAAGTTGATCAATAATTTCTATAATTTTGCAAAATTCTTCCCGTGCCGGGAATCGAACCCGGGCCTCGCGGGTGAGAGCCGCGTATCCTAGCCACTAGACAACACGGGACATGTAAAGTAGTATACAAGTGTAGATAGCTAATTGTAGCAAAGGTTTGGCATCAGACCAATATGATTGCAAAGTGAAGTTGTGCGGAAAATGTGGGTTTCTGAGAAAACGAGTATGGAAGGGAGAACTATATCATATTTCTAAAGCTGGCACAAATCATTACAGTATATGTTAGGCCGAGACATTTGAAGGTCAGATTGATGTGACTGTGAGTTATATGACGGCTTGTGCAGCAGTACAAAGGAAAGCAATCAACAACAGACCTACTGATCCTTAGGAGGCTGCTTGTAACTCATCTACCTAACCTATATGAAATAGAGAAAGAATACCATACGATGGGATATGTGTGAAAATTGTCTATGCAGCAATAAACATGGCATAATTTTTTAAATATATACTGTATATATATATATAGGGAGAGAGAGAGAGAGATCATTAACCCCACTTTGTCTGCATTGATTGTGAGATTTGTGTGAACAGATCGACTATTCAGGTGTGAACGCAGTTACATATAATGGCTGACAGGACGATAAATGCCGGGGAGTGATTTGTTTCATTGTTAACCCCTTCTGTACCGGTGACGTCATTTTAATTGAATTCTGGCTACTATTAGACGATTTTATTCAGTTTAAAATAAAGGCCTAGCAATCAACAGGCCTCAAACTATCTTACTTAACCCTAATTTACAACCACCGATTCTTCTTCAGCTGCACAAAATCGTCTAAATAGAGCTGGAAAAAATACAAAAGACTTCGCCGGAACAAAACGGGTTAAAAGTAATATGGGAGTTACATTTGTCAGTTTCCATTCGTTAGGTACAGGGACGAACTGTATTGCTTTGATATTAAGTTGAATTAACCCCTTCTGTACCGATGACGTCTTTATAATTATATTAAATCTCTATTTAGACGATTTTGAGCAGCTTAAGAACGATCTGTGGTAGTAAAAAGGGTTAAGTGAGATAGTTCGAAGCCTGTTAATTGCTGGAGGCCTTTTATATACTGAATAAGTTCGTCTAATAGAAGCCAGAATAAAGTTAAAAGGACGGCACCGGTACGGAACGGGTTAATGGATTTGAAATCTGATATCTTAGTTCTTTTAATACTGTCGGGAAATTTTGAGCTGGTCCAGGTTGACTTACTTGGTTGGAGTTTGTTTATAATAATAATAATAATAATATTTATTCAGTCAGCAATTTACAGAGTTGGTACCACATAGTTTGTTACAAATATGACATGTACCAGCCTTGCATAATTCCAACTAAGGATAGCCCAATAAGGCCGTTAGGCGTATTTCCATTGGGGTCCTTGTGGGATTAGGTTAGCTGGGGAAAAGGGGAGGATAAAGAAATAGATACTTTAGAGAAAGTATTTCTAGGGGGTTATTTTAAGATACCTTACATCCTATAGTAAATATCAGTAATCCGTAATCAGTAATCATTTCAGTTTGGTTTGTCTATCTCTTATGTCGTATTTAGTACTATCTTATGTCGTATTTTATACTATCTAGCTCGTCCCTTGCAGTTAGTACACTATCAATTAGAGCATCACAATTGTTTAGTAGAGTAAGCATGTCGTGGGGAACTGAGTTTAGATCTGCTGTATTGGTTTATAGCTGATATAATTAATACTTGAACATATAAAGGTGAATCTTGTATCCTACTAGCACGCACACACAAACACACCACACACACACAACCAGTATGATAGCAACCCACTTCTATATTACGCTTCACTGGCTTTACCAATCGAGTCGCTCATGTTGAATTTGAAAGACTGAAAATAAGACTGAACAAATCTAGGAAGGCATTTGATAAGGATTTTCTTAATACTGCAAAATCTTTCCCGTGCCGGGAATCGAACCCGGGCCTCGCGGGTGAGAGCCGCGTATCCTAGCCACTAGACAACACGGGATGTGACATAAGGAGCTAATTGCGTTCAATGACTTTTAGCAATGCTTTGGCATCAGCCTGCCTAGACCAGCGGCGCGGCGTGGGGTATATTGCTTTCTGAGAAAACGAATTTGTAAGGGTGAACTTAAATATAATCTCTCTCGAAATTGTCTCTACCCAGCATTTTTTTTTTTTTTTGTATTATTATTATTATTATTTGGCTCTCTCGCAGTCACACCGTCCTCTCTCAGCTCCCCCATTCACCCCTGATTACCGCTACACAGGAGTTCCCATCGTCCCCTGTTCTTGTATGCACTGATGACTCCTTCCTCGGCACTGGTAGGCCCGGTGCCGCCTGCATTGTTTACAGTGCTGGCTCTCCCGTGTCCTCCACCTCTCACCGCCTTCCTTACTGGTTTAGATGCTTATGTTCTGGGTGTGGTGTCCCGAGTTCGAATCCCAGGAGGACCATATGCTTTCATTAGTTTATTCAAGTACATTGGGGTTTGTATTTGATGATTAATGTTATAAACTAGCCAATCTGCAATCACATTCCCAATCTGCAATCACATTCCCAATCTACGAAACTGTATTTGTTGTGGTTGTGTGTGATTCTGTGTCTGTCCTTGCCGATTCTGTGTCTGTCCTTGCCGATTCTGTGTCTGTCCTTGCCGATTCTGTGTCTGTCCTTGCCGATTCTGTGTCTGTCCTTGCCGATTCTGTGTCTGTCCTTGCCGATTCTGTGTCTGTCCTTGCCGATTCTGTGTCTGTCCTTGCCGTTCCCTATCAGCCACCTTCTTCCTATAGCCCTCTGTCAGTGCATTAAGGGGAGGTCTCCACTTGAGGGATTGTTTTCTTGATCCCTTTCTCCCTCATGTTTAGCCCCATTGCTTTTGATATTATAAAACGTTTGCCCCATTAGTTTAGCGATTTTAAGAACTTTCACCCCATATTAAGACCTTTCGTGCAATTCAGGTGTCTATTTTATCCTGGCGAGCGATAGCGAGCCTGTAATTTAAAAGGAATCGGCCTTCGGCCGGGAAATTTTTCTACCGAAAAATGTACAAATTTATCTTGAAAGGGACTCGAGGGGGTGTAATTTTAAGCTTGATGGAGGTCTAGGGAACAAACTAAATACCTCCCCTTAATTCTAGTCTTCGTCATGCTTGAAATCCCGACCTCCTTGTCTTCTTAGTGTGTCTCCCTGCACATATACTGTAGGTCATGTTCCACACGATGAGGTTGACAGACTGGCCAGAAACGCTTGCCTCTTTACTTCCCCAGTTCCTCGCCTTCACCTTCGGAGGCATAGGGCCATTCCTTTAAGGGGGTAGTACTCGCTTTTTATGGACCCCCTTCTCCCTCATGTTTAGCATATTAGCTTTGGGGTTTTAAGACGTTCGTTCCGTTAGTTTGGCAATTTTGAGACCTTTCGACTCATTTTATTTTCAATATTAAGACCTTTCGTGCCCATTAGGTGTCAATTTTTTTCCTGGCGAGCGATAGCGAGCCTCTAATTTTAGAAAGAACCGGCCGCTACCGAAAAATGTACAAATTTATCTTGAAAGGGGTCTAGGGAGTGTTTTTCTAAGTTTGATGGAGGTCTAGCGAGGAAACTCAAAAATATATAAATAACTAAATATATAGACAAAAAAACAAGCACTACCCCCTTAAACATCGTAAAAGCTTTCCCTACGACCTTTCCCGACCCCGATTGACCCTTATACAGATAAACGATAAGGGTCAGTCTGGGTCGGGAAAGGTCGTAGGGAAAGCTTTCCCTACGACCTTTCCCGACCCCAATTGACCCTTATACAGATAAACGATAAGGGTCAGTCTGGGTCGGGAAAGGTCGTAGGGAAAGCTTTTACCATGTTTAAAGGAACGGCCCATACTCTGCACCTTTAAGGGGAGATTGGCCGTTTTTCTGGTCCCCTTTCTTCCACATGCCTATAGCCCCATTGGTTTTGAGATTTTAAAACATTTGCCCCATTAGTTTATCGATTTTAAGACCTTTCACACCATTTTTTGGTCAATATTAAGACCTTTCGTGCCCTTTAGGTGTCGATTTTTTTCCTGGCGAGCGATAGCAAGCCTGTAATTTTGGAGGCCGTGAAATTTTTCGACCGAAAAATTTACAAATTAACCTTGTAGGTGGATCTAATGGATGTGTTTTGTTTTGTTGTTTTAAGTTTGATGGAGGTCTAGGGAGGAAACAAACAAAAATAATTAATATATAAATAAATAGACCCCCAAAAATAACCACTGTCCCCTTAAGGGGAGATTTCCACTTGAGGGATTTTTTTCTGGACCCCTTTCTCTCTCATGTTTAGCCCCATTACTTTTTAGATTTTAAGACGCTCGCCCCCTTTAGTTTGGCGATTTTAAGAACTTTCGCCCCATTTCTGTCAATTTTAAGAACTTTCGTGCCATTTAGGTGTCGATTTTTTCCTGGCGAGCGATAGCGAGCCTGTAATTTGAGAGGAACCGGACTTCGGCCGGGAAATTTTTCTACCGAAAAATGAACAAATTTATCTTGAAAGGGGGTCTAGGGGGTGTCATTTTAAGGTTGATGGAGTTCTAGGGAAGAAACTAAATACCTCCCCTTAAGCCGGTATCACACGAGAGCTTTTATAGTCAACATTCGGTGATCAACATTTTTCTTGCAACATTTCTGGAGTACTCTTGCAACATTTCTGGAGTACTCTTGCAACATTTCTGGAGTACTCTTGCAACATTTCTGGAGTACTCTTGCAACATTTCTGGAGTACTCTTGCAACATTTCTGGAGTACTCTTGCAACATTTCTGGAGTACTCTTGCAACATTTCTGGAGTACTCTTGCAACATTTCTGGAGTACTCTTGCAACATTTCTGGAGTACTCTTGCAACATTTCTGGAGTACTCTTGCAACATTTCTGGAGTACTTTGCCCTGGTATCGGAAACTAGACTGTTGGTGGATGAATTTAGGTAACCGAAATAATATATATGTTTACCTCATAAGCTGCCAGACCAGTGTTAAGGATAAATGTTGAGGGAAATGGCGCTCGTGTGATACCAACTTAAGGGGGTCGTTTTTCTAGATCCCCTTCTCCCTCATGTTTAGCCTCATTAGTTTTCAAATTTTAAGATGTTTGCGCCATTAGTTTGTCGATTTTAAGACCTTCCGCCCCATTTCCTTGTCAATATTAAGACATTTCGTGCTATTTAGGTGTCGGGTTTTTTCTGGCGAACGATAGTGACCCTGAAATTTTGAAAGAACCGGCCTTCGGCCGTAACATTTGTTGACACCTAAATAGCATTAAAGGTCTTTTTATTGACAAGGAAATGGGGCGAAAGGTCTTAAAATCGACAAACTAATGAGCAAACATCTTAAAATCAGAAAACTAATGGATTCTAAACATGAGGGAGAAGGCGATCACGAAAAGCGACCCACCTCCCCGTAATGTGTATCATTTGGGCAACTCTCCTTCCACCCTGACGTGCCCCTGTTCCACCTGGAAGTATAAATAGTAATCTATTTTTTAGTCCCTGCATCTGTCACTTGCCGTTACTATGATAAAAATTAAAGATTGCGAATACACAACTGAATTTGTCTATGGCAATATTTGATCATTATTATTCTTACATTGCAAAAGTCTTCCCGTGCCGGGAATCGAACCCGGGCCTCGCGGGTGAGAGCCGCGTATCCTAGCCACTAGACAACACGGGATATAGAATGTTTGAGTTGATTGTGGTAAACTAATTTTAACAAAGCTTTGGCGTCAGGCCACTGCAAAGTGAAGCAGACAGCAGTGCAGGGCTGCAGGCTATGTTGTGGTCTGAGAAAACGAGTGTGCGAGGGTGAACTTATATATTTCTTCGCGGACAATTTTACGTGTTCATATAGTTTTATGTTTCTGCTGTATTGATCCCTATTTATGTATTACAGTCCTATATCATATATTATTTATGTATTACAGTCCTATATCATATATTATTTATGTATTACAGTCCTATATCATATATTATTATGTATTACAGTCCTATATCATATATTATTTATGTATTACAGTCCTATATCATATATTATTTATGTATTACAGTCCTATATCATATATTATTTATGTATTACAGTCCTATATCATATATTATTTCACTTCGGTCTTGCTCACTTAACCTGCTTTTTTTTCTCTCCTTTTCTCTTTCTCTTTTTCTTTGGCTTGTATCCGTTCGGCCCCATTCAGCCTACTGTTTTAAGACGTTTATCCCCATCCAGGTGTCGATTTCTTCCTGACGAGCGATAGCGAGCCAGCATTGTATGGAGATATCCGGCTTCGCCGGAGACATTTTTCTATCGAAAAATGTACAAATTTAGCCTGCTGGCTCGCTACAACTTGCGACAGCTCGCCAGGAAAAACCGACACCTGGATGGGGATAAACGTCTTAAAACAGTAGGCTGAATGAGGCCAAATGACTACAACCCAGAGAGAGAAAAAAACCGAGGTGGATCCCCATAAGATTTCATAAACTTGTATTTCATATTCTTAGCATAAGCTACATTGTTGCTATTAAACTGAAACGCAATAATAATGTAGGCTTCTGGTTGATAGAAAGTATGATTGATTTGGTTTGATATAATTATTTATTGATGTACTAAAACCGTATTATAGTTGTTAATTGTGCTAAGTATCGATGTCTACAGCTCCAACTTCCTTATAGCCTGAAACTCGCAAGTGGTCAATTTATGTTTGTATCTACATCAGTCACATACACTGGGGTTCTCGAGAAGGGGCTCCAGTCCTGACGCTATTCTTGAATTACAGTGTGCTGGCTTAATAATCCAGAAGGGTTGATAGCCTCTGAAGTCCTATTTTAACTAGCTAACAGTCACTTACTCCCCAAAGTGTTGGGGCTTGTTCTGTAAGGTAAATAAAGAGTATATGTATAAAATCTTGAAACCGAACAACACAACACAATGTGCAAACACAAAATTCGAAAAATGCACCCGTATACACAAATGCACCCGTATACACAAATGCACCCGTATACACAAATGCACCCGTATACACAAATGCACCCGTATACACAAATGCACCCGTATACACAAATGCACCCGTATACACAAATGCACCCGTATACACAAATTATATTGTAAAACTTGCAAAATAAACAAACCAGAACAGGGACGACACAATATAAAGACAAAATAACTTATCAAAATGACTATGTGGAAATAAACAATCACAAATGCACACCTCTTCAGCAATAACGTTAACCGGCGTGTTGGGTATTTTATGAAGAATGGATAAAGAATAAAGACCAAGAATTGCGAGAAGACCACTTACTTCTAATACCTCATTAAGTGTTTGCGAGGACACCACTTGCTTCCAACACCTCATGTAAGTGGTTGCGAGGACCCCACTTACTTCCAACACCTCATCATCCCTCTCCTTAAGTTTCCAATATACCTCCCTCCGCCAGACACGTTCCACCCCCGACAGTGGTCATACGGAAGGTCTTTGTTGTGTGGACGGGGGGGGGGGGGGGGTCTCGTGCTTCTGTGACTTCTACCCCTACCTCCTTGGCTAGGAGTGTGTGTGTGTGTGAGAGAGAGAGCCAAGCCGAATATCACGTATAGGACTATATCCATTGTACTGTATACTGTAGCTCTCCATTGTATTGTATAGTTCAATAGCCGAGGTACCGAGTAGTCCCGAGATCCCGAGAGGGCTGTGCTAAGATAATACATACAATGACAATCACAAACAGCGACAAACTCATGTAGCGCTGATCTTTTTTATTTCTATCCATTTTGTATTTGTGTTCGTTTTAAGAAGCTAAATACCTATTCTGTGACTCCCTGACAACCCAACCCTCGTCCTAAGGGTTTGGGACTATAGTCTATTGTTTGGGATTATAGTCTATTGTTTCCCAGCTGATGGTAAATTGAATCCCTTAGCATCTGATTTATCGATATTTAATGGAAAAATATGAAGCTACTATGGCTGTGTGTCGTATTAATGCCAAGTTTTTATAATTAACAACATATTTCGCTACAAAATCTACCTTATAGCTGAGTAACTAAGATAGTAACATGGCAATTTACCCTCAGCTGGAAATAATTAGACTAGTGAGCTACACACAGACAGACGAACATTATTTCACAGCTTTAGATAGGTAGATAGATAGATAGATAGATAGATAGACAGATTTATAGATAGATAGATGTTCAATTACAAATACTTCTAATCGAGCTTATGTGATTAACCAGCATAATTTCGATAGTCATTTCTGAAAGCGAAGAATATGCTTGATACAAATTGTTCCGCGATACATAATTATGCACTTTATTGGATGACATACATACATACATACATACATACATACCGTATATGTTTACGATGTATATAATATATGTATAATGTACTGATGGTTACGAGTTTGTGAGCTATTTATTTATTTAAAAAGTCAAACCACAAGCAGAGGACAATTATGTATATTGTATATCACTTACACTTATGGTACATTTAATATAATTTGTATTTTACACTTGCAGTCATTGTCTTTATTGTATTTGTATTACTTTGTATTATACTCACACATTGTAAGCTAAGTTTACTATTTTCATATATAGATTTCTCATGTTCATCCACTAATTGTAAAATGTGTATTTTTAGCTCATCGGGCTGTCTTTCTTTAAATAAATCATTTATTATTATTAGTACATACATACATACATACATACATACATACATACATATTGGAGAACACACAGCGTAGGTCCCGCACAGTAAATGAGGACCTGGTCACGTGACACATTTGCCAACAGCACCGCGGGGTTCACTGGCCCCCCGTATAGTCCATGAGCCAGGCCAGATATCGGTACCACCTGGGGTGACTAAACACGAATGGTACTAAAATGTTTATAGAGTGACTGTAAGTACATTAAGATATGATAGCCTTCTCGCACTGGTAGCTTAGTCTAATTTTTTTGATGCAATAGGGGCGCTACCCAAAAATAAAGATTTTTAGCGTGACGCTCGGCGTTTTCCTCATTTTCTTTAAAATCCATCACACAATCATCGCGAAACTTTGAACACCTATGTAGAATTATATTCTCTACCAGAGTTGTTCCTAGGTATTTTTCAAATTTCCTCATATTTCGGAATATACTCTATATTTTGGGTATTTTCCTCTAAATCTAGAATAAATCCTTAAATATGGGGAACATTGAAAAATATATTCTAACAGCTCTTGTAGCTTATTTGATTCTCTACAAGAATTATTCCGATGTGTATTTCAAGTTTCTCCATATTTAGGGGTTTATTTCATATTTGGGGATTTTTTTTTTATATTTTGGGGATAATTTATTATTGGAAGGAGCAAACATATGTAGAGTGGTTTCCATGTAATGTGTTTGTTTGTTCATGGTTTAATGGTGATATTTTTTGCAGGTGTGTGTCGACTGTTTGACGGCAGGATGGAACCATCTGCGAGGAAGAGAGCACGGATCGACTGTATCATCCACTGCTCTGATGATGACAGCGATGCTCTGGTGTCACCACAGGATTTGGACTCCTGGAACACATTGCTCAGGGCTGCAGAAATCAGGCAGCATGATCCAGTCCTGGAAGCAGCCAAGGGCCTTGAAGAAGGAGGAATACCACACATACATTATCACCGTAAATGTCGTAGTCTCTTTACAATGAAGAAGTCACTGGATTCTATCCTTGCCAAGGGTGTCAAGATAGAATCAGCAAGCGTCGACCCCAGGAGGAGGGCATCAAGGGATGCCCCTAGTACTAGCAGGGTGTATGCCAAATTATGTATCTTCTGCGAGAAGTCAAGCAAGTACATAAAAACAACAAAGACAAGGGAGCCACTCATACAGTGTGTTGAGCTACGAGCAGATGAGAAGATTCGCAGAGCAGCAATAAGGAAACTCAACCAGAGAATCCTTGGTTTAGTTAGCAGAGACCTTGTTGCTGCAGAGGGTCACTACCACAAGTCGTGCTACAAACTCTTCACAAAAGATGATTTCCCAGCGGCCGCCAGGTCAGGTGCAGGTGAAAATCAGGAAGAAAGCGAGGAAGCACGCTACGAAGAGGTTGAGACAGAAGCCCTCGAGGAACTCTGCTTGTATATAAGGACCAAATTATTCCCCAACCCAGAGGTACTGCCTATGACAAACCTCACATCTAGGCTTGAGAGATCCATGATGTCCCGTGGTATTATCCAACTGAAACCAGCGACAAAGAAACATGTTCGCCGAAAGATTGAAACCGAGTTTGGAGAATCACTACGCTTTGTCCCAGATGAGAAAGGAAAGCTTCTAATCTATCCACGCAGCCTCTCAATGGACGACCTTGCCCGGCAAGCACACAAAATGGCAAAAGACCTGCAAGAAGCAAGAGCAGCTAACTCTGAAGATGTCTTAACCAAAGCAGGAATGCAGCTGAGGAATGAGATCAATAAACAAGATGTGAGTCAGCCATGGCCTCCCGATACAGATCAGAATGTCATTCCTGCAGCAGTCACTCAATTCCTGCACACCCTGCTGACAGGAGAGTGTGAGTGTGAAACTCCCTCTGAAAGAGCTCAACGTCTTGCCACTTCCTTTGGCAGTGACTTGGTCTTTGCTGTTACCAGTGGCAAGACAAAACCACCCAAGCACGTACTGCTGACCAATGCTGTAAAGTCTTTGACAGGAAACACAGAACTGATCCGAACTCTGAATCGTCTTGGTCACTGTGTGTCTTACTCAATGTTTGAGGAGATCGATACAGCCCTTTGTATCCAGAAGCTGGAATGCTCAAAGGATGACATTCCACTGCCAGCAAACATCTACCCTGGTGTTCACAACCCTGGCTGGGATAACATTGACCGACTTGAAGAGACCCTAAGTGGAGCAGGTACTTCTCATAGAGTCAATGGCATTGCTGTCCAGTCCAAGGTTGCAGGCTCTGTGCCAGAGAAAGTCCTGCCAGAGATTACCAAGTCCAAGATAAGAAGCATCACTCAGACATCATCAACCGGAGAACCGGACAAGATTCCTGGATATCACCACACTGAGCCGCACACTGGGAGGCAGCGTGTGTGATTCATTGATTGGTATGCATGCCTTTACAGGCTGTGATACCGTCAGTGCATTCGCTGGCCGAGGGAAGATGACGACACTCAAGCAGGTGAAGATGGACAAGACATACCAGCATGCTTTTCACGAACTTGGACGCTCATGGGAAGTGTCTCCTGAACTCTTTGAGAAGCTACAGGAAATCACCTGCCACATGTACCTACCATCTACCCACACAACTAAGGTAAACAAGCTTCGGTATGAGCTGTTCTGTGCAAGACGTGGAGAGGTAGAGTCAAGTCAACTCCCTCCTTGTGAGGACTGCCTCTTCATGCATGCACTGCGTGCAAACTACCAGGCTGCGATCTGGAGGAGAAGTCTTCAGAGCCAGCCATTTGTTGCGAACCCAACAGACTGCGGTTGGATGACAGATGAGGACGGTAAGCTTGCCGTCAACTGGATGCGAGGCTCACCAGCACCAGATGCTGTTATGCAGCTACTGTCTTGCAAGTGTGTGCGGTCATGCGAACTCCCTAAGTGTACTTGCCTCAGCAATGGTCTAAAATGCACGGACATGTGCAGGTTACAGACATGTCAGAACAAGGCTATTGAAGAAGAGCCGGTGGCACAACAGTCAGATTCCGAGTCTGACGTAGATGATATTTAGGGTAGTAATTTGCCATAATAGTATGTAAAAGCCCATGGCATGCTTAGTGTGTATTTACAGGACTTGTATTAAATGTGACAATTACTATATGCATTTTGTTGACATTTAGGCATTCCTGTCCCCAAATTTGACATTTTAAAAAATTTCGGAATTTTCGGTAGGGTATGTCTATTCAAGAAGTGATAACGACCATTAAGCTACCAATGTGCAAGGGCTATCATATCAAAACATAAACTAGAGACATGTAGCAAGCTAAAAACACCTAAGAGAATTAGTCACCCCGGGTGGTACCGATATCCCAAAATTCGGGTCTTGGCTCATGGACTAGTAGTGTCATCTTCACCTCCCTGCGTCCTACACACACACACACACACACACACACACACATACACATACACACACACACACACAGACACAGACACACACCCTAACAAACACACACACAGACACACACCCTAACAAACACACATATCAGGAGGCTTCACAAGGGACCACTCTTGCTAAAACAGCTTCCCAGAATACTGGGTGTGCTCAACCGCCTCCGGGGGTTCTTTAACCCTGCGCAGCTTCTTGCTCTGTACAGGGGCACAGTGCTTCCATGTATTGAGTATTGTTCACACGTGTGGGGAGGATCCTCTCACACAGCACTTCTAGACAAAATAGAAAAGAAAGCCTTCCGCCTGATTAACTCACGTCCACTTACCAATTCTCTGCAGTCTCTCTCTCTCTTTGCCGCAATGTTGCATCTCTCTCACTATTCTACCGTTATTACAGTAATCAGTGTTCCTCAGAGCTCTCTCAGTGTATACCACCTCCTCTTCGTAGAGCACGTAGCACCCGTCTTGCAACACAATCCCTCCCCTACTCTGTGCAACTCTCCAACCCAAGAGTGAAACGTTATTATCAATCTGTCTTCTAAGCAACAGCTGAACTTTGGAACTCTCTCCCATTTAAAAATTACAAAAAAATATAGATGAATTAACAAATAAACGTGTCCGCTCTCTCTCTCTCTCTTACTACATGATCTCTGTACAGCCTGACCGCCCCCCCCCCCCCCCATCTTCGGCCCCCTGGTGGTGACGGTTGATGATAGAAGGGGGGGCCGGTCCGTGATATACAGTACAATAAGGACGGTTGGGGGGGGGGGGGCCTTTGACCTGCCACGGACAGCAACACCTCCACCAACACCACCACCACCACCACCTCCACCCCGTCCACTCCCACCCTTTATTTAACTCCTTTATTTACCGTATATCCTTCCTAAGCTTCATGAAATCATCTAAACGTATCTGAAATCAAATACAAAATACGTCACCAATACAGACGGGGTTAATTACAACATACAGGGTAGACATAAACAGTGGGCTTCGATTTATGTCTTCATATTACAAAACAAATTATTGAAAACCTTATTTTTGCTACAAGTAACCCGTTCAATACCAGTGACGTCCTTTTCATTATATTCTGGCAACTATTAGACGATGTCATTCAGTGTAGGATGGACGTCTACTATTCAGTGTAGGATGGACGTCTACTATTCAGTGTAGGATGGACGTCTACTCATTAAAAGGCTGCAGACTATCTCAATTCATCCATTTAGCTACCATATATCCTTCCTAAGCGTCTTAAGATCATCTAAATGTAGCTGAAATCAAATACATTAATCAATACATTACAGGTACTGAAAGGGTTAAACGTTCAATTTAACAGTTTACCCTTTCACACCAATAACATTTGACAGTAACATCGCCTATTGGTTGCCAGAAGCTAACATTTAATTGCAAATTGAAATCTACTAAATAAAGGGCACTTTCTGTGAGTCTCTGTTCACGAACTACTCCCTCAGTTTTCAAAATGGAGAGCCCATACTTGGAATGCATACTAAGGGGGTGCCAGAATAAGTTTTATACGCCCCCCCCCCCCCCCAACTCCCTCAGTTTTCAAGATGGAAAGCCCATACTTGGCATGCATACTAAGAGGGTGCTCTGTCTCGAGTCGGCCACCCCCAGGTATGGGGTATGTGCCTGACTATATAGATAGATAGATAAAAGATACAATTACGCATTTTGTTATTTAATTCAGATTAGGAAGGGTATATGGAAGTCAGAGGGTTAAAGGAGATAGTCTTGACCCTTATGATTCCCACAGCTCCGTCCTAAACTGTATAAAATCGTCTAATGATAGCCAGAATAAGTAGGCAAAATCCGTCATAATCTTCAGAGGGTTAACCCCTTCTGAACTGACGACGTCTTTTAAATGTATCTCTATCTTAGACCATTTTGTGCAGATTAAGAAGGATCTGTGGTAGTAAAAAGGGTTAAGTATGATAGTTCGAAGCCATTAAATTACTGGAGACCCTTTCTAAATGAATAAAATCGTCTAATACTAGCCAGGATAAAGTTAAAAGGACGGCACTGGTACTGAACAGGTTAAGGAAGCGTACTACGGGTGTCCAAAGATGAGGATGATGGGTGGTCTCTCTCACGGCAGGATCTCTACCTCCCCCATCCCTTTCTGACGCCCGGAGTGAGGAAAATGAGAGGCGCCAACACCCCTTTCTTCACCCCCCACCCCCCCCCCCCCCGCCCCCAGCTGATGAGAACTGGATGGGATGGAGCTCGAGCATAGACTATAGATTGGGATATGGGAAGGGGAGGCTGCCACATAGAAGCATAGAAATACAGGCATGTTAATTGATAACAAGAAATAGGAGGGTGATTCCGAGATGAAAGAGGGGGGGGGGGGGGCACTATCCAGATAAATAATATAATAGGGGGGAGGGGGGGGGGGGAGGGATGTAAGGGAGTGAAAGGGGAGGGGGAGTGTTTGGAGTATTATTTTTATTAATCTCACCACCACACCCCCAATGAAATTAATTAAAGTATATATGATCCACCGGGATTCGAACCCGGGTTATCACACACATATTTTTGCCACCTTAACATTACACCACCAGGACGGTTAAAGGTTTATGCACACGCCTACGACTTATTATCCATTCTCGAATACTGGATATTAATCTAATCATGTTCATATTCCCAACCGCACTATGGTAGCCTACTGTTTAAGTGAGAGGAAAGAATATTCATGGGGCACAGATCATATAGACCGGCCTCTCGAAGAAATATCCCTAAACCTACTAATAATATTATTTTTATTAATCTCACCACCACACCCCCAATGAAATTAATTACAGTATATATGATCCACCGGGATTCGAACCCGGGTTATCACACACATATTTTTGCCACCTTAATTTCATTACATTGAGCGTATTTATCAATACCAAATCAATATCAATATCAATATTGATGTAATGCAAACATACTCCTGAACCACACTTAAGGGGGTAGTGCTTGGTTTTTGGTCTATATATTTATTTATTTATTTTTGAGTTTCCTCGCTAGACCTCCATCAAGCTTAGAAAAAGTGCCCCCTAGACCCCCTTTCAAGATAATTTTGTATATTTTCCGGTAGAAAAATTTCCCGGCCGAAGCCGGGAAATTCTGAAATTAGAGGCTCACTATAGCTCGCCAGGAAAAATCGACACCTAAAGGGCACGAAAGGTCTTAATATTGACCAAAAAATGAGGCGAAAGGTCTCAAAATCGCCAAACTAACGGAACGAACGTCTTAAAACCTCAAAACTAATATGCTAAACATGAGGGAGAATGGGGTTCAGAAAAAGCGAGTACTACCCCCTTAACAACCTTGAATCCAGTAGCTTTGTCTGTCTTTCACGTACATTTGTTCACTTATAAGTAAAGAATTATTAAATGAGGTATCACATGGTCTTGGCAGTCATAGCAGGCGTGTTAGATAATGAATTCACCCTCTGAGTACCAGCGACGCGTGTTATATTTTATTCTAGCTATATTTAGACGATATTATGCAGCTTAGTAAGGATCTGTGGCAGTCAAAAGAGTTGGTTGAGATAGTTTGGAGTCTTATTATTGCTAGAGGTCCTTCCTAAACTGACTAAAATCGTCTAATCGTTGCCAGAATATGATGAAAAGGACGTCCCTGGTAATGAACGGATTAAGTATACACCTAGAGAATAAAGTAAGGCCGAAGTCTTGTAAGCGTCAATATTTCTTACTCTGACTGTACAAACGTCAACACTGATAATATAAATGTATCTTATCATTACTCATTATCTCTTTACCTTAGCTTCATATCAGTGTCCACCTACCGCCTGTAAGCCACACATATTTACATTATAACGTCATAGTAATGGAGACATTAAAATAAATATTTGATTGAATTACCTGTTTTTCAACGCTGCATACATGGATGAGTACATGCATTTACAGTACAGGAAAGAGAAACAAAGCTGCACATTTACCCCACATGAGACTTCACAACAGAATACTTATGCCATGTTCCCATTTACTACTAGATGAACAAAGGCATGGGGTACTAAAGGCATGGGGTGCTAAAGGCATGTATGATTGTTTCGTCCTGCCTGGAAGTCGAATGCAGATCCTCCATTACGCCATATATAATCCATTAAAACCGCTCATATTGGTTTTCGAGTACTGATGGTTAAATAGTGACTTCACTTTCAATTATTTTTTTCGTTGTCACTTTTGTATCTACATTGGAATACCTCTTTTAGGGATTTCGGGAATATCTATTGACTGACTAACAAAGGGAGACCTGTGGTACAGTGGTAGCACGCCCAACTCACAAACGAGAGGTCCTGGGTTCAGTCTCCTAACACTCAATGCCTGTGTTCACCTATTCTATTTTATTTTATTCTATTCTATATACTCAGGTACAAGCCCCACTTTTCTTTTCTTTTTTTTTCCTTTTTTTTTTTGGGGGGGGGGAGGTCGCCGACTCAAGACAGAGACAGAATAGGGATAACACAACATAAAACAATTAACACACAAAAACAAAATACAAATTCACACGCATGTGTTCACCTAAGCAGCGATTTAGGTACCTAGTGAGAACAATTGTTATGTCCCCGCTAGGCAATAAAACTGAGATAACCAACAACAATACAGTAGCCCATATTTTGGGTTAATAACCACAGGATCCAAAGAACAGTGGGACGGCGATAAGAGCTGTAGCTACGTGCTGTTTCAGTGTATGTCCCTGAACTGTACTACCAGCCAACCAAATTACTAAAATGATAAAGGAAAATTGATTACGCGAGTAGGTAGAAACATATTCTTTATTGCAAGAATTATGAACATGCAAACAAATAAATCATATCAAAATTAGCATTAACTAAATGCTTTAGTTTAAAAAAGCAACATTGGTAATGAATATAGACTGGCAACAGCACACCATATATATATATATATATATATATATATATATATATACCGATATATATATATATGTATATATTTGTTTTATTTTTTATTTTTTTTTATGTGATTGAGGGAGGCAAAAGGCAGAACTGCCTATAGTGAGTGCCTCCCCCATAGTTGAAAGAGTGACAGGGCCAAAATCAAGGGACGTTCGAGCCAAAATGCCTGGACACACAGAGTTTGAAGCAATTTAAGTCATAAGAAGAGGGAAAGACTGCTTCTGGGAGAGAGTTCCAGAGCTCAGCTGTTGAGTAGAAGAAAGTTTGAGAGTAACGTTTCACTCTTGGGTTGGAGAGTTGCACAGAGTAGGGGTGGGATTGAGTTGCAAGACGGGTACCACGTGCCCTACGTAAAGGAGGTGGTATACACTGGGAAAGCTCTGACGAACACTGATTATTATAGTAGCGATAGAATAGTGAGAGAGATGCAACATTGCGGCGGAGAGAGAGAGATTGCAGAGAGTTGGTGAGTGGACGGGAGTTAATGATACGAAAGGCCTTCCTTTCAACTTTGTCTAGGAGATCGGTGTGAGAGGAACCTCCCCACACATGTGAACAATACTCAATACAAGGACGCACTATGCCCCTGTACAGAGCAAGAAGCTGTGCTGGGGAAAAGAACCCCCTAAGGCGGTTGAGCACACCCAGCTTCTGGAAGGCTGCCTTAGCAAGACTGGTAATATGGTCCTTCCAACTGAGAGCAGAAGAAAAAGAGACGCCAAGAATATTGAGAGAAGATGAAGGATTGATTTTTGTATTGTTGAAGAATAAGGGATAGTCCGCTGGGAGTTCCTTACGGGTAGATAGATGGAGAAATTGGGTTTTGGAAGCAGTAAAGGTAACAAGGTTTTCTCTGCCCCAATTGGAGATAGTATTTAGATCAGAATTTAAGAGTTCTATGGCTTCATTACGTTTGTCGTTGAGGGATTGCTGGCTGGGGCGTTCTGAAAAACTAATGGAGTGGTGTAAGGTTGAGTCGTCTGCGTATGAATGGATGGGAATTGAGGTACAGTTGAGGAGATCATTAATACAAATTAGAAAGAGAATAGGAGATAGGACAGAGCCCTGAGGAACACTGGAGTTTATAGGGTGAGGAAGTGAACAATGGCTGTCCACAACCGCGGCTATGGAATGGCCGGAAAGAAAATTAGAGACAAAGGCACAGATAGAGGGATAGAAACCGAAGGAGGGTAGTTTAGAAATTAAAGATTTGTGCCAGACTCTATCGAAGGCGTTCGATATGTCTAGTGCAATAGAAATATATATATATATATATATATATATATATATATATATATATATATATATATATATATATATATACAGTATATAATATGATAAAGTGTCTGTTTTGTCCAAGTCCGGTGCACTGTTTATAGTTGTCCCTCTCTAAGCAACACCTAGGACAGCTGACCTTTCACATAAATAGTATATATTGTGCTTCATCAAATACAAGCAACCCTGTGTAACCAAAAATCTTTACAACCTCCACTTCTATTTAATTTATGCGAGACCATCGTGGGAATCAAACTAGATGGAAAAATACTAATAGTGAAAACAAATCATAATATTCTGTATTATTATTATTATTAATTTTTGTTCTTCCAGTCTACAGTACGAAGCATCTTGCAGGTACAGTATTTTAAGGCCATGCTTATCTTGTCCGCTTCTTTCGATCACTTTCTGGAGTGTTTAGACGTAATGTCAGCTGATCGCCTAAAAGTTTGTAATTAATATGATGGTGGTCCCATATTTGTTTGAAAGTTTTATTGGAGTACTTAATTGGTATTGGTCCACAAGGAATCTTAATGGTCTGGGTTACCTTTACATTGTTTACATTTAAATCCATTGACACTCGCTTTCTAAATTCTGTCACCTGAATACCACTAGTTTCCAGTCTCTTGACAAAATTTAAGGTATTTTTAGAGGAAACATAGTGTAATGAAATTGTATTATAATTCTTAGCCATACATTGCAGTACCTTTGTAACCATTGACAGGTGTTCATCTCGGACATTCATAAAATCTATACTAATGGAGATGCCACTTCTTGCTTGAATGAAAGAGGTGTTCAGTTCAGTTGTAGGTAGTATCATATTTAATATCTGTAAATTGACAGCTTTGTTACTCACTTGCATGAGAGACTGCAAAGTTTTCATGTCAGGTACTACCATTTCCAAGCCGAGTAAATCAGATCTCTGTAAGTATGTGAGACACCCACTGGCTGAGAGTAATCCCACAAAATCTACTAAAACACAAGTTGATTCTTGATTTAGAAGTAATTGTAAGTATCTGTCACACAATTCATCGCACTCATACTCTGAATAATATAGGAATTTCAGGCTTACTCTTGCATTAGTATTTGCTACTACCTTCAGAAATGGCATCAGGTGAGAGAGATCACCAGGGTAAACATTGATATTTATGATAAGTTGCTTTGGGACAGCATGATTGAGCAACAGTGTAGCAGCCAGTAGGTAGATCTCGGTGACATGCAGTATGTCTGGCATGTATTGGCTCACACGTCTAGCGATCTTCTCTGAGTGACATGCTGAATGTACTACCTCCAGCCAATTACATCGCTTACATTTACTCAAAGTAGATATCAAGAAATTCTCAGTCCTATCATTAGACATACTCTTGGCTACAAAGGTTGAGAGAATAAGTAAAATAAATTCATAAAAATAGTCGAGATCACCTTCATTTGCTAGATCAAGATGTAATGTCTGAGAAAGTAGATTTATGGGGTTAGGGTGAAATTCCATCTCATGGCAAATATGCTGAGCTGCAAAATAGCTTTGTTCACTAGCATGTATAAAGCTATACCGGTGGCATCCTACTGGCAAGGTCGTATCTGGAAGGCAAGTGAGAAATGCTGAGAAACACTCTGTGTAGGAAGGTAATATTCGCATAGATTCTTTCCTTAAGGACTCAGTTTTGCTTTCACTGAGAAGGACAAGTTCCTTTTCAACAGTCATATTGAATGCAACTTTATAGAGCTCTTTGAGCCAGAGAGAAACCCTGTCGTGTGCCTCACTTTTGGTCAGACCCCACTTGTTTACTAATATATCTGACACTTTCTTCACCTGAGCCTCTTCCACTGCTTGATATAAATGTGGGAGTGTAGCACCTGTTTCGATGTTCAAGTTTCCTTTTTTCCATAATTTTACTGCAAGTTTCAATTTCAAAGGATTGTATGCTTCAGCTATTGATTTCAAATATTTGCTTAGTTGTAGCTGACTACTATCATGTACAAACTTTGTTATCTCTTCATCTTGCAGCAGATGCTCTAGCATCTTCTTTATTCCATTATTACTCAGACCTTTCAAGTTAACTTCACAGACTCTCTGATTAGTGACCACACTTGTGACTTTCTGAGTGAAGCTTGGTTGACATGTAACCAAGACCACATGTTTGTCACTGAACTTGTCCACAATGGCCTGGAGGAGGTGAAAGGCCTCAGGCGCTGCATCCTCCAAGCCATCCACCAGCCACAGGACCCGCACAGACCCCAGAAGCTCCAGCAACTGACTATCATCACACCGCTGACAGGACCCAGGCAACAGTTCCTCCTTCACCAGACAGGCCACACGACGAGTGGTCACTTGGCCACACTGGACTCGTAGCACCAGGTCACAACTACCATCCACATCACCGCCTGTCACCCATGATTTCCAAGCCTGCCTGTAAAATTATGGAGGAAATTATATAGAATAAATAGTATCATAAAACAGATCATGTGATAGAAAGGTATTTCTAAACTTGCATATTTGGATTAAGTTTAACAACTATATCGAACTCATAGTCATCAGTTATTTAAATTAGAGATTACACTGTGATATTCCTACAGCCTACCAATTCCATCACTTTTGGGGTTGATACAAAAATAGCAAAGCAATTATAATTGTTGACTATCATAATTATATCCAGAAATAATTATATATCTATGTATATCACATCAATAATTACATGAGACCATATTTCTGTTTCTCTTTCACATAACATGACATAACATGAACATAAGATAGGCGAGACAAGCAATAATTTTGAGCACTGTAATGCCTCAAAGCAAGGGAAGGGGTGAGGAAGGGATCTGGAGAAGGTGATACAAGCAATCAAATATTCCCACGAATACTGCCGACTCCGAAGCTAAGCCAGAGATCTACATCGCAGGTCTGAGTGAGACGGAACACCAAAGGGATACAGCTTGTTCCGTACACTCCATAGACTATCTCACTGAAGGCTAGTCAGGACTCCGCACCACACCCAGATTTACATTGGCAACATCTGGATTCGAAGGTTTGGGTGACCCGGACGGTACCCTTCCAACTAATACCAGACCACCAACCCCAGAGGGCACTTCACAACAGTCCACTTATGCCAGGTTAATATTCATACTTGGGTTCCTATTTATACTGTTAGGTGAACAGAGGCAAAGAGTGTAAGGAGACTTGCCCAAATGTTTTTTTTTCCGAGGGGAAATCGAACCCCGATCCTCATAGCTATAAACCAATCGCTCCACAGGGCACCCATATTTCCACATACATTTAGTTATTAAAGAATGTGCAAAGATAAAGGTTTACCAGGGGGGGGGGGGGTACAGTGACGTTCGTCTTGCGTCAAACGGATCGCTACTTGTTAACGAAGTCACTAAATAGCTTTAAAAAAATATATATAAATTGATATAAATTTAAATTTTAACCTATTCACCCCATAAATTTAAAAAATCACGTACGACTTCCATACTGCTAATACACATGTAAATTTTACCACAAAATAGTGTTAACTTTCCCACTGCTAGCAATCTTCACTGTAAAGTCAAGAGCATAAATGACAGCACACCCATGTAAAGTATGCATAGAGAGCAAACAAGGCTATACAATACATTAGCATAGCCCAGATGCGTTAGAACTTGGATTTGAATTATAGGTTCAAATTTTTGAACTGATGTAACCTTATATGCTGAGAACTGTACACGTTCTTGTTTTTTTTTCTATGTGAATGAGGGACACAAAAGGCATAACTGCCTCCAACGAGTGCCTCCCCCAGATTTCAAAGAGTGACAGGGCCGAAATCTAGGGACGTTCGAGCTAAAATGCCTGGACACACGGAGTTTGAAGCAATTTAAGTCATAGGAAGAGGGAAAGACTGATTCTGGGAGAGAGTTCCAGAGTTCAGCAGTTGAATAGAAGAAAGTCTGAGAATAGCGTTTCACTCTTGGGTTGGAGAGTTGCACAGAGTAGGGGTGGGATTGTGTTGCAAGGTAGGTACTACGTACCCTACGTAGAGGAGGCGGTATACACTGGGAAAGCTCCGAGGAACACTGATTATTGTAGTAGCGATAGAATAGTGAGAGAGATGCAACATTGCGGCGAAGAGAGAGAGATTGCAGAGAATTGGTGAGTGGACGGGAGTTAATGATACGAAAAGCTTTCCTTTCTACTTTATCTAGGAGTGCGGTGTGAGAGGATCTTCCCCACACATGAGAACAATACTCCATACATGGACGCACTGTGCCCCTGTACAGAGCAAGTAGCTGCGCAGGGGTAAAGAACCCCTTGAGGCGGTTGAGCACACCCAGCTTCTGGGAGGCTGCCTTAGCGAGACTGGTAATATGGTCTTTTCAAGTGAGAGCAGAAGAAAAAGAGACACCGAGAACATTGAGGGAAGATGAAGGGTTGATTTTTGTATTGTTGAAGAATAAGGGATAGTCCTCTGGAGGTTCCTGATGGGTAGTAAGATGGATAAATTGAGTTTTGGAAGCATTAAATGAAACAAGGTTTTCTCTACCCCAATTGGAAATAGAAGCTAGATCAGAAGATAAGCATTTTATGGCTTCATTACGTTTACTTTTGAGGGATTGCTGGCTGGGGCGTTCTGGAAAACTAATTGAATGGTGTAAAGTAAAGTCGTCTGCATATGAATGGATGGGACTAGATGTACAGTTGAGAAGATCATTTATGAAAATTAGAAAGAGAATAGGAGATAGGACAGAACCCTGAGGAACACCGGAGTTGATAGGATGAGGAATTGAGCGATGGCCATCCACAACCGCAGCTATGGAACGGTCGGAAAGGAAATTAGAGACAAAGGCACAGATGGAGGGACAGAAACCGAAGAAGGGCAGTTTAGAAATTAAAGATTTGTGCCAGACTCTATCGAAGGCCTTCGATATGTCTAGTGCAACAGAAAAAGTCTCACCGAAGTCCCGAAAGTTGGATGACCAAGAGTTAGTAAGGTATGAAAGAAGATCACCAGTAGAGCGACCCTTAAGGAAGCCATACTGGCGATCTGAGAGCAGATTATGAGAAGAGAAATGCTTAAGAAATTTGGAAGCAAGAATAGTTTCAAAAACTTTAGTGATATAAGAGATGAGAGCAATTGGACGATAGTTGGAGGGTTGAGAGCGGTCACCCTTCTTTGGGACAGGTTGAATGAGAGCAAACTTCCAGCAAGAAGGAAAGACGTTAGAGGAGAGACAGAGACGAAAGAGTTTGCCTAGGTAGGGGGTCAGCACGGAAGCACAGTTTTTAAGTACAACAGGAGGAACACCGTCCGGATCGTACGCCTTTTTAATATTAAGCCCAGAGAGGGTAGAAAGTAAATCTTTAGAAGATATTAGGATATTAGGCATAAGTAAGAGAGAGGGGGGTGGAGAGGGAGGAATAGCACCGGAATCATCCAAGGTAGAGTTTCTGGCAAAAGTTTGAGCAAAGAGTTCAGCTTTGTCAGAGGAAGAAGTGATGGTTGTGCCATCAGAGTGGAAAAGGGGAGGGAAAGACGAGGAAGAAAAGTTGTTAGAGAGGTTTTTGGCTAGATGCCAGAAAGCTTGGGAAGAGCTAGAGTTGGATAGTTCAGTGCATTTATTATTGATGAAAGAGTGCTTGGCAAGTCGAAGAACAGATTTGGCTTGATTCCTGGCAGAAACATAGGAAGAATGAGATTCTTGAGTTTTAAGGCGTCGGTACCGTTTGAATGCTTCCTCCTTGTTGTGGACAGCAGTAGAACAAGCGTGAGTAAACCAAGATGTTTTTGCATTAGACTGAGAGAAAGAAAATGGGATGTACGCTTCCATGCCCGAGAGGATTACCTCGGTAATGCGTTCAGCACTCTCCGAGGGTCCTCGGCCACGGAAGCAGAAGTCATTCCATGGGAATTCAAAGAAGTACTGCCGGAGAGCCTCCCAGTCGGCAGCGCCAAAGTACCACAAGCGCCGCCGGCTGGGAGGATCGGATGGCCGTACTGAAGAGATAGGACAGGTGACGGAGATAAGTTTATGGTCGGAGGAGCCCAAAGGAGAGAAAAGATTGACAGTATAAGAAGAAGGGTTAGAAGTCAGAAATAAGTCAAGAATGTTGGGCCGATCTCCGAAGCGATCCGGGATACGGGTGGGTTGCTGGACCAGCTGCTCTAGGTCATTTATGATAGAAAAGACGTAGGCTTGTTCACCAGGTGGGTCAGTAGAGTGAGAGGAGAGCCATTGGCGGTGGTGAACGTTTTTCTAAGATGGAGATTTCAGAGAAGGGAGAGATAGATAGAATGTGTTCCACTTTAGAGTTTAGATAGTCGAAGAATTTGGGAAAGTCGGTAGAGTTAGGGGAAAGATAGACAGCACAGAAATATTTAGTATGAGAATGACAGGATAGTTTGAGCCATAAAGTTGAGAATTCAGAGGAGTCGAAATCGGGAACACTAGAGCAACTTGGATGTCATCGTCTCAAAACAAAAATATATATATATAAAAATGTCCCAACGCTAATAAGGTCACAACTTTACACATTTTCTAGCGTTCTGTGAATTAAATACCTAGACAGAAAATGGTTCCTAATATGGGAACGAGAGGAACCACACCATTAGAAAATGTATTGGTAGAACATTGACATAGGCCTCTAAGTATTTATCTACCATCCACGACAAAAAATGGTAGATACAATTAATTATCAGCTCAATTCAACCACTTGAAGTCATTCAACCACTTATCCTATTTTAAAAACTTCCCTTATTGATCTACTAACTATTGCCGGACGCCGTGATCCCCGAAGGGGTAGCCACGAACGAAACGCCCCCATGCACCTCTGTCCCCAGTCAGTCGACGTCCCTCTTCCCATCCAGCACCACTTTCACGCATATGCTTCGTAACTCCATCCTTCCATTATTGAAAATTATCTATGTTTTATGTATTTTGTTTTTATTTTGTATTTCTTGTTATTTTGTTTTTAATAGAGAAAGCTTAGCAACTTACTGACAGAGTGTTGTCTTGCCCACCCCAGCCTCCCCTGTGATCTGTATAAGCTGTGGTAGAGAGCCGTCCAAACATCGCCAGGACAACATTCTAGCCAACATATCTTCCTCCCCTGCTCCCACCCACTGTCCCTGCGGCAACTTCACTAAGGGCTCGGCAAAAAACTCCAGATGGTTGTGTGTAGTCCCCCGCTGCTCCTCACGGGCAAGGGACACCCACTCCTGAGGGTGGTATCCGGAGGAGCGGCTACTGGTTAGGATTTCCTGAAGGTCATTGCTGATTTTCGTGGTTATTGCGTCAGTTGTTTCTTGAGAATGACCAGTGCGGGTTGCCACTTCCTTAACTACTTGGCAATACAGTTGCTCTAACTTTCCCACCTTGTCCTTGAGATCCTGTTCACTCATGTTCATATACGTACTAGGCTCGTGGCTCAGATGGTTCCTTAGCTCCTTGATCTGGTAGAGTTTATGCTCCAAACTTTGTCTTTCGTCATCAGTGGAGGGATTATTCCACACTGAATTCTGAGAAGGGTCGGGTTTAAGACCACAGGTTCGCTGCAGTAATATATAGAGTAGAGTGATGTCCATCTTGGTGGGGCTCTGACGTTGTGCCAGAGCTGCTTGTTGAATGTTCCCTAGCCTGGCAAATCCTCCGGAAATGTCAGCCAGGACCTCACTAATGCTCTTCTGTGGATTAGGCTGGTGGTAGTGCCATAGATAGAGAAACACTCGACACATTTCCTGTTGGCCTGTTTTGTACGTACAGTTACAGTACCGCTGAAAGTTAACATCGACCACACCCAGGCCCGCCATCTTGTCCACCCCATCCACTATCTCTCTCTCACACTTGACAAACAGCACGTACTATTCGGTTGAGCTATAATCAGTAACTCGCATTCATGGTGTCGATCTATTTATATTATCACTATGCATAGTTCATTTCCGTGTTGATATACACCAGAAATTATGCAAAAATGTCACTAAACAACCAACACACTCAGTTTTCATGGAATAGACTGGCAGCTGAACACAGTGACTATAACCTTACTCCACAGATACTGTACTGAGACTTTAGTGATAAGTGGCATTGTATGTTGGCTGATAAGATGGGGGGGGGGGGGGATGACTGGCGGGAGATCTTATTCAAAGTCAGAGCATTTATTAGCAAAAATCATATTAGAATTATAAATTATTTAGCATATATACTGTATAAGGCTGAGCCCCCTAGGGAGAGCCATTTTTGACGGGCTCCAGGAAAAACGAAACATTGAATAAGTATAATAAGGTCAAATTGGGTTGAAGGGAAACACAGGAAAGAGCTTGAAATTTTCTACCAAAAAATGTACAAATTTATCATAAAAGGGGGTCTAGGGGTATCTTTTTAAGCTAGATGGAGGTTTAGCAAGGAAACTCAAAAATACATAAATTAATTAATATATGGACCAAAAAACCAAGCACTACCCCCATAATAGATAATTAGATAAATTTACCTGTTTTTCAACGCTACATAAAAGGACGGGTACGGTGGCGCTAATTAGTCATGTCTCATATGTCATTACGTTTGACTCGCTCTGTGCTGTGTTTATGTCTGTCAGATGTTGAATAGGGTGGGTAAGTGTAGGAGCATGCTTGTATATCTCACTCATATCGCATAAATCAAGTTTTAGACATAATGCTGATACCAATTATTGGTCGAAATATACTTGGTGCCGAGACATCACTTATTAGCGCACCTGATACATGCATTTACAGTACAGGGAAGAGAAACAAAGCTGCAAATTTTCCTCACATGACACTTCACACCAGAGTACTTATACCATGTTCCCATTTACTAATATAGTCTATTTGTTCCCAGTTGATGGTAAACTGAATAACTTTGCAGCAAATTTCACGATACTTAATTGAAATATATGACACTATTATATATCTACGTCATATTAACCCCTTCCGTACCGGTGACGTTTTTTTTATTATATTATAGCTATATTTAGTCGATTTTGTGTAGTATAAGAAGGACCTGTCGTAGTTAAAGGTGTTAAGTGGGATAGTTCGATGCCTGTTAATTGCTGGATGCCCCTTTTAAACGTAATATAATCGTCTAATACTGACAAGATTAACAAAATTAAAAGACGTCTCCGGTACAGAAGGGGTTAATGCCAAGTTTTCATAATTAACAACAAATTTCGCTACAAATTCTTCGTAATAACTGAGTAATGAAGATGGAGACATGGCAATTTACCCTCAGCTGAAATAAAACCGACTACCGGTATATATTATGAACCAAGGCATGGGGTGCTAAAAGCATGTACGAATGTTTTGTCCTGCCCGGGAATCGAACACGGGATCCTCATAGCTATTGAGCAGAGTTAGTGCATTCCGCTACACATAACCCATCGAAACACCTCGCATATTTGTTTTCGAGTGCTAATGGAATCTATCCTATTCTTTTTCTCCTTTTCACTTGTTAATGTACATTTTAACGGATTACTTGTTTAAAGGAGTTCTGGAATTTCTACTGAGTGACTAACAAAGTCAAGAAATTGTTAAAATTATAAAGGAAAATTAATTACACAAATAAATAGCAACATATTCTTTATTACAAGAATTACGAACATGCAAACGAATAAACCATATAAATTATAGTATTAACAAAATGCTGCAGTTTAATTAGAAACATTGAAAATAGATGCTAACTTTCAGCAACACAAATTATCAGTAAAATAAAGTGTCTATTTGTCCAAGGCCTGTTCTCTGTTTAAGGGAGCCCACCTCACTTCTTTTTTTTATATTTCTCTCCTTTTCTCTCTTTCCCTGGCTTGTATCCATTCGACCCCATTCAGCCAACTGTTTTAAGACGTTTATCTCCATCCAGGTGTCGATTTCTTCCTGGCGAGCGATAGCGAGCCAGCATTGTGTATGGAGAAATCCGGCTTCGCCGGAGACATTTTTCTATCGAAAAATGTACAAATTTAGCTTGCTGTCAAAACAAAAATATATAATTCACTGGCTCGCTACTGCTCGCCAGGAAAATATTGACACCTGGATGGGGGTAAACGTCTTAAAACAGTAGGCTGAATCAGGCCAAATGGATACAAGCCAAAGAGAGAGGGAGAGAAAGAGAAAAAAAGGTGAGGTGGGCCCCCTTAAAACTTCTTCCACTCTCTAATCAACAGCAAGTAAAACTGATCATTCACATAATGGTATCTAATGTGAGTCACCAATAAACAAGTAACCCTGCATTACCAGATTTACTTAAAACTGCCATTTTTTCCATTTATGTAAGATCATAACCCCGTGGGACAGAAAGTAAATGGAATAATACTATAGTTCGTTCATTATAAGTAGGCAAGAGATCTTAACTACTATCCTCCATAACTCACAAACTACTAGAGTAATCCATATTTCTACCAGTTGGGAAGAGTCAGTCAAGGTATAGATGTGGAAATGTACAGCCAATTTACTCTAGCCCTTTTTGAGTTAGAGAGGATAGAGGTTATGATTTCTCGCCTACTTACAGCGAATAGACTATAGTAACGAAAAACACGTACTATATTTGTGCTCATCCAGACTAAAACACCAACAGTCTCGCTGGTAATTTGAGGCCTTTATTATCTATTAATTCTCTTTCGATCACTTTTTGGAATGTTTAGACACAAAGTCAGCTGATCGCCTAAAACGTCGTAACTAAAATTATGTTGGTCCCACATTTATTTGAAAGGTGTATGTGTGTGTGTGTGTGTGTTGACAAGCGGAGGAGTGCTTAGTTGATTCATTTAAACTCCGCCTAGACAAATATCTCGCATCAAACCCGCGACTGACTGCGTTTGTAAATGAATAACTTTATTTTATCCCCCCCTCAGTTACTAACCCATCTGTCCCCTACTAACTTCCTAATCCTGCCACGGACATTAGTTCCAGGGCAGTATTTCCCTTTCCAATGTTCCCTTACCCACTCTAAACCACTGTTTGGACACTTGATCCTCAGTGTTTTGGAGGACAAGCAACCTAGAAGGGTCACTAGATCTGTTGTTGCTTGATTTCCTTTGTACTCCTTTGTACTCCTTTGTATGTACAAAATTGACTAAATATGTAGGTTTGCAGGTACATGAGGTTTGGGGCGACAGTTTAAATGTACTGTACACACCTCTTTAAAAGACGTTGAAATGAAGTGTTTTTTGGTGAGGTTAGGTAGGTTAGGTTAGGTTAAGTTTTATCTAGATAGTTATATTTAGGTTTAAAAATCGAAAAATTTACTCGTAAGCATGCATAATTAACGGGTGTAACGATAAAAACACCGCCGCTTAGGTGTGTGTGTGCGTGTGTACTGAATTAGTATTGGTCAATAATAAATAATGCTCTGGGTGACCTATATATATTGTTTACATCCATATACATAATTATACAATGTCAATCCCTTTCTGAATTCTGCCACCTGAGTACTACTAATATCCAGTCCCTTAAGGGGGGCGACCTGCTTTTTGTTCTCTCCTTTTCTCTGGCTTGTATCCATTCAGCCCTATTCAGCCTATTGTTTTAAGACGTTTATCCCCATCCAAGTGTCGATTTCTTCCTGGCGAGCGAAAGCGAGCCAGCATTGTATGAAGAAATTCAGCTTCGCCGGAGACATTTTTCTATCGAAAAATTTACAAATTTACCATGCTGTCAAAATCATTTTTAAAAATATGCTGGCGAGCGGTATCGACACATAGATGGGGATAAACATCTTAAAACAGAAGGTTGAATGGGGCCGAATGGATACAAGCCAGAAACAGAGGGGGAGAGAGAAAAATATCGAGGAGGGCCCCCTTAACCAATTGTAAGGTTCCTTTAGAGGAAATGGCACATAAATGTAATAGTATTCTAATTGTTGCCGTGTGTTGCAGTACCTCAGTAACCAGTCATACCTTTGACATGCCTTAATCCTATACTTATTGAAACGCCACTTCTTGTTCAGTTCATTTGCAGTTTAGGAGAGGCTGGCCGTTTGTTTGGTCTATTAATTCATTTATTCATATATTGTTTTAGTTTCCTCGCTAGACCTTCATCAAGCTTAGAAAACACCCCCTAGACCCCCCCTTCAAGATATATTTGTACATTTTTCGGTAGAAAAAATTTCCGGCCAAAGGCCGGTTCCTCTAAAAATTGCAGGATCGCTATCGCTCGCCAGGAAATAATCGACACCTAAATGGCACGAAAGGTCTTAAAATTGACAACGAAATGGGGAGAAAGGTGTTAAAATCGCCAAACTAATGGGCCGAATGTCTTATAATCTCAAAACTAGTGGGGCTAAACATTAGGGAGAAGGGGGTCCAGAAAACCGGTCTGCCTCCCCTTAATATCGTATTGAGATTGTAAGATGTTCATGTCGGGTACCAACATACATAAGTTGAGTAAATCAGAGGTCTGTTAAGGGGAGGCAGTTGGTTTTTTGAGTCCTCCACCTCCTCCCTCATGTTTAGTTATGAGATTTAAAGACATTCGCCTTATTAGTTTGGCAATTTTCAGACCTTTTGCCCCATTTATTTGCCAATATTAAGACCTTTCGTGTCATTTAGGTGTCAATTTTTTTCCTGGCGAGCGATAGCGAGCCTATATTTGAAGAGAAATCGGCCTTCGGCCGGGACGTCAACACTGATAACCACAATTTATATTATCCCCATTCATTATCTCTTTACCTTTTCTTCCATAGCAGTGTCCACCTACCGCCTGTAAGCCACACATATTTACCTTATAACGTGATAGTAATGGAGACATTAAAATAAATGTTTGATTGAATTACCGGCTTTTCAACGCTGCATACATGGATGAGTACAATCGCGCTAATAAGTGATGTCTCGGCACCAAGTATGTTTTGATTAATAATTGGTATCAGCAATATCTAGGCTTCATTTCTTCATATCGAGTGAAATATACAAACATGTTCCTACACATACCCACCCTATTCAACATCTGACAGACATTAATACAGCACAGAGCAACCCAAACATAATGACAGCTGAAACATGACTTATTAGCGCGACCGTACATGCATTTACAGTACAGGAAAGAGAAACAAAGCTTCACATTTACCCCAGACGAAACTTCACAACAGAATAGTTATGCCATTTTCCCATTTACTACTAGATGAACAAAGGCATGGGGTGCTAAAGGCATGTATGAATGGGTTGCCCTGCCTGGAAGTCGAATGCGGATCCTCCATTACGCCATATATAATCCACCAAAACCGCTCACATATTAGTTTTCGAGTGCTGGTGGATAAATAGTGACTTCATTTCCAAATATTTTTCTCGTTGTAACTTTTGTATCTACATTGGGATTACCTCTTTTAGGGATTTCGGGAATATCTAGTGACTGACTAACAAAGGGAGACCTGTGGTACAGTGGTAGCACGCCCAACTCACAATCGAGAGGTCCTGGGTTCAGTCTCCTAACACCCAATGCCTGTGTTCACCTAAGCAGCGAATTAGGTACCTATAGTCTATTCGCTGTAAGTAGGCGAGAAATCATGACCTCTAACCTCTGTAACTAAAACAAGACTAGAGTAAGCGAGCTAATATTTATACCATTTGGGAAGAGTCGGTCAAGGAATAGAATGTGAAAATGTACAGCCAATTTGTTCTAGCCCGTTTTGAGTTACAGAGGAAAGAGGTCATGATTTCTCGCCTACTTACAGTGAATAGACTATAGTGTTAGAGAATAATTGTTATGTTCCCGCTAGGCAATTACACTGAGGTAACCCACAACAATGCAGTAGCCCCTGTTTTGGGTTAAGGGGAGGCTGGCCGTTTATTTGGTCTATTAATTCATGTATTCATATATTGTTTTAGTTTCCTCCCTAGACCTCCATCAAGCTTAGAAAAACACCCCCTAGACCCCCCTTCAAGATAAATTTGTACATTTTTCGGTAGAAAAATTTCCCGGCCAAAGGCCGGTTCCTCTTAAAATTGCAGGCTCGCTATCGCTCGCCAGGAAATAATCGACACCTAAATGGCACGAAAGGTCTTAAAATTGACAACGAAATGGGGCGAAAGGTGTTAAATCGACAAACTAATGGGGCGAAAGGTGTTACATCGACAAACTAATGGGCCGAACGTCTTATAATCTCAAAACTAGCGGGGCTAAACATTAGGGAGAAGGGGGTCCAGAAAAACGGTCTGCTTCCCCTTAATAACCTCAGGATCCAAAGAACAATGGGACGGCGATAAGAGCTGCAGCTACGTGCTGTTTCAGTATATGTCCCTGAAGTGTACTACCAGCCAACAAAATTACTAAAATAATAAAGGAAAATTGATTACGCGAGTAGGTAGAAACATATTATATATTGCAAGAATTATGAACATGCAAACAAATAAATCATATCGAAATTAGCATTAACTAAATGCTTTAGTTTAAAAAAAGTAACATTGGTAATGAATATAGACTGGCAACAGCACAAAATATATATATATAAGATAAAAGTGTCTGTTTTGTCCAAGTCCGGTGCACCCTTTACAGTTTTCCCTCTCTCATCAACACCTAGGACAGCTGACCTTTCACATAAATAGTATTTATTGTGCTTCATCAAATGCAAGCAACCCTGTAGTACCAACAATATTTACAACCTCCACTTCTATTTCATTTATGTAAGACCATCGTGGGAATCAAACTTGATGGAAAAATACTAGTAGGGAAAATTCCAAATATTCTGTACCTTGTTTTTTTTTTTTAAACATCCAATCTACAGTACGAAGCATCTTGCTGATATTTTGACACCATGATTATCTTTTCCATCTCTTTCGATCACTTTCTGGAGTATTTAGACGTAATGTCAGCTGATCGCCTAAAAGTTTGAAATTAATTTGATGGTGGTCCCATATTTGTTTGAAAGTTTTATTGGAATACAGAATTGGTATTGGTCCATAAGGAATCTTAATGTTCTGGGTTACCTTTACATTGTTTACATTTAAATCCATTGTCACTCCCCTTCTCAATTCTGTCACCTGAATACCACTAGTTTCCAGTCTCTTGACAAAATGTAAGGTATTTTTAGAGGAAACATAGCTTAATGAAATTGTATTATAATGCTTAGCCATACATTGCAGTACCTTTGTAACCATTGACAGGTGTTCATCTCGGACATTCATAAAATCTATACTAATGGAGATGCCACTTCTTGCTTGAATGAAAGAGGTGTTCAGTTCAGTTGTAGGTAGTATCATATTTAATATCTGTAAATTGACAGCTGTGTTACTCACTTGCATGAGAGACTGCAAAGTTTTCATGTCAGGTACTACCATATCCAAGATGAATAAATCAGATCTCTGTAAGTATGTGAGACACCCACTGGCTGAGAGTAATCCACCAAACTCTACTAAAATACAAGTTGATTCTTGATTTAGCAGTAATTGTAAGTATCTGTCACAAGATTCATAGCACACATACTCTGGATGAAAATGGAATTTCAGATGAACTCTTGCATTAGTATTTGCTACTACCTTCAGAAATGGCATCAGGTGAGGGAGATCACTAGGGTAAACATTGATACCTATGAGAAGTACCTTTGGGACAGCGTGATTGAGCAAGAGTGTAGCAGCCAGTAGGTAGATCTCGGTGACATGCAGTATGTCTGGCATGTATTGGCTCACACGTCTAGCGATCTTCTCTGAGTGACATGCTGAGTGTAATACCTCCAGCCAATTACATTGCTGACATTTACTCAATATAGATATCAAGAATTCCTCAGTCCTATCATTAGACATACTCTTGGCTACAAAGCTTGAGAGAATAAGTAAAATAAATTCATAAAAATAGTCGAGATCACCTTCATTTGCTTGATCAAGATGAAATGTCTGAGAAAGTAGGGTTATTGGGTTATCGTGAAATTCCATCTCATGGCAAATATGCTGAGCTGCAAAATAGCGTTGTTCACTAGCATGTATAAAGCTATACCGGTGGCATCCTACTGGCAAGGTCGTATCTGGAAGGCAAGTGAGAAATGCTGAGAAACACTCTGTGTAGGAAGGCAATATTTTTATAGATTCTTTCCTTAAGGACTCAGTTTTACTTTCACTGAGAAGGACAAGTTCTTTTTCAACGGTCATATTGAATGCAACTTTATAGAGCTCTTTGAGCCAGAGAGAAACCCTGTCGTGTGCCTCACTGTTGGTCAGACCCGACTTGCTTACTAATATATCTGACACTTTCTTCACCTGAGCCTCTTCCACTTCTTGATATAAATGTGGGAGTGTAGCACCTGCTTCGATGTTCAGGTTTCCTTTTTTCCATAATTTGACTGCAAGTTTCAATTTCAAAGGATTATATGCTTCAGATTTCAAATATTTGCTTAGTTGTAGCTGACCACTATCATATACAAACTTTGTTATGTCTTCACCTTGCAGCAGATATTGTAGCATCTTATTTGTTCCATTGCCACTCAGACCTCTCAAGTTAACTTCACAGACTCTTTGATTAGTGACCACACTTGTGACTTTCTGAGTGAAGCTTGGTTGACATGTAACCAAGACCACATGTGTGTCACTGAACTTGTCCATAATGGCCTGGAGGAGGTGAAAGGCCTCAGGCGCCGCATCTTCCAGGCCATCCACCAGCCACAGGACCCTCACAGACCCCAGAAGCTTCAACAACTGACTATGATCACACCGATGACAGGACCCAGGCAACAGTTCCTCCATGACTAGACGGGCCACATCACGAGTGGTCACTTGGCCACACTGGACTCGTAGCACCAGGTCACATCCACTATCCACATCACCGCCTGTCACCCATGATTTCCAAGCCTGCCTGTAAAATTATGGAGGAAATTATATAGAATAAAATTAATTGAATCATAAAACAGGTCATGTGATAGAAAGGTATTTCTGAACTTGCATATTTGGATTAAGTTTAACAACTATATCGAACTCATAGCCATCAGTTGTTTAAATTACAGATTACACTGTGATATTCGTACAGCCTACAAATTCCATCACTTTTGGGGTTGATACGAAAAATAGCAAAGCAATTATAATTGTTGACTATCATAATTATATCCTGAAACAATCATATTTATGTAAATCACATCAATAATTACATGAGGCCATATTTCCATTTCTCTTTCACATAACATGAACAAAAGATAGGTCTATCTATCTATCTATTGCCTGACGCCGTGATCCCCGAAGGGGTGGCCACGAACGAACCGCTCCCATGCACCTCTGTCCCCAGTCAGTCGACGCCCCTCCCCCAACCAGCACCGCCTTCGTTCATGTACTTCCTCACTCCATCCTTCCACCTCTCATTCGGTCTACCTCTCCCTCTCTGTCCCTCCACCTCGCTCTCGTACACCCTCTTAGTCATTCTCTCGCTTTCCATACGTTCCATATGGCCGAACCATCTCAAGTTGTTCCTTTTCACACTTTCCAGCACATCTACCTCCACACCACACCTCCTTCTTACTTCCTCATTAGTCTGTCTATACCTCCATGTAACTCCGCACGCACTCCTTAAGTAATTCATTTTCACTGCTCTCACTCTTGGTCTGAGTCTCTCAACCAACGTCCATGCTTCGCTTCCGGAAGTCAGTGTCGGGATTACCACACTGTCATGCAAGGACTTCTTCACTTCCATACTGACCACCCTATTTCTTGTTACTGCTTTTAGCGTTCCTACAACCCTCTTCCCCTGTTGTACCCTCTCCCGCACTTCTTCATCCATAGTCCCATCTTTACTCAACACACTGCCCAGATACTTAAAGAGTTGACGATCTCCATAGCCTGACCATTCAGCTTCACCTCACACTCTGTGACTTCACCCCTTTCGAAGACCATAACCTTGCTCTTCCCCGCATTTACCTTCAAATTCCGTTTTTCGCACACTGTTCCAAACTCATTTACCAGACCCTGCAACTCCCATTCATTATCACTCATCAGAACTGTATCATCCGCAAACAGCAGTATAGGTAGCTTTCACTCAATTCCCTCCCTTTTCAGCGATACACCAACATCCACTGCTCTTGATAGTATTTCTTTCATGACTCCATCCATATATACAGTAAACAACCATGGGGACATCACACACACCCCTGTTTCAAACCAACATTCAGGTCAAAGAACTCGCTCTGCTCACTCTCCACACGTACTGCCGCCTTTGCACCCTCATACATGCTCTTCACTGCTTTCAGCAACTTGCCCTCTACTCCGTATATTCTAAGTACTTTCCACAAACCTTCTCTATCCACTCTGTCATAGACCTTCTCCAAGTCCATAAAGGCAATATACACCTTTTGTTTCTTCTCCAGATATTTCTCCACAACACAATTCAGGGTAAAATCTGATCTACACATCCTCTTCCCTTCCTAAAAACCTCCCTGCTCGTCGCCTATCCACTTCTCCGTTCTCACTCTCACTCTCTCAATCACTACCCTACTGTATACCTTCCCTACTACGCTTAGAAGACATATTCCTCGGTGGTTACCACACACTCCTCTTTCCCCTTTGCCCTTATATAGGGGGACTATTATGCCAGTCTTCCAGTCATCGGGTGCACTCCCCTTCTCCCATGCTAGTTTGCACATTTTCCATACCCATTCTATCACTATCTCACCACCATACCTCAACATTTCCCCACACACTCCATCTGGTCCTGGTGCTTTCCCCAACTTCACTCTTTTCATGGCTTCCCACACTTCTGACCTCCTGATCCCCACCTCCTCCTCCACTACTTCTCTTCTTCTCCCTCCCATACCATATCCAGCTATGTTTGCTGGCTCTTCATTCCTTACATTTAGCAACTCACTGAAGTACTCCCTCCATCTTTCGACTCTCTCTTGCTTCTCGGCTAGCATTCTCCCATTCTTATCTTTCACACCCTTACTGCTTCCCTTGCTACCTTCCCTAACTTTCTTGACTTCGACTTCTCTCCAGAACAGTTTCTTACTCTCCCTCCATTTTACACTCAGATTCCTTCCAAATTCCTCATCTACTCTTCTCTTACTTTCCTTCACTACTCTCTTCACCACCCTCTTACTCTCCACGTACCTCGCTCGTTTCTGTCTCTCGAAATCTTCATTCCCTCTACTACCCAACCACTCTCTATATGCTTTCTTCTTTTCTTCCACAGCTATTCTTACCTTTTCTGTCCACCATGCTGTACCTTTCACTCCCCTCCTTCTTCTCCTCACTCCACACACCTCCTCACATGCTGCACAGATCTCATCCTTAAACACCTTGCTCATCTCCTCCATAACTTCCAGGTCGAACCCACCTAGTCATCTTTCCACTGCTCTCCTGTACTCCTCCCTGACTTCCTCCTCCTGCAA
>CM064503.1:2884304-3039304 GCA_032716605.1 Paralithodes platypus | reverse complement strand
GTTCATATACAGTAAGAGTGTAGCTTACTTATTGTAGAGATACTTTATGCAAGTTTGTATGTATGTAAGTGTGTCCTTTGTCTACTGTATGTATACATAGTCTACATGGTTATGACTGTGTTTATGAATATTTTGGAAATCAGTGTGTAGTTGGTTTCAACTTAAATAGGTCAGGTGATGAAGGTATTGAGGGATAAGAGTTTACAACGGCACTAGTAACGGTAATGGAGAGAGATGCTTGTTTCTATATTTATGTTACCATTTGTTCAAAAAAAAATTGTATATCTGCACTGAAGTATTGTACACATTTATGAATTATCGCATTATTGTACACCTGGTATTGTACATAATATTACAAATGGTCAAATTATTGTATTTGTACGATAATTATCGTACGCTTGGCAACGAGACTCTAGTGATAAGTGGCATTGTATGCGGTGCTGCGGGTTACCGACTTGTTTTTTGCCCAAGGTCTGACGTCATGGATAATGACGTTATTACCCCATTTTCTCTGATACAATCAGGTAACGAAAATGTAGTACACATTGACAATGGGTTAGCACAGACAAATGTGCATAATATATACACATAGAGGTTGATAGTAGTAGGCTACTATTTTTCTATTTAGGTGACAAGTTATACAATCACATACCTGGCTACATAAATAACAAAATAATCCAAACATACAAACCGCAAACATAATAATGATAAATAAACACACTGCAGTTAGTAGTAGGCTACATATTTATGTTATTTAGATGGCGAGGTATACAATCATATACATTTATAACAGATAACAGCAATTACTCCTAATATACAAACAGCAAACATACTATATTAACTACGGATGTGTTAATACTAATGGTGAGATGTATAATTTATCATCACATAAATTTAGAACAAATTATAGGTTTGAGTCCCGAAGGGATGAAAGAAAACCTAATATGTAGTAGTGGCCCCGGAATCATTGACGATGCAACTTATGAAGCTAATGGCCAATCTTTGAATTCAAGGCTCGCCGTTCAAACGACCCGCCTAGGAGAGTAAAATTATTCAATTGCCAAACATTGTGAGCGAAACGCTCTTAAATATAATAAAACCACTCACGGATTTGTCCTTATGATGTGGGTATCACTACTGGAAAAAACCAGTAAAAAATAAAAAATTTAACCCTTAACTGTCAGCGCGCAATTTATGTCGTGTGAAATAAATTTGGACTAAGTGGCGGTTCACAACTTATATCGTGCGCCATTTTCAGCACGTAATGTTGCTGAGAGAGAGAGCTGAGCGGTGTGAGGAGCCTAGCAACCCTATGACCGCTCACGACCACCGCGGTGGACCAACTGAGGTGCCTCCCACCCTTTCCTCCCCTCTCTCACTCGCTACACAGGGAATTATGTAGGGAAATTACCTAATTACAGGGTTTTTGCACTCGTGTTGCACGATCGTTGCAAGAGAACCAGCGGTCGTACAAGGATGGTTCGGGTGTCATTGGAAAGCTCTGTTTACGCCCTTTCAGGGATAGATACTTGTTTTACGCTCTGGGTCTTATTTAGGCATGAAAATTATCACGTAAACAACCCTATTTAGGGTAAAAACACCCCGCTGGGCGCTATGGTCCGCTAGACCGCCTAGCCCGCTAATAAGGTGTTAAAGCATTAAACATGATCTAGCAGGTTGCGCTTCTCATGCATCTGCTGTTATTGTGCGCGTCATCCAGTTCTTATATGGACGCATATATCCTTCACTGATATATCAAGACTTTCTCAAAATACAGCAGATGAATGGGAAGGGGATGGCGGGCCGCGGGAGGGAAGAGATCGTCAATGATTCCGGGGCCACTACTAAATATTAGGTTTTCTTTCTTCCCTTCGGGACTCAAACCTATAATTTATTAGTGGCCCCTTCATCATTGACGATACGCCTGATGTCACAATTCTGGAGGATGACATTCATCGAGAATATCAGAACCACTAATAAATTACTAAGGTCAATGCAAAAACACACAAAAAGATCAATGTTTAATAGAAAAATAGAACAGAGATTACAGGCGGCGTTTATTAAGGGTTAGCCTGTGTGTTGGACCTAACGTTTGATAGAACAGTAGGAAACAACACTCATAAACTATACATTTATCATATGATAAATATTCAATATTTTTTCATGGAAAATATTGATAAACTACGATATATAATTATATAATCATTCGTAATCAGGTACTCTATTACTAAATAGTTTGTACTATGCACTTATAATTAATTCTTAAAATTAATACAAAAATAAGTACTGTTATTGCCAAAATTAAAGTACTAACAAAAGTTTTTCCTGACTAGACTAACTTGTCGTAAGTCCTAGGAATGGGATATCACATGAGCCTTATCTTACATATCCAGTGTATCACATAGGAGGCAGATAGGACGTCTTAGCTAGAACACTCCCCCCCCCTTCTTTGCACAAGGAAATAGCTTAAAAACTAGACTTTCTGCCTAAGAACTATACATTGTAGATTAGGTTTCATGAGATTCACGGACAGGTAACACGTGATAAATGTTTGATTAGACAACCACAAGTTGGTCTTTTGCATATCATCTTGGGAGTAATTCTTGAGAAATCGGAGCGAAGCTGCCCACTTTCTAATATCGTGTGCCCGCCCAAGAGCACCTGGATTACTTTCCCTGATAACTTGAACAATTAAAGCTGCCAACTGCCGCTTATGAAGGCGTTTACCTGTCCGCGAGACCCAGAGGGACCCAGCCTGAGCTGGTCGAGATTCCTGCTTATAAGTAATCAGTGCTTTCACGGACAAAGTAGGTGATGTTTATCGCCGTGCTTGAGTGCTGGGACTTCAAAGTTAGAGAACACATGATTAGCATGTTCGTTTTTCGCCACATAATTAGGACTAGGAGCTATATGTACACTTATTTCACGCCTAGAGAACCGTAGGCAAGATGGTTCCGAACTCATCGCCGCCAACTCAGAAACCCTGTTACTCGTGGCCAGGGCCATAAGAAAAACAGCCTTCTTTAACCTTAACTCGTATGTAGGATTATGACAATACCTATGTGAGTGAAGCATATTGAGGGTTAAATCAAGCGACCAGGTCGGCATGAGTTGACGCGGTGGGGGACGAAGCCGGAAGCATGCATGCATAAATCCTTTCTCCTCTGCCTCAAGTATCGAATGGCCAGTTAAGTCGAAAAAAGGCATCCGAATAGCCGTGAGTGTAAAGTCAGTGAAAATAGGTTATCCTAAACAGAATCAGAATCGGATGCGGAAATACTTTGGGCCGACCAGGCGTGGGATATCTCTATTGGTCTAACTGGTAAAGTGTTTGCCTCACAACCCAAGGGTCCCGAGTTCAAGCCCCCGCCAGTGCTTGATATTTTCGGGAGGCTATTCCCGCATCTAACGAAGTTTAGGTGTGTTGGTAAAATTGTTCAGATGGTTGAGAGTAAGGTCGGAGCTCCATAAATCCTCTTTCGGGTATGGTGTAAAAAAAAACTATTCCTACAGGACAAGAAAGGGGATAGGAGAGAACAGGGAAGTGTAGTGAGACTCGTTTGGGTTGGGTTGTGGAGTTGCCGGCCGCTCAAGCGAGTTGCCAACTGGGCCATTAGTGTGCCTGTGTAGCACAAGGTGCCTTGTGTGTGCGCCGCTCAGTGAAGTTGACTCACCATTCCAGTTCTTCTCTCTGACGGACTCACGGTCGTTTCGACTCAGGCTTGTTCAGAAGGTGAAGTAGTGTAAAGTCAGTGAAAATAGGTTATCCTAAACAGAATCGGATGCGGATATACCTTGAGCCGACCAGGCCAAGTGGGATATCTCTATTGGTCTAACTGGTAAAGTGTTTGCCTCACAATCCAAGGGGCCCGAGTTCAAGCCCCCGCCAGGGCTTGATATTTTCGGGAGGCTATTCCCGCATCTAACGAAGTTTAGGTGGGTTGGTAAAATTGCTCAGATGGTTGAGACTAAGGTCGGAGCTCCATAAATCCTCTTTCGGGTATGGTGTAAACAAAAATATTCCTGCATGAGGTGATTCCGTAATGGGGTCACTGACAATGAACGCTCTTCAAAGAGGTAATTTAAATATTTAAATATTAAGGCCACTGAGGGCTGCTATTGGTCAGTTTCTACGATCCAGGTAGTAAATTCCTTCCAATGTGATTGGTACTGTCTTTGTGTTGACGGGGTATATTGATTTATCAACTTGTGAGTCACACTACCTCAAAACGGTGCTAACCACTTGGACTTCTGAATGTCCACAAGGCAAAAGTCAGCGAGATCTTGAGTTTCCAATTTTGTCTAAATGGAAGTACGATATTGGGAGTGACACCGGGTTCTCGCACCACGTCTTCAATTGGTTGTACCACACTTGGGCAGGCCACAGGGGGCGCGATCATCGAGACCATGCCCCGATAACCTCGTAGTTTGTGAACTACTTTGCACATTAAGGATGCATCTGGTGGTGGAAACAGATAAATGGAGCTCCATTTGTTTCAGTCCACCAGAAATGCGCCTGGTCCTCCCGCCGGAGTTTGTCTCCAGCGTGTGAGGAACTTAGGTAACTTGTGAGTCACCTCTGACAGGAAAAAGTCCACTTGTGGAAGGTATGGCTCTGCAATCATCTATTGAAAGACGGTTTGCTTGAGAGACCATTCTATTAGAATGCTCTGTCGCTGTGACAGAGCATCTGCCCAGACATTTGCCATGCCGGGCAGATATGTTACGTGAAGATAAATCTCTAGCCTTGCGCAGCTAGCCAAAAGATCTTTTCCGAAAACCCTTGTAACACTCGAGATCTCACTGACCCTTGCTTCTGAATGCATGTGACTGCAGTCAGATTTTCCATCCTGAAGGCTAAGGACTTTCCCACCGGGGTTGAGCCATGCTCCTTTAAGAAAAACAGGGGGACTAATAACTCTTTGGCATTTATGTGAAGGTGATTGTTCCTGGACCATAGACTCTTACCTTGAGGGCCCAGGTTTGACTGATACCCCCATCCCAGGGTACCTGACGTGTCAGGGTCGATCCAGACCGTCGGAGGAGGAGTTGTCCATGTCAAAGAGGAGTGCAATACTTCTTGCTTCGCCCAAGACGCCAGTAGGTTGTGGATTAATTTCGGGATTCGCCATAGTGTTACCGCGGGCAACAGCGGAAAGCAGTTCTTTCCCTCCAAAATAAGCCTTTTGACCTTCAGATGACCTAACGGAACCGTCAACCTTATCCAGTTGAGTGACCCCACTAGAGACTCCCAAATTCTCCTTGTGGTGGTCAGAGAATGGAGGAACCGAAAAAAATTCTTGCGAAATCTCTGACGGAAGTCCGCACTCTGACTCAGAGAGAGTAACTCGATGTCCCAGAGTAGACCCACTCACTGGATGGCCCTTGCGGGGTTCACGTTGGACTTCGCCAAGCTCACTTTGAATCCCAGGGCAGTGACATGAGACATGCACATGTTGAAGGCAAGCAATTTCAGAATGAGCTACAATTAACCAATCGTCTAGGTACCATAACACCATGATCCCTTGTTTGAGCAATGGTAGCAAAGCCTGTCGGACTAACTTCGTGAAAATACGGGGTGCTACATTGAGACCATTGAAATACAAAAGTCTGATTCCCTTGGCGCAGGGCTGCAGGTAATTTTGAAAGCGTTTGTTTATTGGGACGTGCCAGTAGGCATCTGTCAGATCTATGGAACACATACAACCTTGCGGCGGCAGTGTCAGCCTGATCTGATTCACCGTCAGCATCCTGAACGACTGATTGTGAATGAAAAGGTTCAGAGAAGACAAGTCGATGACCAGCCTCATTTGAACACTGTCCCTTTTTGGCACCAGGAATATTCGGGAAGTGAATACGGGCTGAGTTGGCGAAACGGGGACAATGATCTGCTTTAGTGCCATCTCCCGGATGACGGATCCCACCTCTAAAGAAACATGATTGAACTCTTGGGGAATACATAAATAGGGTCGCCGGGACCATCTCCACGAGAGACTTTTGCGGACCACTGTCCTTGCCCATGTATTTCGGGGGCCATGCCCGGTAACAAGCCCGAAAGCTGCCAGTCACTAGACTGGTGTTGTCCGGCAGAGCTACTCTCGGATCCGACTCGCCTTTTTGCGGCGCTGGAAGTGAGAGAGCTTCGTGGTGTCTCAGTTTTTTTATTGGGAGGGTTGTGACTCTGACTGATTGTTAGAGGGACGAGAGGCTTTGCTATCGCTGTGAATGATTTTGTGGAAGAATAGTTGAAAAGTGTAATGTAGAGTTGTCAGCATATGAGTAAATGCGGCTGGATGTGCAGTTGAGAAGGTCGTTAATGAATAATAGGAAGATAATTGGAGATAGGACAGAGCCCTGAGGAACACAGGAGTTGATAGGTTGAGGAATTGAACGGTAGCCGTCCACAACCGCAGCTATGGAGCGGCCGGAAAGGAAATTAGAGACGAAGGCACAGATGGAGGGATAGAAACCGAAGTAAGGTAGTTTGGAAATGAGGGATTTATGTTAGTAAGATAAGAAAGAAGATCACCAGTAAAACGGCCCTTAACCCAAGAATGTCCTGATACGAGTCTGAACCCTACAAGGGTGAGCGTCCTCATATGAGCCAAGGCCTAATAAAAGCCTTTCAAAACATCCCACTAGCTCTCAAATCAAAGGAATGAGTGATTAAGTGAGATAATTCCCCTCCATACCTACTATCACTCCTCCACATGTGTCAACCCCCCCCCTTCAATTATCACTTATTTAGGCTATTTTTCCTCTTATTCCTTCGTTTATCAGTTTATTTACCGCGCCAATATCTCTCACCCGGTTTCAAGGTCATCTGGGACTCATATAGAGAGCATGGCAAGAGAGAGACAGCACTAGCAAGACATCAGTCTGGCTTCAGGCCTCTAAGGGGGAGGGTGTATGTCTCGTGCGCCTCTCACCTCATGACTGGCCGGTCGGCAATAATTCGTCTTTTTCACACCCCAAATACTATTCCCACTTGTTTTGTTGTTGTTACATGTTAATATCTTCATATTAAACGTAAAATAGGCGCATATTAATAAGTAATAACGATATTTATCGTAGAATGACAAAATTCGTCGGGATTTACCCATAATACCTTCGCCCAGCGGGACGTTTTAAATACCATAGGCTTGCCACGCTCAGGCTAAGGAAGCCATACTGGTGGTCTGAGAGTAGGTTATAGGAAGATAAGTGCTTAAGAAATTTTGAGATAAGAATAGTTTCAAAAACTTTAGAGATGCAAGAAATGAGAGCAATTGGACGATAGTTGGAGGGTTGAGATCGCTCACCCTTCTTTGGGACAGGTTGAATGAGAGTGAACTTCCAGCAAGAAGGAAAGACGTTAGAGGACAGACAGAGACAGAAGAGTTTGCCTAGGCAGGGAGTCAGCACGGAAGCGCAGTTTTTGAGTACAACAGAAGGAACACCGTCCGGTCTGTACGCCTTATTAGTATTAAGCCCAGAGAGGGTGGAAAATACATCCTTGGAAGAGATTATGATGTTAGACATAAATAAGGGGGATGGAGAGGGACGAATAGCACCGGAAAAAACAATATTTTACACTAACGCTCTAAACATTCTGGAAGTGGGTCGAAATCTTATGAGTTATGATAATACAAACGTTTGTTTCACCCGATTCATTCCGTTCACACAAATATACATCTCACCAGTGTAAAGATTGTTTTTTCCTTGAATGTTCACGCTATATAGTATAATTTTATAGGCAGGGAACAAAATAAAACAGTTACAATGAAAGGCATAAACAACAGTAGCTTGGCCGGGCTTGGGGCCTCTGCATCACTGATGTGGCTGGTAGCATAGTCTCTGCATAGATTACTGAGCCTGGGAGCTTCAGAGGTCGATAGCCGTTGCTGGATCAATAGCAGCTCCTTCGTCAGGTACTGGCAGTTCCTCCTTCAGGTATCAAAGAGTATTATTTTTAATTTAAATTAATTTGTGTAACTAGTTTGCTATATAGTTTAGAGAGTTAATAGCCTAGATTCAGACTTTAACGATGACAGATATAAAGAAGCTTAGGATTCTGAAGGAAGGGATGGAGGGAAGTTTAAATAGGTGTTTAAGAGATAATAATAATAATAATAATAATAATAATATTTATTCAGTTAGCAATTTACAGAGTTGGTACCACAGTATGTTACAAATATGACATGTACCAGCCTTGCATAATTCCAACTAAGGATAGCCCAATAAGGCCATTAGGCGTATTTCCATTGGGGTCCTTGTGGGATTAGGTTAGCTGGGGAAATGGGGAGGATAAAGAAATAGATACTTTAGAGAAAGTATTTCTAGGGGGTTATTTTAAGATACCTTACATCCTATAGTAAATATCAGTAATCCGTAATCAGTAATCATTTCAGTTTGGTTTGTCTATCTCTTATATCGCATTTAGTAGTAGACATAAGCTTGGTGCTCCCTTCTCGCAGCTGTCCGGTTCAGGTGTTCCTTCAGGCTACGTCTGAAGGAATACAGTGTTCTCTTTTCACGGACTGACTAGGGTAGGTCGTTCCAGTCTTTGATGGCAGTGAAGAAGAATGTTTGCTTACCCTGTCCTTGGATTCTCGGGACCTTAAAATTAAACATCCTGTTTCTTGTATTATGTCCACTCCTCTCATTTGCTTTAACAAAATCATTCTTTAGATACTCTGGAGCTCTGTCATAGAAAAATTTGAAGGCATTAGTGAGCCTGATTTGTTTGGCCCTGTCAGAGACATTGAGCATACCTAGTGACTGAAGTTGTTCCTGGCCAACATGTGATCTGGGTCCTAGGTTCAGCATGAACCTAACCATTTTATTTTGAGTGACCTGAAGTTTGTGCTGTGCTGATTTAGATGATGCAGAGTACCAGGATGACACAGAATAGTCAAAATGACATTGAACAAGCGCTTGGCAGAGGGTCTTTTTGGTCGCCGCGGGCAAGCATCCCACCTGTCTATACAGGTATTTTATACGTGCTCTACACTTACTCAGGATAGATTCCAAAATTGTTTCACCTGACAAACTCACGTCCAGTTTTAGTCCGAGATATTTAACTTGTGACACTGTTGTTATAGGAATATCATTACAGTTGACCGAGAAGCCCACAATGTCTTTCAGTTTGCGTTTTGCTCCACATAAGATGGCTTCCGTCTTGCCCAGGTGAAGAGATAGTCTATTGTCCACTAGCCATTCACTACATGATTCTAGTTCTTTGGAAAGTGAAGCGGCAATACTTATTGGGTCTTTTCCTGAAACCAGAAGCACGCTGTCGTCTGCATACAGTAATAATGTACATGAGACGCTCAGTTCCATGTCGTTCACATAACAGAGAAAGAGTAAGGGACCAAGGATGCTTCCCTGCGGGACCCCACAGTTAATTGGCATAGGATCAGATATATTATCATCAATTTTGACTCTTTGGGTTCTACCACTAAGATAAGATTTAAACCAGTTCACAGACCCTATGCCCATTGCTTGTAGTTTATTACATAGGATATCATGGTCTACTGTGTCAAACGCTTTTTGTAGATCAAGAAGAACCATACCGGTGTAGTTACCTTTAGACATTTCTTTAACTGGTCTGTAGTTGCCAACTTCTAGTTTATTTCCTTTCTTGAATAGAGGGGTTACAATAGCTTCCTTCAGTTCAGCAGGTACAATGTTGGATTGTTGGTGTTAATTGACAAGTTGATGATGTGGGTTAGGGGGCCTGCTATACCAATGGCTCCATCTCGTAGAAATTTGGCAGGAATTTTGTCTGGTCCTGTGCTTTTATGTACATTTAGGTTAGACAGCTCGTCAAAAGTGTATTTTGGTGTAACATTTTGCAATCCAAATGTGTTCGGGTGTATGTCTTTATCTCTGTAGAAATTACGAAAGGTGGCCGTTGTTGTCGTGTATTTATTGAGAGGTTGAGGTAGGTTCTGTGCAAGTGTGTTTGCTATGGAAGTGAAGGAGATGAAGTAGGTTGAAATTTGTCGTTTATCGTGGCAAACCTGATCATTAATGGTGAGAGCAATATTAGTGTTAGACGAATCCCTTGTCTTGTTGCTGTAGCCTGTTGTTTTTAGGTGCCTCCATAGTTTCTTTGGGTTATTCTGATATTCCTCTGCCTTATTGTGAAAATAATTAGTTTTCGCTGATTTCATTTTCCTACTTAGTTTATTCCTGGCCCTGTTGAACTCATGTTTCAGACCTTGATCCTGTCTATGTTTCGCTAGCCTTTTTAACAGATTGTCTCTGTGTTCCAGATGGTGTAGTATGTCATTGTTGATCCATGGGTCTGACCTTGCTTTAATTCGTATGTATTTCAGAGGAGCTATTTCGTCTAGGATGTTTGTGATGATGGTTCTGAAGCCAACCCATGCGTCATTAACGTTTGTACTTCCAAACACTGGAGACCAGTCTGTATTCCATAAAATGTCCAGAAATGTTTCTTTATTGTAGTTTCTGAGTGACCTTGTTTTGATAACCTTGTGATTCTCTAAGGTAATTTTTTTGATTTTCCGTGTGCAATATGTGACGAAGTGATCACTTATCCCAGTCTGTATAACCCCTGATTGGGATATTTTGTCCTCTCTGTTACAGTTTATGTGGTCTAATATTGTGTCAGTGTTCTCAGAGATACGTGTGGGGGTTGTGATGAGTTGTTTATGATTGTGCATTGTCAGTATATGCCTATATTTTCGTACAGGCCTATTATTTCGTTGTTTGTAACACAGGTTAAAATCCCCTAGTATGATGGATTCATTCCGAGGGTCTAGCGATGACAAAGTTCGTTCAAATTTGGTCAAGAATTGTGTGTCGTCTGGTGGCCTATAGCATACCCCAATTGTGATGGGTCTTGTCCTCGGCAGGTGTAGGGCGATCCACAGAGCTTCGTGATTTTCTACATGGAGGTCGGTCCTAGTTGTGTGTGTGAGGTTGTTTTTTACATACAGACATACTCCTCCCCCATGCCTATTGCGATCATTCCTAACCATATTGAAACCTTGAATGTTTATTTCACCATCGTTTATACTTGAATCCAGCCAGGTTTCTGTGATTGCAATTATTGAAGCTTTGGCCTTATTAGCTAACAAGTTTATTTCTGACAATTTATGGAACATTGATCTGGCGTTAATGTGGATAAGATGGAGACCTTTGTTGGTGAACACTCTGTATTCATCTTTAATTTTGAATGTGTCCTGGCTGGATTCTAAGTTGTTAATACTTGGATCATTTACATTAATATTCGGTAATGAATGCAAGGCACACTTATTGCAAAGGAATTCCCGTTCTTCACTGTTGGTTTTCTTAGAGATGCACTTCATGTGAGCTACATGTTTACACTTTACACAGTTTTGGATCTTCTGACGTCGTGTTATGAGTGATTCACAAATAAAACAAATGGTTTCGCGATGTTGTACAGCTGAGTTCCTACATTTAACACATTCAACTTCGTTTCTACTGTTAACGTAAGTACATCGGTTATGAACAATTTCATTACAACTGTTGCATTGTAAAAGTGAACTCCTATTGTTGAAACCAATATTACAGACTATACATAGTTTTTTCTTACTGTTTATCATACGACTGGAGGTGTGGTTTGGTCCGCGTCGATCAGCTGTTTGTGCGGGAGAGGGCGGGGGATACTCGCGGTCGGGCTGTGGTTGTTTGCTGTTGTTGTTGTTGGTGTTGTTTTCATTGTCCGTTGATGCTGCTTCCCTGTTGATGTATTTGCGAGTGCTACCTGTTTTTATTGTTGTTCTTGTTGCATGTTGTGCTACTTGGGTCGCCGATATCTGTGGTATTAATGGTAATGCTGCGGGTAATGTAGTGTTGGTGGAGTGGGTAATAGCTAATTCCCTGCGTTTATCGCATTCCACTTCTTTTCTGCTGGTAACATAAGTACATCGATCGTGTACTGTTTCATTACAAATACTACATTGTGATGTTGACTCCTTTAGCTTCTTTTTATTGTTCGTCGTACGTCTGGCGGTGTGGTGATCAGCTGTGCTGCTAGGGTGTGAGCGCGGGGGTTGGGGACTGTCATTGGGGATATTGATGACTTTTTATTAAGTGCCTCAGCTGATCAAATTAAGGGTAAATTTGCTACTGTAACTAAATCGCTAGCCACTTATGATAATTATTTTCAGCAGGTATATGGTTTATTGACAAGTATTGACGATGTGGAAGAAGAAATGTCAGCAGATCTTGAGTACATTGAGGATGTTAATACAGCCTTAGCCAGACTATCTCCCACACAAGAAACACAACCTGTTAAGGATACCGGTACACCAAAGGTGACTGGCTTTAACCTGCCGAAGCTTACTTTGCCTACCTTTTCCGGGGATTCGACTACCTGGACTGGATTTTGGGATATCTTTGAGTGTTCCGTCCGTCCATCGGAATAAAACACTCACATCCATCCAAAGGTTCACCTATCTCCGTGGCCAATTGAAAGGGGAGGCATTGAAGTTGATCGATGGATACAAGCTAGAAGCTACAAGCTACGAGTCTGCAGTGGAGTTGCTGAAAAGAACTTACGGGCGAGAGGAAGTCATCAAGACCGCATTAATTACTAAATTCTTCACTCTAGATCCTCCATCCTATGATGTGACAGACCTAAAGGAGTACTATGCCTCCTTTGAGAGCCTCCTCCGATCTATGGAGACAATGGCCATCACCAAGGAGGAAATATTTAGTGTAAACATCTTGAACAAGATACCCTCTCCCCTAAAGGAAATCGTAAGACGACAACTAAGCGACTCTCCACTAAACTTGGAAGCGTTGGTGCAGGTGTACCAGACTGAAGTGTTTAACATGGAGAGTACTGGACACAACCGACCCGTGGAGATGTCGCCATCCACTGCAGCTTTCCCGGTACAGACTTCTCCTAAACATAAAAGGCCAATATCATTAGGTTGCAAGTTGTACAGTGTCCACGGTCATCTGTGGTACCAGTGTCCTAAGTATCCTAAGGCTACACAGAAAATTGGCAAGGCTAAATCGCTTAAGTTATGTACCAGCTGTCTGGCAAGAGACCACTTCAACAGTACTTGCACCAATTCCTACATCAAACCTTGTAAGTATTGCAAGGGGAAACATTGGTTTTCCCTTTGCACCCAGTCTGATCGGCACGACGGCAAAGAAAAGGGGAGAACCACCAAAGAGTCACATGAGAAAAGTAAGAGCGAGGGTGCTAAAGTATCTGCCATGTCCATTGCTTCTCAAGAATGTCAATTGCTTCCTACTATGATGCTGCCAGTAGTGGGGAGTAATAATAAGCCTATAATGACGCGCACCTTACTCGACCAGTGCTCACAGAGGTCATTCGTTCTGTGGTCATCATTACCCCAGCTCAAGTACCAGCAATTGGGTCAAGAGAATTTGCGTCTCCATGGTTTCACTGGTGAAGTAGATTCTGTTACAATATTGGTAATAATATTGTAAGCTAAATATATAATCTACAGGCGAGCCGATATCAAGGCATGGCTTCCTAAACCTCCCTTGACGACAAGAAGCGTGTAACCAGACTCCCCCAATATATGTGAACCCCTATCCAGTGTGTCTCATTAAGAACCCGATATATATACCCATATCAACATGGTGGCAGCTGGGTAAGCAGTGTACGTGTGAATGAAGTACTGCTGACTAAGTTCTACAGCTGAAATAGTGAGTTATCCTTGGATTTAACCTAAAAAAGTCGAAAGATATGAGTGACGTCATGGCATCCACTTCACAGCCTTTATTCGTCTGCAAGTCTGAAATTGAGCAAGCAGTGGCGTGGAGGCGTTACAAGAAGAAACTCGATCTTTACATCATCGGCAACGGTTTGAAGGGTAAGAGTGATGATATTAAAATAGCGAAATTGTTGACTGGAGGTGACATTCTGCTAGATATCTACGAATCTTTTGGCATAGAAGATGAATCTGCCCTGACTTATGCAACATTAATTGGGAAATTTGACAAGCATTTTTCACCAAGAGATGAGCAGCTGATGGTGAGGTACAACTTTCATGATAGCATGCAAAGGAAAGATGAATCCTTGGAATCTTTTATCACTAGGCTGAAGACTTTGGTAAGACACTGTGGATATGGAGAACTTCAAGATGAACTTCTGAGGGATAAAATTGTTTTTGGTTGCCAAGAGGATACACTTCGGGAAAAATTCTTTAGGGAGGATAGCCTAACTCTAGATGTTGTACTTAAGATGTGTACTGCCTATGAAACTTCAAGGAGATCAATGACAGCATTTCGAAGTGACAAGCAGGAGTCTCTACACAAACTCAGTGCAAAACCCAAGAAGAAGAGTAATCCACAAACAACAAAGACTAAGCCTAACCTCACGCAGTGCGACTGGTGTGGTTTAGCACATTATTGGGGTAAGAAGAACTGTCCTGCAACTGATGCCAAATGTCATAAATGCAAGAAAACGGGACACTATGCCAAGAAATGTCCAAGTAATGCAACGACCGGCGGAGCACCAAGAAGCGCAGCGACAGGACGCAAAAAGAAGACATCGCGCAGAGTCCATGCGGTAGAAGATGGAGTCACAGAAGAAAGCGACGACTCAGAAGATAACTCAAGAGGACGGGAATACATCATGAACGTATCGACCGGATCCAGAGGAAAACACATAATGGCTAATCTCATGGTCAACGGTAATAAAGTGAAGTTCCAGATCGACAGCGGGGCAAGTGTGAATGCCATTCCAAGTCATCTGGTACCGGACGCAGAGCTACAGCCGTGTGAGTCAACTCTTCAAATGTGGAACTCTACTACAATTCAGCCGTTGGGAAAGTGTAGGATTGATGTCCGCAACTGCAAGCAACCACAAAGGTACTATTCTGTTGAGTTTGTTGTTGTAAAACAGGTTGTTACACCAATTCTTGGTAAGCGAGCGTCTGAGAAGATGGGATTCATCACAGTTAACTATGAAAACATCTGTGCAATGAATGACATCCTAACAGACTACGAAGACGTATTTGCTGATGAAGTTGGCAAGATACCAGGAAATGTTCATCTAACAGTGGATGAGTCGGTGAAACCTATTGCAATTCCTTCATGTAGAGTACCATTGAGCATCAAGTCGAAGGTTAAAGAAAAACTGGAGCAGTTGGAGCAGGAAAATGTCATTACTAAGGTCGACGAGCCTACAGAATGGGTAAGTCGAATGGTAGCAGGAACCAAGAAGTCGGGGGATCTGAGAATTTGCATTGACCCTCAAGCTCTGAACAAAGCACTCATAAGAGAGATGCACCCTCTACCGGTAATCGACGACATTATGCCTGACCTTGCAAAAGCCAAAATTTTCTCCAAGCTTGGCCTGAAGAATGGCTACTGGCACTGTGTGTTGGATGAAGAATCACGCAAGCTGACAACATTTCAAACACCGTATGGGAGATACAGGTGGAACAGACTTCCTTTTGGTCTGGCTGTAAGCAGCGAAATTTTTCAGAAGAAGCTACAACTGGTTCTGGATGATCTACAAGGCGTAATTTGTGTTGCTGATGACATTTTGGTCTTTGGAGTTGGTGACACTGATGAAGAAGCTGCAAGGGATCATGACTCAAAGCTGAGAAACCTACTGGACAGATGCCGAGCAAAGGGTCTGAGGCTGAACAGAGCAAAGACTGAGCTTGGTAGTACAGAAACCACATTTCTAGGTCACAAGATCTCGCGGGATGGTCTGATGGCTGACCCAAAGAAGATTGAAGCAATCGTGAAGATGCAAGCACCAGAGGATGTGACTGCAGTACGACGACTGTCTGGAATGGTGAACTACTTGAGTAAATTTGTACCCAGTCTATCGGATGTCATGGAGCCTATGAGGAAGCTGACCCATAAGGACACCGAGTGGAAGTGGACAAGAGAACACGATGAGGCGTTCAAGAGGACCAAGAAGATGATGACCCAAACACCCATCTTACAGTACTAATAGATTAATATTCTAACAAAATTAATCACAGATTCCAGTGACTATGATATAGTGGAGATTTCCTATGTTTATAGAAGAAAGGTATGTCCCATCAAGGCTGTTGTGGTCGACAAACTACCCAGTTTCTATATAGCATCAGAGATTCAACCACATTTGAAATTTCTCAGAGGCAAGGGTTATAAACTGGCTGATGATCAACTCTCTGCTAACAATGGTATTATGCTACTGGTCGGAGCTGATTATTACTACGACCTGGTTCACCCTGGATATCGGCGGGTAGATAAGCTAATAATGCTCCCCACGATCCAAGGGTATGCCATTTCTGGATCCTATGCCACTTCCTCTCAAGACACACAGGTGGAGGTGGTTACGGTCCTCAAGGTAGCAGTAAGCCCCATAGATAAATATTAGGCCAAATGTGCCTGATAATACATGTACTGATATAGATAAGCTATGGGACTTGGACAATATTGGAATTGACCCACATGAACTTGATCGGGAGTCCAAGCTAGCGTTGAGCTCGTATGAAGAGACTGTAACGTATGACTCTGGCAGGGGTCAGTATGTGGTAAGGCTCCCTTGGAAGGATAACAAGAGTAAATTACCTACTAATTTCCATCTAGCACTTGGTAGGTTACGTGGCCTTCAGAAGCAGTTTGTCAAGGATCCAAATTATTGCGAGACTTATGCGGCAGTTTTAAACGAGCAGGTACAATGTGGATTTGTAGAAAGAGTAGATCTCAGTGAGTATGGGGATAACATCCATTACCTTGCTCACCATGGGATTACAAAGGACGGTTCCACCACTCCTGTTCGTATTGTGTATGACTGCTCTGCTAAATCCAGTGATCGCTCCTATAGCCTGAATGATTGTCTATACACGGGTCCGTCCCTGGTCTCTGATCTCGCGCAAATTATGTTGCGCTTCAGATGTCATAAGTTTGCATGGGTCGCCGATATTGAGAAGGCCTTCCTGATGCTTCAACTCCATCGTGAAGACAGGGACTCGACAAGATTTTTATGGCCACGGGACCCAATGGATCTAGATTCAGAGTATCTGGTCTACAGGTTCAGAGTCGTCTTATTCGGGGCGACCTGTTCCCAGTTCCTTCTCAACGCTACTATCTTGCGACATCTTGAGGAGGCTGGACTAGATCCTGACTTCAAGAATGAGATCAAGCAGGGGATCTATGTGGACAATCTTCAAGGCACTGGAGACGATGAAGATTTATTGCTCGAAAGATGCTGGGAGATCCGCGATATATTTGCCAAGGCTCATCTATACTTGAGAGAATGGGCCACTAATAGTGATCTTTTGAAAGGTTAATTTGCTTCTGACGGTGTAGCTACTGAGAATAGTGAGGTGAAGTTTTTAGGCCACAAATGGGACACTACCACAGATTGTATATCCTTCTGTCACACCCCATGCGGCAGTGAGCTTATGACCAAGCGAAAACTGCTTAAGCTTGTCAGCGAGGTTGTTTGATCCCCTAGGTTTTTTGCTGCCTGTAACTATCCGTGCTCGTATGTTTTTACAGCAACTGTGGCGGCTAAAACTAGATTGGGACACGCCCCTCCCGACTGAGTTACAAGATACTTGGCGGTTGATTCGGTCGGACCTTTCCATATGTTGCAAGGTCCAACTTAATCGTCAGGTTATTAGTGGTCAACAGGTGGATCTACATGCCTTTTCTGATGCTAGTAATAGTGTGTACGGTACTGCCATATACATATGCAATGGTAGTGAAGCGAGACTGGCTATAGCGAAGGCCAAAGTAGCCCTATAAAGAAAATTACAGTTCCTAAATTAGAACATACTGCATTGCTTCTGTCTGCTCGTCTAATAAAGTTTACACTGGATGCTTATACAGACATACTACAGATTAATAACGTCTATGTCTGGAGCGACAGTCAAATAGCACTTTCATGGGTACACAGCCAGAAAGTGTTACCTGTTTATGTTTCTAATCGCACTGACGAGATACATAACTTAGTTCCTACAGCTAAATTTCGCTATGTGAGCACCAAGGATAACCCCAGTAACATTATTTCCCGGGGGATCTCGGCGCACCAGTTTATGTCGTCCTCTATTTGGTGGCATGGACCTCCATGGCTTATATCTCCGACTGAATGGCCTCAGGATTTCAGGGAATGCATATCTGATCCTTCAAGTCGGCCCCAAGATGATGTGTTAAGTAGTTCGACTGTGAGTACTACACATCAGGATAACAAGTTGGTAGAGTGGGAACGTTACGGCAGCTATGATCAAGTAATACGGGTATTTGCATGGATATACCGTTTCATTAACAACATGAGAAGTCGGGCTCACGGGTCTTTCCTTAGTGAAGATTCGAAGCATATCAGACTCCATGAATTGAGATCAGCAGAAGCGAAACTAATATGTTTAGTACAAAGGGAATCTTATCCTACTGAACATCAAATCCTGAGCAAGGAGTCAAAGGCCAAACCCTCAAACTTAATGAGGCAGCTAGGATTATATATGGAAGGAAGCATAATTAAGTGTAGAAGCAGGATACAAAAGGCGGACATTATTGATTCTGCGAAATATCCTGTCCTCCTTAGCGCCTCTCATTTGATTACCAAACTGTTGATTCGCCAATGCCATAGGACCTGCCTACATTTTGGCGTAAATTATGTTCTGGCATATATGCGACAACGTTGGTGGATCCCTAAGATGCGACAAGCAATTAAAGGGATCCACAATAGCTGTACTATCTGTATAAGATTACAGGGTAAGCCTTACTCCCCAGTAGATCTACCTCCCTTGCCTGAGTTCAGGGTACAAAGGACTGAACCATTTCAGGTAACCGGGGTAGACTACACCGGAGCGATTCAAGTTAGAGAATCGCCCGGTAATATCATAAAGGTATATGCCGTTCTATTCACATGTGCAGTAACCAGAGCGATTCATATTGAATTGATTGACGACCTATCCAGTGAGGGGTTTTTGCATACTCTAAGATGCTTTGCAGGCCGCAATGGTTTCCCTCAAATTATTATGAGCGATAATGCGACTTGTTTTGTCGGGGCCTCTAAATATCTCCAGAGTTTAATGGATGACCCGCAAGTTGTGGCTACCCTCACTGGAAAGGGTTGTCAGTGGAAATTTATACCAACACGTGCACCATGGTTCGGGGCGATTTGGGAGAGAACAACCAGTATTGTCAAATCTGCCATGAAGAAGGTATTAGGAAGGGCACTGGTGACCAGAAGGGAGTTGCAAACCATTTTAATAGAGATTGAGATGTCAGTCAACGACAGGCCCTTGACCTATACCTCGGCAGATGTTGATGACCTCTTACCCATATCGCCTTCTATGCTAACACGTGGACGAACCCTTAATACCTTTCCTAGATCGTCAGTAACCGACGAAGATCTACAAGACCCTACGTTCGGCAATGCTGACGCCACCTGTCGTCGCTTCCAGTATGTGAACAAGGTGTTGGACAATCTATGGAAGAGGTTGACCCAAGAATATTTGCTGTCTCTTCGCGAGCGTCACTCCAATATGATCAAAGGGACGAATCAACGATGGCCTCGTATCGGGGATATCGTACTGATTCATGATGAGCGTCCTAGGTTATTTTGGAAGCTTGGGAGGATTGTCGATTTGTTCCAGGGCATTGATGGTCTTATGAGGGTTGCTAAATTACGAACTTCGACAGGGGTTACTACTCGCCCAGTCGTAAGGTTATATCCCTTGGAGCAGGATGTAGAACTGCCGGATGATACTGGCGTCTCTACTGATACCCCTCCGCGGAAGAGTGCTGGTGACAGTGCTCCTCAAGGTGGGGCAGTTGATGATGAGAAGGATGATCCTCCTCTGGCTTCAGGTGGCGCTCGTCCCAAAAGGAGGGCGGCTATGAGTTCCGTGGATCTTTGGAGATCTAAGATCAAACAAGGTGATCTTTGAATCTTCGATGTCCTTTTGTTTTCTGTATATAGCTATTGTATATCTTTTTTGGTGGTGGGCAGTATGTCGGGAATAGGGTAATGATCCCGACAGTTTTAGGTCCAATAGGGCATTTGAATTTGGCGGTATCGTATCGCATGTACGATTTTGGCTAGTTCTTTGTGTATTGTAGTTTATTATTAAGTGTAGGTTAAATATTAACTGTAATGTATAAATATCTACATCAGCTCTAGATGTATCATGAAACCAAGTTATGGGTTATAATTATTATGAGCAGGCAGCCATATGTATTTTCGTGAAGCGATCGGACGCCGGCCCTTTAGTCTCTCAATCAACACCATACAGCCAACAACTTCCCACCGGCTCTGACTCAACCCATAGTTCACCATGTGCTACAATTATTAATCTATATCAACAGTCCTACATTACCAGTCCTCTCAGCTAAGTTCATTGTATCGATATTGTATTATGTGAACATTCCTACATGTCATGCAATTGAATTAGCCGTGTATGGGGGACTGAATTACACCCATCTAATACTTCGTTGGTAATTATTATATAACTATTTGTTGGGATATTTTCATGTACCAGTGATATGCAATTTAACCTCTTTATCTAAATTCCCGACATTATTTAAATTATTGAATTGCAAGGAAATTAATATATTTGACTATAGTTACTATAAAAGTAACCATTTTCTATAAAGTGTATTTAAAGAAAACTTATTATTTGGGTAACTTAGTCAGATTTTATCAAATTATATGACTGTTCCAATGATCTTATTTTATACAAGCGCACACACACATATACCTTTTTTAACACTTACACAGACACATATTTTTTAACACTAACACAAAGACACACACATACCTTTTTTAGCACGAAGGCCTACACACAGACACACACATATACAGACACACATATCTTTTCTAACAACGTTCCCAGACTGTTGGGGCTTGTTATGAAAAGTGAAAAAATATAGGCCTATCGATTGTATTATGAGATAATTTCTAGTTATAAGCTGATCTATTGGTTAGATTATGCTACAGTAGGTTTCTAAGTTATGTTTTTAAGGGGATGTAGGCCTAGTTGTTTTGTTTTGTTTTTTTGGTCCCTCTTTTTCCTCATGTTCAGCCCCATTAGTGCCATAGATAGAGAAACACTCGACACATTTCCCGCTGGACTGTTATGTACATACAGTTACAGTACCGCTGAAAGTTAACATCGACCACACCCAGGCCCGCCATCTTGTCCACCCCACCCACTATCTCTCTCTCACACTTGACAAACAGCACGTACTATTCGGCTGGGATATATTCAGTAACTCGCATTCATGGTGTCGATCTATGTATATTATCACTATGCATAGCTCATTTCCGTGTTGATATACACCAGAAATTATGCAAAAATTTCACTAAACAACCAACACACTCAGTGTTCATGGAATAGACTGGCAGCTGAACACAGTGACTAGAACCTTACTCCACAGATACTGTACTGAGATTTTAGTGATAAGTGGCATTGTATGTTGGCTGATAAGATTGGGGGGGGGGGGATGACTGGCGGAAGATCTTATTCAAAGTCAGAGTATTTATTAGCAAAAATCATATTAAAATTATACATGATTTAGCATATATACTGTATAAGGTTGAGCCCCTTAGGGAGAGCCATTTTTGACGGGCTCCAGGAAAAACGAAACATTAAATAAGTATAATAAGGTAAAATTAGGTTGAAGGGAAACGCAGGAAAGAGCTTGAATTTTGCTACCGTAAAATGTATAAATTTATCATAAAAGGAGGTCTAGGGGTATCTTTTTAAGCTTGATGGAGGCCTAGCAAGGAAACTCAAAATATACATGAATTAATTAATATATGGACCAAAAACCAAGCACTACCCCCATAATAGATAATTAGATAGAATTACCTGCTTTTCAACGCTACATAAATGGACGGGTACGGTGGCGCTAATAAGTCATGTCTCAGCTCTCATTACGTTTGGCTCGCTCTGTGCTGTATTAATGTCTGTCAGATGTTGAATAGGCTGGGTAAGTGTAGGAACATGCTTGTAGATCTCACTCATATCGCATAAATCAAGTTTTAGACATTGCTGATACCAATTATTGATCGAAATATACTTGGTGCCGAGACATCACTTATTAGCGCGACTGTACATGCATTTACAGTACAGGGAAGAGATAAAGCTTCAAATTTACCACACATGACTTCACAACAGAATACTTATGCCATGTTCCCATTTACTAATATAGTATATTTGTTTAAAATTGAATAACTTTGCAGCAAAATTCCCGATACTTAATTTTAAATATATAAAACTATTTTATATCTACGTCATATTAACCCTGTATATATCTATATATCTACATCATATTAATCCTGTAAGTCCTTCAGTAAACTGGCTCGGGTTGTCCCTCTTACAGGGAAGAGGTCCGCTTTGGGGCATTCTGTGTATGGCCGCCCTCATTAAGGGGAGTAAGGCATCCGGCAATAGATAGATAGATTGATAGATTAACCCCTTCCGTACCGGCGACGTCTTTTTCATTATATTATAGCTATATTGAGTCGATTTTGTGCAGTATAAGAAGGACCTGTCGGAGTAAAAGGTGTTAAGTGGGATAGTTCGATGCCTGTTAATTGTTGGATGCCACTTTTAAACGTAATATAATCGTCTAATACTGACAAGATTAACAAAATGAAAAGACGTCTCCGGTACAGAAGGGGTTAATGCCAAGTTTTCATAATTAACAACAAATTTTGTTACAAATTCTTCGTAATAACTGAGTAATGAAGATGGAGACATGGCAATTTACCCTCAGCTGAAATAAACCCGACTATATATTATGAACCAAGGCATGAGGTGCTAAAGGTATGTAGGAATAGTTTGTCCTGCCCGGGAATCGAACACGGGATCCTCATAGCTATTGAGCAGAGTTAGTGCAATCCGCCACACATAACCCATCGAAACACCTCTCATATTTGTTTTCGAGTGCTAATGGAATCTATCCTATTCTTTTTCTCCTTTTCACTTTTTAATGTACATTTTAATGGATTACTTGTTTAAAGGAGTTTGGGAATTTCTACTGAGTGACTAACAAAGTCAATGAAAATTGCTAAAATTATAAAGGAAATTTAATTACACGAATAAATAGCAACATATTCTATATTACAAGAATTACGAACATGCAAACGAATAAACCACATAAATTATAGTATTAACAAAATGCTGCAGTTTAAATAGAAACATTGAAAATAGATGCTAACTTTCAGCAACACAAATTATCAGTAAAATAAAGTGTCTATTTGTCCAAGGCCTGTTCTCTGTTTAAGGGAGCCCACCTCGCTTTTTTTTTCTCTGTCTCTTCCTCTCTCTTTGGCTTGTATCCATTCGGCCCCATTCAACCTACTGTTTTAAGACGTTTACCCCCATCCAGGTGTCAATATTTTCCTGGCGAGCGGTAGCGAGCCAGAATATATATACTGTATTTTTGTTTTGACAGCAAGCTAAATTTGTACATTTGTCGATAGAAAAATTTCTCCGGCAAAGCCGGATTTCTCCATAAAATGCTGGCTCGCTATCGCTCACCAGGAAGAAATTGACACCTGGATGGAGATAAACGTCTTAAAACAGTTGGCTGCATGGGGCCGAATGGATACAAGCCAGGGAAAGAGAAAAAAGGAGAGAAAGATAAAAAAAAAAGGCAGGTGACCCCCCGTAAAACTTCTTCCACTTTCTAATCAACAGCAAGGACAACTAATCTTTCACATACTAGTATCTACTGTGCTTCACCATGAAACAAGTAACCCTGAATTAAGTAACACCCCGTTCTTAACATTAATCCTCAATTACAAACCCCAATGCACTTGAATAAACTAATGAAAGCATATGGTCCTCCCGGGATTCGAACTCGGGACACCACACCCAGAACTTAAGCATCTAAACCATTACACCACCAACACAGTTACTTACTTGCTTACAACTGCCATTTCTCCCATTTATGTAAGATCATAAAGTAAATGGAATAATGCTATAGTCTATTCGCTGTAAGTAGGCAAGACATTAGGACCTCTAACCTCTGTAACTCAAAAAAGGGCTAGAGCAATTTGGCTGTAAATGTCCACATATATTCCTTGTTGGACTCTTCCCAAATGGTAGAAATATTAGCTCGATTACTCTAGTCGTTTTTTAGTTACAGAGGTTAGAGGTCATGATTTCTCGCCTACTTACAACGAATAGACTATAGTAGCGAAAAACACGTACTATGTTTGTGCTCATGCAGACTAAAACACCTACAGTCTCGCTGGTAATTTGAGGCCTTTATTATCTATTCATTCTCTTTAGATAACTTTTTGGAGTGTTTAGACACAAAGTCAGGTGATCGCCTAAAATGTCGTAACTAAAATTATGTTGGTCCCACATTTATTTGAAAGGTGCGTGTGTGTGTGTGTGTTTATGTGAAAGAGAGAGACAGAGTGAGTGTGTATGTATGTGTGTGTGTGTGAGAGAGAGAGTGAGAGTGAGTGAGCGAGTGTGTGTGTGTGTGTGTGTGTGTGTGTGTGTGTGTGTGTGTGTGTACCGGTCAATAATAAATAATGCTCTGGGTGACCTATATATATTGTTTACATCCATATACATAATTATATAAAGTCAATCCCTTTCTGAATTCTGCCACCTGAGTACTACTAATATCCAGTTCATTAAGGGGGGTGACCTGCTTTTTGTTCTCTCCTTTTCTCTCTTATCTCTGGCTTGTATCCATTCAGCCCCATTCAGCGTACTGTTTTAAGACGTTTATCTCCATCCAGCTGTCGATTTCTTCCTGGCGAGCGAAACTGAACCAGCATTGTATGAAGAAATTCGGCTTCGCCGGAGACATTTTCTATCGAAAAATGTACAAATTTACCCTGCTGTCAAATTTTTTTTTTTTAAATATGCTGGCTAGCTACCGCTCGTCAGGAAAAAAATCGACACCTAGATGGGGATAAACATCTTAAAACAGAAGGTTGAATGGGGCCGAATGGATACAAGCCAGAAACAGAGGGGGAGAGAGAAAAAAATCGAGGAGGGCCCCCTTAACCAATTTTAAGGTTCCTTTAGAGGAAATGGCACTTAACATAAGATTATCCTAATTGTTTGCCATGTGTTGCAGTACCTCAGTAACCAGTCATAGGTGGTAATCTTTGACATACCATAATCCTATACTTATTGAAACGCCACTTCTTGTTTAAATAAAATAAATTTTCAGTTCATTTGCAGTTAATATCATATTCAAGACTATAAATTGACAGCTTTATTACTCATTGGCATGAGATATTGTAAAGTTTTCATGTAAGGTACTAACATACATGAGTTGAGTTAATCAGAGTTATGTTAATATTTGAAGCACTCACTGGCTGACAGCACAGTCCCACAAACTCTACTAAAATACAAAAATCATTCTTTATTTAACAGTAATTGTTCATATTTGCAACAAGAGCTATGATATTCAAACTTGAAACAAAATTGAATATTCAGATGAATTCTTGTATCGGTATTTGTGAGGAAGGTCACCAGGATTAAGGGGAGGTTTTTAGTTTGTTCCCTAGACCTCCTTTCAAGGTAAATTTGTAAATTTTTTGGTTCCTCTTAAATTGCAGGCTCGCTATCGCTCGCCAGGATAAAATAGACACCTAAATGGCACGAAGGTTCTTAAAATTGACAGAAATGGGGCGAAATTTCTTAAAATCGCCAAACTAATGGGGCGTACGTTTTAAAATCTCAATAGCAATGGGGCTAAACATGAGGGAGAAAGGGGTCGATAAAATAATCCCTCAAGTGGAAATCTCCCCTTAACATTGATATTATCTATGAGAAGTGGTTGTAAGGCAGCAGGGTTAAGGGGGCCCACCTCGCTTTTTTCTCTTTCTCTTCCTCTCTCTTTGGCTTGTATCCATTTGGCCCCATTCTGCCTACTGGTTTAAGACGTTTATCCCCATCCAGGTGTCAATATTTTCCTGGTGAGTGGTAGTGAGCCAGCATATATATTTGTTTGTATTGCAAGCAAGCTAAATTTGTATATTTTTCGATAGAAAAATATCTCTGGCAAAGCCGGATTTCTCCATGCAATGCTGGCTCGCGAAGAAATCGACACCTGGATGGGGATAAACGTCTTAAAACAGTTGGCTGAATGGGGCCGAATGGATACAAGCCAGGGAAAGAGAGAAAAGAAGAGAAAGATAAAAAAAAGGCCGGTGACCCCCTTTAAGCAAGAGTGTAGAAGCCAGTAGGTAGAAGTCAGTGACCTGCAGCGTGTCTGGCATGTATTGGCTCACACGTCTAGCGATCTTAGCAGAGTGACCACATACTGAATATAATATCCCCAGCCAAATACGTCACTGACATTTACTCAAAGTAGATATCAAGAAATGTTCAGTCCTTTCATTACACATATAGTTAACTACAGTACTCAAGAACAAAATTATATAATTTAAAAAAAAATAGCCAAAATCATCTTCATTTGCTTGATCAAGACGTTATGTCTGAGAAAGTAGTGTCATAAGGTTAGGGTGAAATGCCATCTCATGACAAAGATGCTTGGTTGCAAGATAACGTTGTTGAGCAGCATATATAAAGCTATACCGATGGCATCCTACTGTAAATGTAATTTGAATAAGATATAAATAGAACTAAACCTGTTTATAATATTGAAATTATTGTGGATTTTCAGTAATGCAAATAATGGTTGATCTTTTGTAAATCTAAAATGGCTAACTTATGATTGGGGTAGGGTGGGAAGACTCCTAATGGCAAGGTCACATCTGGAAGGCAAGTGAGAAATGCAGAGAAACATTATGTGTAGGAAGGCAATATGTGTATTCATTTTTTCCTTAATGAGTCTGTCATGTCATTGAAAGTAACAAGATTTTGCCAAATGGTCTTATTGAATTAAAATTGTTAAAGCTCTTTATAGCGAGGCCTTCCCTAGGGTTAAGTGCCCCATTAATTACTCCTTCCATTCGTCTATACATTAGGCTACCATAGCACAGTTGGAATGTATGTACGGTACTGCACATGCTCAGATTAATATGCATTATTCGAAACTGCATATAAATCGTAGGCTTGGGCATAATTTTTGTAACTGTCTTGATAGCGTAATACATAAATGCGCGGAATTTCGGTGTGAGTATCCTAGGTTCGAGTCCTTGGAGTGCCACATGTATTTGTTGATTTCGTTAATTGAGTTTAGAAGTAAAGTTGGTTGGTGAAAAAAAAATATTAATTAAGACAGAAACCCTGTGAAAAGGAACAACTTGAGATGGTTCGGCCATATGGAACGTATGGAAAGCGAGAGAATGACTAAGAGGGTGTACGAGAGCGAGGTGGAGGGACAGAGAGGGAGAGGTAGACCGATAGAGAGGTGGAAGGATGGAGTGAGGAAGTATATGAACGAAGGCGGTGCAGGCTGGGGGGAGGGGCGTCGACGGACTGGGGACAGAGGTACATGGGGGCGGTTCGTTCGTGGCCACCCCTTCGGGGATCACGGCGTCAGGCAATAGATAGATAGATAGATAGAAACCCTGTCATGTGCCTCACTTTTGGTCAGGCTGCACTTTACTAATATACCTGAAATTCTTCACCTGATTGTTTATGTTATTCTTCAGCATATTATTAAACACTTTAACTGTAAACAAAATATAGGATATGAAAGTGTATACATTCACTAGATGAATTGAGAGTAATATATCTCTCCATCCTTATATTAACCCATCCAGTACCAGGGACGTCCTTTTTATTGTATTGTGGCAACTATTAGACGATTTTATTCAGATTGGGGAGGACCTCTAGCAATAACAAGGCTGCAGACTATCGTAACCAACCCTTTTAACTACCCCAGATCCTTCCTAAGCTGCATAATATCGTCTTAATATAGCTAGAATAAAATATACCTCACGTCGCTGGTACTCAAATAGTTAAGGTAGATGAGCTTATTACTACCAATGCATATTTCAATACGTAGATTATTGTGGACACTTCAATTACCCTTTTCATATCCGTTATTATTTACAGTGCAGTGTAGACCAAATCAACTAATATAATTAAAGGGGGTCACCGGCTTTGTTTATGTTTTTCTCCTTTTCTCTCTTTCCCTGGCTTGTATCCATTCGGCCCCATTCAGCCAACTGTTTTAAGACGTTTATCCCCATCCAGGTTTCGATTTCTTCCTGGCGAGCGATAGCGAGCCAACATTGTATGGAGAAATCCGGCTTCGCTGGAGAAATTTTTCTATCGAAAAATTTACAAATTTAGCTTGCTGTCAAGACAAAAATATATGCTGGCTCGCTACCGCTCGCCAGGAAAATATTGACACCTGGGTGTGTGTAAACGTCTTAAAACAGTATGCTGAATGGGGCCGAATGAATACAAGCCAAAGAGAGAGGGAGAGAAAGATAAACAAAAGCGAGGTGGGCTCCCTTAAGCTCTAAAAGTTACTTGCAGGCTGCATTAGTTGTCTCAAGAAAATTTGTCTAGAAACAGATGTACAAATTTATCTTGAAGGGGGGTCAGGGGGGCGGGGTTTTTTTTGTTTTTTTTTTGTTTTTTTGTTGTTTTAAAGCTTGATTTGGTGTAGTGGCAAACAAATGCTCGAACATTGCAGATCCAAAATGTCAGTTCAACTAGTCTTAATTCTATAGATATAATACTGTGATTAACCCTCCAGCCCCGGCTACGCATTACATAATTAAAAGACGTAGTTATTAAGGTGTTTCTATCGATCACCTTGTGGAGTGTTAACACTTACAGTTAGCCTATCGTCTGTGAGGGTTAAGTTAAGCTTAGGTTGGCTCCAAATTTTCTTGAAAGTTTCATCTGTGTACTGAATTGGTATTGGTCCATAAGGAATATTAATTTGCTGGTCGATCATTCCATTCTTTAAATCCAATTGCACTCTCTTTATGAATTCTCCCACCTGAATACCACTAGTTTCCAGTCTCTTGACAAATCTTAAGGCTCCTTTAAAGGAAACGGATGCTAATACAATCTTACCATAATTCTTTGCCATGCGTTGTAGTACCTTAGTAGCCATTGAAATGTGTTCATCTCGGACACTCACAAATTCTATTATTATTGAGACGCCACTTCTCACTTGAAGGAAAGAAGTGTTCAATTCAGTTGTATTTATTTGCATTGCTAATTTCTGTAAATTGACAGCATTGTTACTGACTTTCATAAGAGACTGTAAAGTTTCCATGTCAAGTACTACCATTTCTAAGTTGAGTAAATTAGAGTTCTGTAAATATGTGAGACACTCACTGGCTGAGAGTAATCCCATAAACTCTGTCAATATGCAAGATGCTTTCGGATTTAACAATAATTGTACATATCTTTCACAAGAATCATTGCACAGGTATTTGAAATAAAATGGGAATCCCAGGCATACTGTAGCCTCAGTATTTGCTACTACCTTCAGAAATGGAATCAGGTGAGGAAGATCCCCAGGGTAAAAATTGATATCAATGATAAGTTGCTTTGGGACAGCGTGATTGAGCAAGAGTGTAGCAGCCAGTAGGTACATCTCGGTGACATGCAGCGTGTCTGGCATGTATTGGCTAACACGTCTAGCGATCTTTTCTGAGTGACATGCTGAGTGTACTATCTCCAGCCAATTACATTGCTGACATTTACTCAAAGTAGATATCAAGAAATCCTCAGTCCTATCATTAGACATACTCTTGGCTACAAAGCTTGAGAGAACAAGTAAAATAAATTCATAAAAATAGTCGAGATCACCTTCATTTGCTAGATCAAGATGTAATGTCTGAGAAAGTAGGGTTATGGGGTTTGGGTGAAATTCCATCTCATGGCAAATATGCTGAGCTGCAAAATAGCGTTGTTCACTAGCATGTATAAAGCTATACCGGTGGCATCCTACTGGCAAGGTCGTATCTGGAAGGCAAGTGAGAAATGCTGAGAAACACTCTGTGTAGGAAGGCAATATTTGTATAGATTCTTTCCTTAAGGACTCAGTTTTGCTTTCACTGAGAAGGACAAGTTCTTTTTCAACGGTCATATTGAATGCAACTTTATAGAGCTCTTTGAGCCAGAGAGAAACCCTGATGTGTGCCTCACTTTTGGTCAGACCCCACTTGTTTACTAATATATCTGACACTTTCTTCACCTGAGCCTCTTCCACTGCTTGATATAAATGTGGGAGTGTAGCACCTGTTTCGATGTTCAAGTTTCCTTTTTTCCATAATTTTACTGTAAGTTTCAATTTCAAAGGATTGTCTGCTTCAAATTCCAAATATTTGCTTAGTTGTAGCTGACTAGTATCATGTACAAACTTTATTATCTCTTCATCTTGCAGCAGATGTTGTAGCATCTTATTTGTTCCATTGACACTCAGACCTCTCAAGTTAACTTCACAGACTCTCTGATTAGTGACCACACTTGTGACTTTCTGAGTGAAGCTTGGTTGACATGTAACCAAGACCACATGTTTGTCACTGAACTTGTCCATAATGGCCTGGAGGAGGTGAAAGGCCTCAGGCGCCGCGTCCTCCAAGCCATCCACCAGCCACAGGACCCGCACAGATCCCAGAAGCTCCAGCAACTGACTATGATCACACCGATGACAGGACCCAGGCAACAGTTCCTCCTTGACCAGACGGGCCACATCACGGGTGGTCACTTGGCAACACTGGACTCGTAGCACCAAGTCACAACTACCATCCACATCACCGCCTGTCACCCATGATTTCCAAGCCTGCCTGTAAATTATGGAGGAAATTATATAGAATAAAGAGAATCATAAAACAGGTCATGTGATAGAAAGGTATTTCTGAACTTGCATATTTGGATTAAGTTTAACAACTGTATCGAACTCATAGTCATCAGTTATTTAAATTACAGATTACACTGATATTCCTACAGCCTCCCAATTCTATCACTTTTGGGGTTGATCAAAAAATAGCAAATCAATTAGGCTATAATTGTTCACTATCATAATTATATCCTGAAACAATCATATTTATGTAAATCACATCAATAATTACATGAGGCCATATTTCTGTTTCTCTTTCACATAACATGACATAATATGAACATAAGATAGGTGAGACAAGCAATAATGTTGATCACTGTAATGCCTCGAAGCAAGGAAAGGGTGAGGAAGGGATCTGGAGAAGGTGATACAAGCAATCAAATATTCCCACGAATACTGCCGACTCCGAGGCTAAGCCAGAGATCTACATCGCAGGTCTGAGTGAGACAGAACACCAAAGGGATACAGCTTGTTCAGTACACTCCATAGACTATCTCACTGAAGGCTAGTCAGGACTCCGCACCAACCCCAGATTTACCTTGGCAACATCTGGATTCGAAGGCTTGGGTGACCCGGACGGTAGGCTACCCTTCCAACTGACCGCCAACCCCAGAGGGCACTTCACAACAGTTGGCTTATACCAGGTTAATATTCATACTTGGGTTCCTATTTATACTGCTAGGTAAAACGGAGGCAAAGAGTGTAAGGAGACTTGTCCAAATGTTTTTTTCCGAGGGGGAATCGAACCCCGATCCTCATAGCTATGAACCAATTGCTCCACAGGGCACCCATATTTCCACATACATTTAGTTTTTAAAGAATGTGAAAAGATAAAGGTTTAAGGGGGGGGGGGGGGTACAGTGATGTTCGTCATGCGTCAAACGGATCGCTACTTGTTAACAAAGTCACTAAATAGCTTAAAAAAAATATATATAAATTGATATAGATTTAAATTTTAACCTATTCACCCCATAAATTTAAAAAATCACGTACGACTTCCATACTGCTAATACACATGTAAATTTTGCCACAAAATAGTGTTAACCCACTGAACCCCAGCGACGACACGTTGTCATCGGCAATGTAAGTAACGCTAAACCCCAGCGACGACAACGTGTCGTCCCTGTTAATTAATCCGGTCCTATGGTACCTAGAGGGCTCAGATTTGTATGGGAACTGTGTAAGTATCCCACACAACCATGTCGATGGTTGAAAACTCTCAAAGTCCAACCTTGTGCGCGTGAGTGCGCAAAAACCTGTTTTTGGGTGTTTTTGCCTTCAATTTTCCCCTCTTGTAAATCCGACTTTCGGCGCACCGTAGAACCCCTTAATGACCTAGGGGATCGGTTTTTTGTGGGTTTTCCTTCATTCCTAACCCATTCCCAATTGTTTCTGGAAAAAAAAAATCAAAACCTGCTGGTCCCTGGTGGTACATTTATTCTAAACTAGCTGGGGCTCAGTGGGTTAACTTTCCCACTGCTAGCAATCTTCACTGTAAAGTCAAGAGCATAAATGACAGCACACCCATGTAATATATGCATAGAGAGCAAACAAGACTGAACAATACATTATCATAGCCCAGATGCGTTAGAACTTGGATTTTAATTAACCCGTTCAGTACCGGTCCGTCCTTTTAACTTTATTCTGTATACCCGGTACTATTTGACACGTTTATTCAGTTTTATAAGGGCCTCTATCAATTAACAGGCTTAACCCTTTTTACTACCACACATTCTTATTAAGCAACACAAAATCGTCTAAATACAGCTAGAATATATACTTAAAAGACGTCGCCGGTACACAAGGGGTTAAAGATGCAAAGATTCGAACTGATATAACCTTATATGCTGAGAACTGTATACATATATATATATATATATATATATATATATGCTGAATATATTTCACGTCCAATGCTCCTGACGCTCACTGTACATTCCGAAAATAACCAATAAACAATTACCATACGGGATAATTATAAGTTTAATGGTAAAGCCTTGCATCGGGAGAGTTTTGCCAACCACACCGCCAAGATCTCCCATGCTTTGGGTCGGTGTAGAGGGGTTAGAAAAATAAATCCTTTTCTTCCTTCTGAACTTTAGCTATTACCACACAGCACAATTAATATGATTCTGATGGGGTTTTTGGCTGAAGGGAGTGGAATTTTGGCAGTATTCCTAAATTTCCATATATATAATATAATTTTGCGAAGATAAAACTGTTCCAGGCTAATGAGGTCACAGCTTTACACATGTTCTAGCATTCTGTGAGTTAAATAGCTAGACAGAAAATGGTTCCTAATATGGGAACGAGATGAACCATACCATTAGAAAGTTTATTGGTAGAACATTGACATAGGCCTCAAATTATATATCTACCATCCATGTAATGCCCTCGAAAATGTCCCGCACCCACAATAATACTAACCCGAGTTGACGTCAGGTATAGCGTAAAATAGTCGTAGATGGTAAGTCCAATAAACTCATCACGTGATAACACCACGAGACTATCACCTGGTTCTTAAAAATCGGACTAAGGTTGCTATACTTTTAGTACGTCCGTGGTAGTACAGTGGGTTAGCGCGCGGGCCTGGTGGTGATGGTTGGGTCACTAACCAGGGTTCGAACCCCACCCAAGGCATCTCAAAACCTGTGGGATTTTAGGGGGGTTAAATTCCCTTCAGAGGTTCGTACCCCGCGCCAGGTACCAGGAAAAGCTGATCCTAAAGGTAGCCTGGGGATATTTCAGGAGACCATGAATTCCCTTCACACCCAGCATTTCAATCCATGATTAACAATGGTAGATACAATGAATTATCGACTCAATTCAACCACTTGAACTCATTCAACCCCTCATCCTATTTTAAAAACTTCCCTTATTGATCTAATATCCATTGCCGGACGCCGTGATCCCCGAAGGGGTAGCCACGAACGAAACGCCCCCATGCACCTGTCCCCAGTCAGTCGACGTCCCTCTTCCCATCCAGCTCCGCTTTCACGCATATACTTCGTAACTCCATCCTTCCCTTATTGAACATTATTTACGTTTTATTTATTTTGCTTTTATTATTATTTGTTTTTAATAGAGATAGCTTAGCAACTTACTGACAGAGTGTTGTCTTTCCCACCCCAGCCTCCCCTGTGATCTGTATAAGCTGTGGTAGAGAGCCGTCCAAACATCGCCAGGACAACATTCTAGCCAACATATCTTCCTCCCCTGCACCCACCCACTGTCCCTGCGGCAACTTCACTAAGGGCTCGGCAAAAAACTCCAGATGGTTGTGTGTAGTCCCCCGCTGCTCCTCACGGGCCAGGGACACCCACTCCTGAGGGTGGTATCCGGAGGAGCGGCTACTGGTTAGGATTTCCTGAAGGTCATTGCTGATTTTCGTGGTTATGGCGTCAGTTGTTTCTTGAGAATGACCAGTGCGGGTTGCCGCTTCCTTAACTACTTGGCAATACAGTTGCTCTAACTTTCCCACCTTGTCCTGGAGGTCCTGTTCACTCTTGTTCATATACGCCGTAGGCTCGTGGCTCAGGTGGTTCCTCAGCTCCTTGATCTGGTAGAGTTTATGCTCCAAACTTTGTCTTTCGTCATCAGTGGAGGGATTATTCCACACGGAATTCTGAGGAGGGTCGGGTTTAAGACCACAGGTTCGCTGCAGTAATATATAGAGCAGAGTGATGTCCATCTTGGTGGGGCTCTGACGTTGTGCCAGAGCTGCTTGTTGAATGTTCCCTAGCCTGGCAAATCCTCCAGGAATGTCAGCCAAGACCTCACTAATGCTCTTCTGTGGATCAGGCTGGTGGTGGTGCCATAGGTAGAGAAACACTCGACACATTTCCCGTTGGCCTGTTATGTACATACAGTTACAGTACCGCTGAAAGTTAACATCGACCACACCCAGGCCCGCCATATTGTCCACCCCACTCACTATCTCTCTCTCACACTTGACAAACAGCACATTCTATTCTGTTGGAGTATATTCAATAACTCACATTCATGGTGTCGATCTATGTATTAACACTATACATAGCTCATTTCCGTGTTGGTATACACCAGAAATTATGCAAAAAATGTCGCTAAACAACTAACACACTCAGTTTTCATGGAATAGACACTGACTAGAAGTTATAGAACCTTACTCCACAGATACTCTGTTCCGAGAAGCTGCGTTGCCAGGTGGATTTAGCCAAAATATCGTACCAAACATGTCAAAACTATCGTATTTGCATTAATATTATCGTACAAAGTTTTCATCATACAGTATCATGAATTTCACCTGTATAGGCCTATTTCTATAACTAGTTATCAAAGCTTAAATTAAAAACACAACAATACAGTTAGGCCTATGTCTATTCTAAATGTTGAATGGTAGTGAAACAAAATAATATTTGGGCACTAATATAGCAGTAGCGCATAATTTCTCTACATGTTTAATCAAATCAAATATGCTGAGGGAGTAAACTCTAGGATTAGCCAACATAATGTAGGCTACCATAAAGGGGGACAAATCGTCACATAATTGGATCGAGGGATATTCTGAGACATTCTTAAGAATTGTTCATATACAGTAAGAGTGTAGCTTACTTATTGTAGAGATACTTTATGCAAGTTTGTATGTATGTAAGTGTGTCCTTTGTCTACTGTATGTATACATAGTCTACATGGTAATGACTGTTTATGAATATTGTGGAAATCGGTGTGTATGTTGGTTTCAACTTAAATAGGTCAGGTGATGAAGGTATTGAGGGATAAGAGTTTACAACGGCACTAGTAACGGTAATGGAGAGAGATGCTTGTTTCTATATTTATGTTACCATTTGTTCAAAAAAAAATTATATCTGCACTGAAGTATTGTACACATTTATGAATTATCGCATTATTGTACACCTGGTATTGTACATAATATTACAAATGGTCAAATTATTGTATTTCTACGATAATTATCGTACGCCTGGCAACGAGACTCTAGTGATAAGTGGCATTGTATGCAGTGCTGCGGGTTACCGACTGTTGTTTATCGCTTGTGCTGTTTTTTGCCCCTCCCCATGGTCTGACGTCATGCATAATGACGTCATTACCCCATTTTCTCTGGTACAATCCGGTAACGAAAATGTAGTACACATTGACAATGGGGTAACACAGACAAATGTGCATTATATATAAACACAGAGGTTGATAGTAGTAGGCTACAATTTTGCTATTTAGATGACAAGTTATACAATCAAATACCTGGCTACACAAATAACAAAATAATCCAAACATACAAACCGCAAACATAATAATGATAAATAAACACACTGCAGTTAGTAGTAGGCTACATAATAATAATAATAATAATATTTATTCAGTTAGCAATTTACAGAGTTGGTACCACATAGTATGTTATAAATATGACATGTTCCAGCCTTGCATAATTCCAACTAAGGATAGCCCAATAAGGCCGTTAGGCGTATTTCCATTGGGGTTATTTATGTTATTTAGATGGCGAGGTATACAATCATATACATTAATAACAGATAACAGCAATTACTCCTAATATACAAACAGCAAACATACTATATTAACTACGGATGTGTTAATACTAATGGTGAGATGTATATCATCACATAAATTTAGAACAAATTATAGGTTTGAGTCCCGAAGGGATGAAAGAAAACCTAATATGTAGTAGTGGCCCCGGAATCATTGACGATGCAACTTATGAAGATAATGGCCAATCTTTGAACTCAAGGCTCGCCGTTCAAACGCCCCACCTAGGAGAGTAAAATTATTTGATTGCCAAACATCGTGAGCGAAACGCTCTTAAATATAATAAAACCACTCACGGATTTGTCCTTATGATGTGGGTAACACTACTAGAAAAAACCAGTAAAAAATACAAAAATTAAAGCATTAAACATGATCTAGCAGGTTGCGCTTCTCATGCAACTGCTGTTATTGTGCGTGTCATCCAGTTCTTATCTGGACGCATATGTCCTTCACTGATATATCAAGACTTTCTCAAAATACAGCAGATGAATGGGAAGGGGATGGCGGGAGGGACGAGATCGTCAATAATTCTGGGGCCACTACTAAATATTAGGTTTTCCTTCTTCCCTTCGGGACTCAAACCTATAATTTATTAGTGGCCCCTTCATCATTGACGATGCGCCTGATGTCACAATTCTGGAGGGGGACATTCATCGAGAATATCAGAACCACTAATAAATTACTAAGGTCAATGCAAAAACACGCAAAAAGATCAATGTTTAATAGAAAAATAGAACAGAGGTTACAGGCGGCGTTTATTAAGGGTTAGCCTGTGTGTTGGACCTAACGTTTGATAGAACAGTAGGAAACAACACTCATAAACTATACATTTATCATATGATAAATATTCAATATTTTTTCATGAAAAATATTGATAAACTACGATATATGATTATATAATCATTCGTAATCAGGTACTCTATTACTAAATAGTTTGTACTATGCACTTGTACTTCATTCTTAAAATTAATATAAAAATAAGTAGGCCTACTGTTATTGCCAAAATTAAAATACTAACAAATGTAAGATTAGACAACCACAAGTTGGTCTTTTGCATATCATCTAGGGAGTAATTCTTGAGAAATCGGAGCGAACCTGCCCACTTTCTAATATCGTGTGCCCACCCAAGAGCACCTGGATTACTTTCCTGATAACTTGAACAATTAAAGCTGCCAACTGCCGCTTTTGAAGGCGTTTACCTGTCCGCGAGACCCAGAGGGACCCGGCCTGAGCTGGTCGAGATTCCTGCTTATAAGTAGGCCTAATCAGTGCTTTCACCGGACAAAGTAGGTGGTGTTTATCGCCGTGCTTGAGTGCTGGGACTTCAAACTCAGAGAACACCTGAGTCTGTTTAGGCTAGCCTATTTTCACTGACTTTACATAGCATGTTCGTTTTTCGCCACAAAATTAGGACTAGGAGTTATATGGGAGGGTCTTCAAGGTTTCTTTATTGATATTCCCTGGACCTCTTTCTTTTCTAATGATGCACACTCCACCTTGAGCCACATACAAGATTTCGTAAAAATTGGAATGGAAACTTTTATTCCTCATCAAAAGTACAGTAAAAGATCTAATTCACCTAAATGGTTTGACCATAATTGTGCTAGAGTAACTGAACAAAAAGCAATAGCCTACAATGCATGCACAAGATCAAAAACACATGAAACCTTTAATTACTTTAGAAACATCAGAAATCATGCCAAAACTGTATTAAACCTAACTAAATCAAACTTTCTCCACAAGCAGGCAAATAAACTTCAAAATAATCCAAATGATAACAAAATATTTTGGTCTACTCTTAACTCATTCAAATCCAACTTCACTACTGCTTCATCCATTCCACCATTAAAATCTCTGACTGACAATCTTGTAAGTGACCCACGAGGTAAAGCTAACCTTCTTGCGGATATTTTCTCCACCAACTCAACCTTAGATGAAATAAATCAAGATGTCCCTGTACTTAATTTTAATTCGCCTGAAATTCCCTCACGATCCACACCAGACATGTCAAAACTATTTTGCAGAATCTCTCAGTAGATAAGGCTCCTGGTCCAGATGAAATTCCTCCAATAGTACTTAAGAATTGCTCCTTGGTGCTCGCTCCTGTATTGGCAAAATGTTTCCGTCTGTGTACTCATACCTCATGCTTCCCAGTACCCTGGAAAGAAGCAAACATTCATCCAGTTCCTAAAAAAGGTGCCTCTTCAGATCCATCAAACTACAGACCAATAGCTATAACTTCCACTCTTGGTAGTCTTTGAAATTATATTAAATAATCACATAATTAAGCATCTTGAGAATAATAAATTAATCAGTGATAGGCAATATGGTTTTAGACGATGTCGATCAACTGCAGACATTCTTTGCCTTCTTACGCATCAAATCAACCAAGCTACAGACCAACATGGTGAAACACATACAATAGCACTGGATATATCAAAGGCATTTGATAGAGTCTGGCATCAATCCTTATTGTCGAAGATGTCACACTACGGCCTTGCATCATTAGTTCCACTAATTTCTTCTTATCTTCATAACAGAAAAATACGTGTAATGGTAGATGGCCTTTATTCTCAATTTCACTCAATAAATGCTGGTGTTCCCCAGGGATCAGTTTTGGCCCCAATTATGTTCCTCATTCATATCAATGATCTCATATCTACCACTCATAATCCAATACATTCCTACGCAGATGACTCAACACTCCACAGTTCCTTCACATTTACCAATTCTTTCACCCAACCCGATCTTATAAATTCAAAAATAAACACTGCAATTTCTCTGAACCAGGACCTTTCTAGAATTAATGGATGGGGACAAAAGAATCTAGTTTCCTTTAATGCACAGAAAACCAAGTACATTCAATTTTCTAACCGACAGAATCTCACTGACTCCCATATATTTTTTAATGATGTAAATATTCCCACTTCCCCTAGTATTGACATTCTCGGTGTAACATTAACTACTAACTTGAGCTGGACACATTATGTTAGAAGCATTGCTAAGAATGCCTCTAAAAAACTGGGACTCCTGTACAGAGTTCGAGAATTCTTCACTGACGAGCAGTTGGCCGTAGTATATAAAAGTCATGTGCGTTCTCAGATGGATTACTGTTCACCTCTGTGGGGTGGAAGTGGAGTGGTTGCATTGAGGCAGTTAGACAAAATTCAAAATAAAGTTATTAGATTAATCAATAACCCTGCAATCACACAGGACCTTCCTACATTATCCATACGAAGAAACGTTGCATCCCTTGCATTATTCTACAGATATTTTCACAGCAATTGTTCCGAGGAACTTGCTTCAATTGTGCCGCCTCTCCACATCTTTCCCCGTAGAACTAGGGCAGCTGAGAGCGCCCATGAATTTACACTTTCTCCTCCACAATGCAGAACTTCTGCTTATCAGAATTAATTTATCCCCAGAGCTACTACTCTTTGGAATTCACTTCCCTCGAATTGCTTTCCACAAACTTACAATCTACAAATGTTTAAATCCAGTTGTTACAAACATTTTATGAATGGAGGATGCCTTTAGGCACATGGACCTTTTTGTTTTATCTGTGTTTTTCCTTCTTCCGTTCATTGTCTCTTAAAAAAAAAATATATATATAATTTACACTCATATCACGCCTAGAGAACCGTAGGCAAGATGGTTCCGAACTCATCGCCGCCAACTCAGAAACCCTGTTACCCGTGGCCAGGGCCATACGAAAAACAGCCTGTAGGATTATGACAATACCTATGTGAGTGAAGCATATTGAGGGTTAAATCAAGAGACCAGGTGGGCATGATCAAGTTAAAGCGGTGGGGGACGAAACCGGAAGCATGCATGCATGAATCCTTTCTCCTCCGCCTCAGGTATGGAAAGGCCAGTTAAGTCGAAAAAAGGCATCCGAATAGCCGTGAGTGTAAAGTCAGTGAAATTATCCTAAACAGAATCGGATGCGGAAATACCTTGAACCGACCAGGCCAAGTGGGATATCTCTATTGGTCTAACTGGTAAAGTGTTTGCCTCACAACCCAAGGGTCCCGAGTTCAAGCCTCCGCCAGGGCTTGATATTTTCGGGAGGCTATTCCCGCATCTAACGAAGTTTAGGTGTGTTGGTAAATTTTTTCAGATGGTTGAGAGTAAGGTCGGAGCTCCATAAATCCTCTTTCGGGTATGGTGTAAAAAAAACTATTCCTACAGGACAAGAAAGGGGATAGGAGAGAACAGGGAAGTGTAGTGAGACTCGCTTGGGTTGGGTTGTGGAGCTGCCGGCCGCTCGAGCGAGTTGCCAACTGGGCCGTTAGTGTGCCTGTGTAGCACAAGGTGCCTTGTGTGTGCGCCGCTCAGTGAAGTTGACTCACCATTCCCGTTCTTCTCTCTGACGGACTCACGGTCGTTTCGACTCAGGCTTGTTCCTCTCTGTTCGGAACCTTTGCTTCCCGGAAGGTGAAGTAGTGTAAAGTCAGTGAAAAATAGGTTATCCTAAACAGAATCGGATTTGGAAATACCTTGACCCGACCAGGCCAAGTGGGATATCTCTATTGGTCTAACTGGTAAAGTGTTTGCCTCACAATCCATGGGTCCCGAGTTCAAGCCCCCGGCAGGGCTTGATATTTTCGGGAGGCTATTCCCGCATCTAACGAAGTTTAGGTGTGTTGGTAAAATTTTTCAGATGGTTGAGAGTAAGGTCGGAGCTCCATAAATCCTCTTTCGGGTATGGTGTAAAAAAACTATTCCTGCATGAGGTGATTCCTTAATGGGGTCACTGACAATGAACGCTCTTCAAAGAGGTAATTTAAATATTTAAATATTAAGGCCACTGAGGGCTGCTGTTGGTCAGTTTCTACGATCCAGGTAGTAAATTCCTTCCAATGTGATTGGTACTGTCTTTGTGTTGACGGGGTATATTGATTTATCAACTTGTGAGTCACACTACCTCCAAACGGTGCTAACCATTTGGACTTCTGAATGTCCACAAGGCAAAAGTCAGCGAGATCTTGAGGTTTCCAATTTTGTCTAAATGGAAGTACGATATTGGGAGTGACACCGGGTTCTCGCACCACGTCTTTAATTGGTTGTACCACACATGGGCAGGCCACAGGGGCGCGATCATCGAGACCATGCCCCGATAACCTTGTAGTTTGTGAACTACTTTGCACATTAAGGATGCATCTGGTGGTGGAAACAGATAAATGGAGCTCCATTTGTTCCAGTCCACCAGAAATGCGCCTGGTCCTCCCGCCGGAGTTTGGCTCCAGCGTGTGAGGAACTGAGGTAACTTGTGAGTCATCTCTGACACGAACAAGTCCACTTGTGGAAGGTATGGCTCTGCAATCATCTCTTGAAAGACGGTTTGCTTGAGAGACCATTCTATTAGAGTGCTCTCTCGCTGTGACAGAGGATCTGCCCAGACATTTGCCATGCGGGGCAGATATGTTTGGCAGCTAGCCAAAAGATCTTTTCCAACAACCCTTGTAACACTCGAGATCTCACTGATCCTTGCTTCTGAATGCATGTGACTGCAGTCAGATTGTCCATCCTGAAGGCTAAGGACTTTCCCGCCAGGGTTAAGCCATGCTCCTTTAAGAAAAACAGGGGGACTAGTAACTCTTTGGCATATATGTGAAGGTGATTGTTCCTGGACCATAGACCCTTACCTTGAGGGCCCAGGATTGACTGATACCCCCATCCCAGGGTACCTGACGCATCTGTGTTGATCCAGACCGTCGGAGGAGGAGTTGTCCATGTCGAAGAGGAGTGCAATACTTCTTGCTTCGCCCAAGACGCCAGTAGGTTGTGGATTAATTTCGGGATTCGCCATAGTGTTACCGCGGGCAACAGCAGAAAGCAGTTGTTTCCCTCCAAAATATGCCTTTTGACCTTCAGACGACCTAACAGAACCGTCAACCTTATCCAGTTGAGTGACCCCACTAGAGACTCCCAAATTCTCCTCGTGGTGGTCAGAGAATGGAGGAACCGAAAAAAAATCTTGCGAAATCTCTGACGGAAGTCCGCACTCTGACTCAGAGAGAGTAACTCGATGTCCCAGAGTAGACCCACTCACTGGATGGCCCTTGTGGGGTTCAAGTTGGACTTCGCCAAGTTCACTTTGAATCCCAGGGCAGTGACATGAGACATGCACATGTTGAAGGCAAGCAATTTCGGAATGAGCTACAATTAACCAATCAGCTAGGTACCATAACACCATGATCCCTTGTTTGAGCAATGGTAGCAAAGCCTGTCGGACTAACTTCGTGAAAATACGGGGTGCTAAATTGAGACCATTGAAATACAAAAGTCTGATTCCCTTGGCGCAGGGCTGCAGGTAATTTTGAAAGCGTTTGTTTATTGGGACGTGCCAGTAGGCATCTGTCAGATCTATGGAACACATACAACCTTGCGGCGGCAGTGTCAGCCTGATCTGATTCACCGTCAGCATCCTGAACGACTGATTGTGAATGAAAAGGTTCAGAGAGGACAAGTCGATGACCGGCCTCATTTGAACACTGTCCCTTTTTGGCACCAGGAATATTCGGGAAGTGAATACGGGCTGAGTTGGCGAAACGGGGACAATGATCTGCTTTAGTGCCATCTCCCGGATGACGGATCCCACCTCTAAAGAAACATGATTAAACTCTTGGGGAATACGTAAATAGGGTCGCCGGGACCATCTCCACGAGAGACTTTTGCGGACCACTGTCCTTGCCCATGTATCTCGGGGCCATGCCCGGTAACAAGCCCGAAAGCTGCCAGTCACTAGACTGGTGTTGTCCGGCAGAGCTACTCTCGGATCCGACTCGCCTTTTCGCGGCGCTGGAAGTGAGAGAGCTTCGTGGTGTCTCAGTTTTTTTATTGGGAGGGTTGTGACTCTGACTGATTGTTAGAGGGACGAGAGGCTTTGCTATCGCTGTGAATGATTTTGTGGAAGAATAGTTGAAAAGTGTAATGTAGATCGAGTTGTCAGCATATGAGTGAATGCGGCTGGAGGTGCAGTTGAGAAGGTTGTTAATGAATAATAGGAAGATAATTGGAGATAGGACAGAGCCCTGAGGAACACAGGAGTTGATAGGTTGAGGAATTGAATGGTGGCCGTCCACAACCGCAGCTATGGAGCGGCCGGAAAGGAAATTAGAGACGAAGGCACAGATGGAGAGATAGAAACCGAAGTAATTAGGTAGTTTGGAAATGAGGGATTTATGCCAGACTCTATCGAAGACCTTCGATAGAGTCTGGCATAAAAGCGCAGCAGAAAAAGACTCCGAAAACCCGAATGGAGGATGACCAAGAGTTGGTAAGATAAGAAAGAAGATCACCAGTAAAACGGCCCTTAACCCAAGAACGTCCTCATATGAGTCTGAATCCTACAAGGGTGAGCGTCCTCATATGAGCCAATGCCTAATAAAAGCCTTTCAAAACATCCCACTGGCACTCAAATCAAAGGAATGAGTGATTAAGTGAGATAATTCCCCTTCATACCTCCTATCACTCCTCCACATGTGTCAAACCCCCCCCCCTTCAAGTATCACCTATTTAGGCTATTTTTCCTCTTATTCCTTTGTTTATCGGTTTATTTACCGCGCCAATATCTCCCACCCAGTTTCAAGGTCATCTGGGACTTATATAGAGAGCATGGCAAGAGAGAGACAGCACTAGCACTAGCAAGACATCAGTCTGGCTTCAGGCCTCTAAGGGGGAGGGTGTATGTCTCGTGCGCCTCTCACCTCATGACTGGACGGTCGGCAATAATTCGTCTTTTTCACCCCCCAAATACTATTCCCACTTGTTTTGTTGTTGTTACATGTTAATATCTTCATATTAAACGTAGAATAGGCGCATATGAATAAGTAATAACGATATTAATAACGAAGTTGCATAATAAATCGTAGGCAGTGTCCACCATTCTTTAACTGCCTTCGTGGTGCAATGTATAAGGTGTTGATATTCGGTGTGAGCGTCCTGGGTTCGAATCCACGGACTGCCACATGTCTCCACCATTCTTTAACTGCCTTCGTGGTGCAATGTATAAGGTGTTGATATTCGGTGTGAGCGTCCTGGGTTCGAATCCACGGACTGCCACATCTGTTTGTAATATTTCATTAATCGATTTTAGGAGTAGAGTTGGTTGTTGGATAGAACATAATAAATGACGAAATTCGTCGGGATTTACCCACAATTAATACCTTCGCCCAGCGGGACGTTTTAAATACCATAGGCTCGCCGCACTCAGGCTAAGGAAGCCATACTGGTGGTATGAGACTAGGTTATAGGAAGATAAGTGCTTAAGAAATTTCGAGATAAGAATAGTTTCAAAAACTTTAGAGATACAAGAAATGAGGGCAATTGGATGATAGTTGCAATTGAGGGTTGAGAGCGCTCACCCTTCTTTGGGACAGGTTGAATGAGAGCAAACTTCCAGCAAGAAGGAAAGACGTTAGAGGAGAGACAGAGACAGAAGAGTTTGCCTAGGCAGAGAGTCAGCACGGAAGCGCAGTTTTTTAGTACAACAGAAGGAACACCGTCCGGTCCGTATGCCTTATTAGTATTAAGCCCAGAGAGGGTGGAAAGTACATCCTTGGAAGAGATTATGATGTTAGGCATAAATAAGGGGGGTGGAGAGGGACGAATAGCACCGGAAAAAACAATATTTTACACTAACGCTCTAAACATTCTGGAAGTGGGTCGAAATCTTATGACGTTTGTTTCACCCGATTCATTCCGTTCACACAAATATACATCTCACCAGTGTAAAGATTGTTTTTTCCTTGAATGTTCACGATATATAGTATAATTATATAGGCAGGGAACAAAATAAAACAATTACAATGAAAGGCATAAAATTGCAACAGTAGCTTGGCCGGGCTTGGGGCCTCTGCATCACTGATGTGGCTGGTAGCAAAGTCTCTGCATAGATTACTGATCCTGGGAGCTTCAGAGGTCGATAGCCGTTGCTGGATCAATAGCAGCTCCTTCGTCAGGTACTGGCAGTTCCTCCTTCAGGTATCAAAGAGTATTATTTAAATTATTGAATTGCAAGGCAATTAATATATTTTACTATAGTTACTGTAAATGTAACCATTTTCTATAAAGTGTATTTAAAGAAAACTTATTATTTGGGTAACTTAGTCAGATTTTATCAAATTATATGACTGTTCCAATGATCTTATTTTATACAAGCACACACCCACATATACCTTTTTTAACACTTACACACAGACACACATATTTTTTAACACTTATACAAAGACACACATACCTTTTTTTAACACGAAGGCCTACACACAGACACACACATATTTTTTCTAGCAACGTTCCCAGACTGTTAGGGCTTGTTTATATGTTGTGTTTTTAAGGGGAGGTAGTTTTTTTTTTTTTTTTGGTCCCTCTTTTTCCTCATGTTCAGCCCCATTAGTTTTCAGAGTTTTAGACGTTCGGTCCATTAGTTTGGCAATTATAAGACCTTTTGCCCCATTTCTTTGTCAATAATAAGACTGTTTGTGTCACTTACTAAAGATTTCAGAGGCCGTGTGGCATCGTTTTTCGGGAATAACTTTTAACAAACAGTTGGATCAGTATGATATCCTGCCAGAACTTTTTTCACACCGTCCCCTAATTTTCGTCAATATTGTGCATTACCAAAAGTGGAGAATTAAGCCATTTGTCCCTTAGTCATGAGGTTAAAGTCACACCTGAATGACTAGGAAACGGACAAGGCTACCGTGGCTAGCCTACCTGTGTAAACCACCAAACCATTATTGCTCCTCCATCAAACACGGTCGCAATCAGCCACCAGGCCCACCACCCAACTCTACTATCGTCTTTAAATTCATTTTATGTCACTATCAAATAAAAATAAAAACAAATATTACATAATATTTGTATAGGCATTGGGGGTAGCCTACCCATGTAGGAATAGGTTTTTACACCATACCCGAAAGAGGATTTATGGAGCTCCGATCTTACTCTCAACCATCTTTACAATTTGACCATAGACTATATAGGCTACTGTAATATAACTGTCTTGATACGTAATGCATAGGCCTAATGCGCGGAATTCCGATGTGAGTATCCTGGGTTCGAGTCCTCGGAGTGCCACATGTATTTGTTGATTTAATTAATTGAGTTTAGATGTGAAGTTGGTTGGTGTAAGAAACATAATATATATATATACCGGGTATATATATATATATATATATATATATATATATATATATATATATATATATATATATATATATTTAGCCCCACTAGTTTTGAGATTATAAGACGTTCGACCCATTAGTTTGGCGATTTTAACACCTTTCGCCCCATTTCGTTGTCAATTTTAAGACCTTTCGTGCCATTTAAGTGTCGATTATTTCCTGATGAGCGATAGCGAGCCTGCAATTTAAAGAGAAATTTGCCTTCGGCCGGGACATTTTTATACCGAAAAATTTACAAATTTATCTTGAAGGGGGGTCTAGAGGGTGTTTTTCTAAGCTTCATGGAGGTCTAGGGAGGAAACTAGAAAAATATATGAATAAATGAATTAATAGAACAAACAAACGGTCAGTCTCCCCTTAACCCTTACAGTACCGGCGGGCGACGTCTTTTGGTTTATATTTCAATTGCATTTAGATGATTTTATGAAGCTTAGGAAGGATGTATGGTAGCTAAAAAGACTAATTGAGATAGTCTGTAATACTTTAACGGATAGACATCCTTCCTAAGCTGAACAAAACCGTCTAGTAGTTGCCAGAATATAATACAAAAAAATGTCACTGGTACTGAATGGGTTAAGGGGGGATGGTTCACTTTTTGGTCGATTTTTTCATGTATTTATTATTTTTCTAGTTTCCTCCCTAGACCTCCATCAAACTTTTAAAGACATCCATCAGATCCTTCTTCTAGATTAATTTGTACATTTTTCGGTAGAAAAATGTCCCGGCCGAAGGCCGATTCTTCCTGAATTAAAGGTTCACTATCGTTCGCCAGGAGAAAAAATTGACACCTAAATAGCACGAAAGGTCTTAATATTGACAACGAAATGGGGTGGAAGCTCTTAAAATCGACAAACTAATGGGGGAAACATCTTAAAATCTGAAAACAAATGGGGATAAACATGAAGGAGAAAAGGGACCAGAAAAACGACCCATGTCCCCTTAATAATCGGTTTTCTTGACAGTAGCCTACTGGCGGGACAATTACCACTTGCGAGTTTCGTTCTATAAGAAAGTTGAAGCTGTAGATATCGATATTTAGCAGCATTGCCAGCTAATATACGTATACGGTTGTAGTACATGCATAAATATAGGAAACCCTATTCAACATACTGTTTATTCATCAGAAACCTATATTATTATTGCATTTTCGTTTACTATAGTCTATTCGCTGTAAGTAGGCGAGAAATCATGACCTCTAACCTGTGTAACTAAAAAACGACTAGAGTAATCAATCTAATATTTCTACCAGTTGGGAAGAGTCAATCAAGGAATAGATGTGGAAATTTACAGCCAATTTGCTCTAGCCCTTTTTGAGTTACAGAGGATAAAGTTAATAATTGTTCGCCTACTTACAGCGAATAGACTATAGCTATGTTGCCGGGTTCATCTTCCTTGAAGCCTGAAACTCGCAAGTGGTCAATGGTAGTGTCTATCCTAATTATTCAGCCAGCTATTAACCCCTTCTTTACCGGACCGTCCTTTTTACTTTATTCTGGCTACTATTAGACGATTTTATTCAGTTTAAATAGGGTCTCCAGCAATTAACAGGCTCGGAACTATATCTCTCTTAACCCTTTTTGCTACCTCAGATTTTTCTTAAATTGCACACATTGTCTAAATATAACAAAAATATAATTGAAAAAACGCCGTCGGTACAGAAGGGGTTAACTCTTTTCTGCTTTCTGGCCATTATTAGACATTTTTATTCAGAATAGGAAGGGTATGTGGAAGTTAGAGGGTTAATTGAGATGGTTTCTACCCTTATCAATCCCACAGATCCTTCCTAAGCTGAATACAATCGTCCAATGTTAACCAAAATAAGCTGTCAAAATGTGGCATAATCCTCAAGGGATTAATTATGCAAACTTGGCGTTAAGGGGAGGCAGACTGTTTTTCTGGACCCCCTTCTCCCTAATGTTTAGCCCCACTAGTTTTGAAATTATAAGACGTTCGGCCCATTAGTTTGGCGATTGTAGTACCTTTCGCCCCATTTCGTTGTCAATTTAGGTGTCGATTATTTCCTGGCGAGCGATAGCGATCCTGCAATTTTAAGAGGAATTGGCCTTCGGCCGGGACGTTTTTCTACCGAAAAATGTACAAATTTATTTTGAAGGGGTGTCTAGGCGGTGTTTTTCGAAGCTTGATGGAGGTCTAGGGAGGAAACTAAAAAGATATATGAATTCATGAATTAATAGACCAAACAAACGGCCAGCCTCCCCTTAACCCCTTCAGACATATATGATGCAGAGGTTGCCAGATTAACAATAAGAAATAGAGTTCTCTCACTCTTATAATTACCTCTCCAAAATTAGTTTTCTGCCCACATCTAACTCAAAGACAACTGCAGAGGTTGAAGTAACTAAAATAAAGGTTTGTAAAAAACCCTGATGGTAATAAAGGCTTTAAAGTATCCCTAATAGGCTCAAAATTGCGTCATATGTCGGAGAGGGTTAATATAGTGAAGAGACACAAAATGTTCTTATTTCCTACTAATTATCAAGAAACTGGCTGGTAAGAGATTAAACTTTCCGCCAGGTTAAGCCTTTGAAGATTATGACGTATTTTGACAGTTCATTCTGGCTGTCATTGGACGATTTCATACAGCTTAGGAAGGATCTGTGGTGAATATAAAGGTAAATACTATCTCAATTAATTAACCCTCTGACTTCCATATACCCTTCCTAATCTGAATAAAATCATCTTATAATAGCCAGAACACAGAAAAGAAATGCGTAATCGGATATTGGAGGGGATAACAAAATAGTGAAGATAAAATTGAATGGATAAAGTTTGTCAGGGAGAATGCTTAAATATTTAGGACTTTGTCAACCCTTTCAGCATACGAGGACTCATGAATAGAACAAAAAGGAAAACACACAGATTGAAATAATAGAAGCAATTATGAACACGAAAAGAAAATAAGAAAAGAAATAACGGAGGGTGGGTAATATAAGAAAACAAAACATATAAATAAACTAAGAAGAACAAATGGACAAGAGAGGGAAAAAGTTAACCCCTTCCTTACCGGTGATGTGCTTTTCATTATATTCTGGCAACTATTAGACTATTTTGTTCAGCTTACGAAAGATTTCTACTCAATAAAAGGCTACAGGCTGTCTCAGTTAATATTTTTAGCTACCATATATCCTTCCTAAGCTTCGTAAAATCGTCTAATTGTAGCTGAAATCAAACAACAAAGACGTCGCCGGTACAGAAGGGGTTAATACAATATAATGAAGGAAAAGAGCTGACAGATAGGGAAGATAAAGAAGAATACATATAGTACTGGAGCAGTTTATATAAAAAGCATGACAATGATATAAATGAAGTATGGAGCAGATAATATGATTTAAGTTTTTTTTTCTTCTATGTGTATGAAGGAGACAAAAGGCAGACTACCTGTAATGAGTGTCTCCCCCAAAGCCGAGAGAGTGACAGAGCCAAATTCAAGGGACGTTGGGGTCAAAATGCTTGGACACACAAAGTTTAAAGCAGTCTAAGTCATACGATGAAGGAAAGATTGATTGAGGCAGAGAGTTCCAGAGTTCTCTTGTTTAGTAGAAGAAAGATTGAGATAATTTGCCAATTCTTGAGTTTTAGAGCTGAACAGAATAGGAGTGGGGCTGTGTTGAAAGGCGGGTGCCTTGCACTCGCCACAAGGGAAGGAGTATACACTGAGAGAGCTCTGAAGAACACTGATTGTTGTAATAGCAATAGAAGAGTGAAATAGATGCAACATTGCGGTGTGTAGAAAGAGATTGTAGGGAACTAGTAAGAGGAAGTGAGTTGATGAGGCGAAATGCTTTTGATTCTACTCTTTCGAGACGTACAATATGGGTAGAACCTCCCCACACATGCAAAAAATACTCGATACATGGGCACACTGCGCCCCTATACAGAACAAAAAAACTGTGCGGGTTTGAAGAACCCATGGAGACGGTTGCAAGCACACCCAACTTCTGGGAAGCCGTCTTAGTTAAAGTGATAATATGATATTTCCATGATAGGTCAGATGAAAAAGATAAACCAAGAATACTGAGCGATAATTAAGGATTGATTTGTGTATTGTTGAAGAATAATTGATAAGTCTTGTGAAAGATTACGATGGTTAGTTAAAATTTATGAAAAACACGACAAAAGGGAGGCGCCGTTGCAAAGGCATAGCTTCCCGACGAGCAACTGAACTGAACTGATATATTAGTTACATTCTGAGAGTGATATCAATATTAAAAGTTACATACAATTATAGTGATGTTCGTAATATATGTAAGGTGACGGAAAACAGAGAAAAATATACAGTTTGAACTTTGATCGCGCTTGTCAACATTTTGAGAGTTAGTTGAATAGTTGCGTCTGTTGCGAACTCCGAGAAGTGTCGACGTACTTCATTCGCGCGGCTCTATCTAAGGTTAATATAGTTTGTTATAAGATTAATATCGTGATATCTTGTCTCGTCGAGGCTCTGTATTAGGTTAATATTGTTTGTTATAGGATTAATATCGTGATATCTTGTCTCGTTATAGTGTAGCCTAGGCCTAGCCTATAGGCTAGCCTAGTGATTAATTGGTGTAGGCCTAGTGAGTAGTGACTAGTGTCCCAACATAATAATATAGTCCTAGGCCTATCTCGATAACCTATAGACTAGCCTAGACTAGGCCTAGGCCTATTATAATTCAACCACATTGTTTAGCAATCCTAGGACCTAGGATAAATTAGGGATATGACACCTCCAACCCAGAAGGGCATAAATTATGGCAGGGAAAGCCTTAAGGCTTTTGGTTTAATGTTATTTTAATACCACGAATTTTGTTGATATATTTGAAGATAAATAATGAATCTATATGCTCTAAAGATCATAAGAAAATTTGTTTTAACCCTCGGCAAAACCTAGGCCTAATAAAAAAGTATGGTACTAAAATGTTTTTTTCGTAACAAGGTTGTTAATACGGTACTTTCAGTCATCGATAGCTCTAAAGATCATATGAAAATGTGGTAAATCCTCTGAAAAACTTAATATAAAAGTATGGTACTAAAATTTAATTTTCGTAACAAGGTTGTCAATACGGTACTTTCCCGTTATCAATGTACAATCAAGCTGAAGATTGCAGAGTAAACACCATAGACTTCATCGACTTTTCTTTCACCTTCGTATAATCGACAGCCAATTATTCCTTCTTTTTTATTAAGTACTCAACCAGCGGGGGTGTGGGGGCGGCAGCCCCCACCCATAATACTAGGTTAGGTTAGGTAAGGTTGTTAGGTTAGGCTAATGTCTTTTCAAATCACTATCGGGAGCGAGTATGTCTCAACATCGATCGATAGGCCTAATGGGGAAAATAGGTTTTCCCGAGATTTCTAATTAATTACAAACACTATATATTAATGCAAATGACCAAGTTTGTTTATAAAAAACACTCGGAAAATTCGTGGTATTAAAATAACATTTTTCCAGGCTTTTTTTATAGGTGATTATATAGCCTAATCACAAATTCAAAATCGGATATAATTATCACAACTGTTTTTTACCATAAATATAAAATATTTTGTCATAAACATGGCTTTCCCCCCTCCTCTCGAGTTCACATTGGAAGACTGTTGAGTAAAATGGGTATTCGAGCAGGTGCTAGGGTGGGGGTAGGAAAGGTTTGGGACAAAAATCTGCATTCGTTGGTCTAAAGGAACTAAGAAAAAATTGATCAGAAACAGAAAGTCCTCTTATCGCCTGAAAAATGTAATAGCCTAATAGGCCTAAGCAGGCTAAGCCTAGGCCTACAAATGTTGAAAAATATGGATTTTTTTTATTTTAACCAAATTTTACCACAAATTTTCCGAGTGTTTTTTATAAACAAAATTGGTCATTTGCATCAATATACAGTATAGTGTTTGTAATTAATTAGAAATCTTGGGAAAACCTATTTTCCCCATTAGGCCTATCGATCGATGTTGAGGCACACTCGCTCCCCGATAGTGAATTGAAAAGACATTAGCCTAACCTAACAACCTTACCTAACCTAACCTAGTATTATGGGTGGGGGCTGCCGCCTCCACACCCCCGCTGGTTGAGTACTTAATAAAAAAGAAAGAAAAATTGGCTGTCGATTATACGAAAGTGAAAGAAAAGTCGATGAAGTCTATGGTGTTTACTCTGCAATCTTCAGCTTGATTGTACATTGATAACGGGAAAGTACCGTATTGACAACCTTTTTACGAAAATTAAATTTTAGTACCATACTTTTATATTAGGTTTTTCCGAGGATTTAACACATTTTCATATGATCTTTAGAGCTATCGATGACTGAAAGTACCGTATTCAATTCGCGTATTGACAACCTTGTTACGAAAAAAACCCATTTTAGTACCATACTTTTTTATTAGGTTTTGCCGAGGGTTAAAACAAATTTTCTTATGATCTTTAGAGCATATAGATTCATTATTTATCTTCAAATAGGCCTATATCAACAAAATTTGTGGTATTAAAATAACATTAAACCAAAAATATTTGTCCTCTCCAAAATGTGAGAACAATATACACCTAACATCACACAAAACTGCTAAAAGTTATACTGGGACCCTTATGTACCCCAAAATTATTATAACCGATTTCCGTAAAGAATGTAACGCTCCCTTGCCCAATCTTCGTCACAAGGAAGATGCGCTCTTTCCCGACACATCTCAAAATCGTGTTTGCGAGAAAAATACCCTTCCGGACCTTCCCCCTCCGCCTCCAAAGACTAGTAAAAATTCTAGGTTTATTCTAATTCCAAAAATCATACTTCATGATATTGGTAAAAAATTTAACCAAGACCCGTACCAAAATATGTCTAGTTTTAAATACCCTTCGTCTCCAGTTTACACGCGAAAACGAAAATTTGAGGATGACCATCAATCTTTCCCTAGCAAGAAAAAGTTTAGGCCTATTCCTAAAAACTTAAATAAATCGTCTGTCGAGGAGTGTAAGAAAAGTCTGGATACTTTTCTATCTGAGTATTTTGAATTGTCAATATGCTTCTTGGGATAGAATAATTACCGATGACTTCTATAACGAGTACGATGATTACTGCTCAACCAATGGTCTTTCGATCGGGTCACGAATAATTACTGGAAAGCTTTTGGCTAAATTAGGAATCCGTGCTGGAGCCAGAGTTGGTGGGATAAAAAAAGGCCAAAAATTTGTTTTTGTTGGTCTCCGTCGAAGCGTGGACCCGCCTCTGGATCCTCTGCCTGGTTTACCGTTCACGGATTTCCCGCTACTCTGTACTCCACTGCCTCCTCTACCTTCACTGCTCCCAGAAGATGATTCGCTGGGAGCAAATACAGCTTTTTTTAAGCATTTTGACAAGGGATTTACTTTATGGATAACCAATAGCTGGAAAAAATAAGTTTATTGTTTTACGGTGCCAGGATGTAACACAGCACCCCATACCATTGGACACATCCTAGACTGCATTTCACACAATCACTTACACCAACAACATAATCTACACGCCTTGAGAGCTCTGTGGGAAAGCCCGACCGTTGCCATGGCCTTCCTTAAATTACCAACTCACCTAAACTTCGTTAGATGCTGACATAGTCTCCCGAAAATATACTCCCTGGCCGGAAATTGAACTTGGGACCCTTAGGACTATGAGGCAGGCACTTTACCAGTTAGACCAATAGAGATATCTTTCTTGGTCTAACTGGTAGAGTGTCTGCCTCATAGCCTAAGGGTCGCAGGTTCAATCCCAGCCCATGGCATATTTTCGGGAGGCTATTTCAGCATCTAACGAAGTTTAGGTGTGTTGGTAAAATTGTTAAGATGGTTGAGAGTAAGATCGGAGCTCCATAAATCCTCTTTCGGGTATGGTGTAAAAACCTATTCCTACCATTTGGCAAAATGGTCTCAGAAGTGGCAGCTGGGCTTCAATGCAGCAAAGTGTAAGATACTCCACATAGGACATTCAAACACAAGGCAGACATATGAAATGAACTCTATAATACTGGAAGATACCAAAGAGGAAAAGGACCTAGGAGTCATCATTGATGAGGAGCTAAAATTTCATCATCACATAAATCAAGCAGTTAGCAAAGCCTCAAGGATGCTAGGACTTGTCAGGGCCACCTTTGCTTGTCTAGACCAATCTACAATCCCCAGACTGTTCACCATCATGGAGTATGGAAACATCATCTGGCATCCAAGATTTAGAGGAGACAAGCTAGAAATAGAAAAGGTACAAAGAAGAGCCACCAAGCTGGTCCCATGATTAAGAGATTTACCATATGAAAAACGACTCTAGACCCTGAACTTGCCATTGCTGGAGTATCGTAGGAAGAGAGGGGACATGCTCCAGGTTTACAAGATACTAAATGATATGGACAGGCTTGATCCAGGGAAATTCTTCACCATCATTCAAGATGCATCCACTCGAGGCCCGAGGGAACGGCCAGAAAATCTATAAGGAGAATTAAAGACTTTGTGTCCGACAAAATGTATTCAGCCAGCGACCAGGGAAAACAACATGCAATTCAATGAGGAAAAATTCCAATTAATACGGTACGGAGATAATAATGGTGTTAAAGAAATTACAAATTACTTAACAGAATCTAACCACATAATAGAACGGAAAGACAGTGTGAAAGACCTTGGGGTATTAATGTCTGAAAATATGGGTTTCAAAGTACATAACCAGGTCAAAGTGGCGGCTGCGAAACGTCTAACGAGTTGGATTCTGCGTACTTTTAAAACACGCGGTGAATTGCCTATGATAACGCTCTTCAAATCTCTAGTGCTACCGCGGCTTGAATACTGTAGCGTATTAACATCCCCATACAAAGCAGGTGAAATAAATGACATAGAGAGTGTACAAAGAAATTTCACTTCGCATATAAGTTCGATAAAACATCTACACTATTGGGAGCGTTTAAGAGCACTGAATCTGTACTCACTGGAACGTAGAAGAGAACGTTACCTAATAATATACACGTGGAAAATCGCAGAGGGTTTAGTACCAAACCTACATACTCCGATAGTCATGAAATTCAGTGATAGGAGAGGCTGGGAATGCGAAATCCCCCGGATGAATAACAGGGGTGCTATGGGCTCTCTGCGAGAGGGCTGGTTATCACACAGAGGCCCACGTCTCTTCAACAAACTCCCACGGCGAGTAAGAGACATGAGGGACATCTCGTTAGACAACTTCAAGAGAGCCCTAGATGTCGAACTGCAAAAAGTGCCAGACGAGCCCATCCTCGCAAGGGAGCGAGCTGTCGCTTCAAACAGTCTACTGCACCAAATCACCACCCATAACGAGGGGCGTCGCGCTCCTTGGTGCCGCTAGAAGAGTGGCGAACACATCAAAAGGTATCAAAAGGTAAGGTATAGTCCTGAAATTCCCTACCAGCTTCTGTTGTTGACAGCCCCACTTTCAACATTTTCAAGACCAACCTGGACAAGCACTGGCAGAGGATAAGATATATGCTTCCATAATAGGCCAATAAAGTATAACCCCTAAAAATTTGTGTTTGTTACCTACATATACAGTACTGTACTTCTGTAAACTTGTAAGATAGGCTACCTCGTAATGAGGAAGCAGTAAGGAAAGTATAAGATGACCATAAAATTTAGACCAGAATTATAAACAGGCATTATGCCTCATCTATTCTGTATATTTAGTATCTTAGTATCTATACGCCCATAGAATAACACAATCGGTCAAAGAGTTTCAGGAGTCAGGTCACTGGCCACCATTTGGTTCTCGTTATTTCTGTTAAGCACTCCATGCTGTGAAAGCAGTTACAAAGATGACAGATATTTTAAGAGAGGTATGAGTAATTGTATGAGCAGCATTAGTTAATAATTAAGTGTAGAAATAATGGCAAGCTATAGAATAACGCACTGCGAAAGTGAAAATCAATATGGAATATTTTGATACGTTAGCCGTATGTTCTTGCACAAAAATACTGATACTGTACCTTTTTTACCGTTAGGCCTGTTAGGGCCGGTACCATTAGTATTGCCATATGAATTGAGCTGCCAATACGTATTTATTTATGATTAACAAGACTAAATTATGACTAATTGTATTGAAAGATACTTAAGGATAGAAAAAGTTTACACTCGTACAGTAGGCTATGATATAAATATCAAATACTGTACTCACTTTACATTACAGTACAGTACTTCATCATGTGCAAAATATATCAAGGTAAGCTAGGTAAAGGTAATATCAAAACAGGAATTAGGTGGTTACACAGGGGCATCGTTTTGTCTTCAAAAGTGGAGAGGACAATCAGCATCATACAATATTGTGATAATTGTAGGAAGGGGTCCGGGGGCATAGCCCCCCCGGATGCCGGTGGAGCATTTTTGGGCAAGAATGTAGTTACCGGGTGTACCGCCCGTCTTGTTTACACTATGCGGACGCTCACCATCATGTTCCCGTCTATTTTGACTGCCTTTGGATACAAAAATACATTACCCTTACCAAACAACCTTACCTAACCTAACCTAAAGGTTAGGCTTTTTAGTTAGGTTAAGTATTTATAGATGATTTATGTTGTATGTCGGTAGTGGTACACCCGGTAACTACATCCATCCCCATTTTTGTTATATGAAGGTAAATATATGCCCAATGCAAGCACATTTTATTGTAAAAGGTCCTAAAAAGAAGACTATTTTTCAATCCTTGATATATAATATCGATATATTCAAATGAAATCGAAAGTAACAATTTTTTACCTGCAATAAATGCCAACACAGGTCAGGTGAAGGAATTGAGCGATAAGCCTTTACAACGGCGCCTCGTATCTACATTCTACTTTTCCTATTTTTCTGAAGAGTGTTGAGAGGGGATGCTGTTGGAGTGACTTTGTTTTGTGTGTTATTAGTCTGTATGTCACAAAAAACGTTCTGAAGCATTCGAAAATGCAAAGAATATTTAAATAATATGATGAATGATGCTCGTCAAAATTGTCATTATGGCATTTGTTGGTTGCTCTTTGGGATAATTGGTCAGATATTGTCAATAATAATTATGAATATTTTAATCTAGAAAAGTGTGTGTGTGTGTGTGTGTGTGGTGGTGGGGGGGGGGGGAGACAAACGATACTCTTCTCGCAGCCAAATAGGAACACCATAGACCGGACTGCCTGGAATGCCGTCATTAGGTGAACAAAAGCAATCACATACTCAACAATGTGTAGATTCCATGTATGTACCGGTATGTATGTATGTATGTATAGGCTATAGGAAGAGGTAAATTTACAGTACCGGTACTTCTTATCCTCGGGGAAACTCCTTTGGGGATACTATACCTGCAGATTAATGCTTACCTGTACTGTATAGCCCTCCTACAGACTTCAAGAATGTAGCCTATTAGACAGTCATGAAAGAAATTTGTTTAGAAAGAAAGATAAACAAAAAATTGACTTCTGGTACAGTAATATAGGCTAATATCTTACCTTAGGAGGAAAATTATGGCTGTTATATAATTACTTTCCAAAATTTGTAATTTGATACAATTATAGAATATACTGGTATGTGCAGTTAACATTATATACCGGTATACAGTATTATAATATGTAAACCGTTAGGTTATTGATGACTTTAATCCACTTTTTAAAGTATCATATTATGTTTATATCTTATTTTTCAGAGCACACAGCTGGTCGTTTCAACTAGATTCTCAAGGTCTTCAGTTACCCCCGGGAGCCAGCCAAGGCGTGATCCGCTCTACGGCTGAGGTCCGGGAACAAAACATAGGCATGCCTTCATCCTCCTCATCCTCATTACGCATCCCAGGCCTCTCTAAACCCCACACACCCCACACCCCTCACCCGCATTCTGCCATCCCCGTCATCACCAGTAGCTTCCCGTTTAGTGAGAGCAACACAAATGGCGGGTCCCAGGGCTCCGGGGATCTGTCTGGCGGGTCCCAGGGGCCTTTAAATCTGTCCACGGCGGCCATCGGAGGGCTGCTGTCGTCCCTCCTCTCTCCAGCTCCCTCTCATCCATCCATGTCATCGCTCAACTCATCCAGAGAGGAACTGAAAAATGAGGGGATGATTAGCGAGTGCCACATGTCTTCATACTCTCACGCCCCGTCACCACACATGCAATCGTCGCACCACGCCTCCCCACACCTTCAGTCTCCACACCTACAGGGTGGCCCCATAGCACCGCAAGGTCTAGGTGGCCACAGGTGTATGGGCTCCTCCCCCTGCCTGTCTTCCATTTCCACAGCCTAACTCGGAACACCAGTGGCCCACGAATGTCTGGTCTATATTCATGTCCGGCGTCTGAATTCACTTCCTTCTGCCGAACGGACATATAACGGCGGCGAGAATGAGTGAAGAGTTAGGGCAGATAGAACGAACACATCAGCATCGATACGCACCTCACGGACTCCACATAACCAAGATCTATCATTAAGGCATTTCCCACACACCAAGTTACTATCAAATATACTTCCAGCCCGTCTTGGTGCACCAAGAGACAGTAATGGTGGTTATGCCCCCAGACCACCCTTTCTATGTTCATGGAAAAGGTACGGTATATACTATATATATTTTTTTTATTTTTTACTACTGTAAAACTTAATGAAGGTACGGGTAAAAATTCTGTCTTGTTTTCATAGTAGGCTACTACGAATTTAACTTTTTTTTATACTGTTTCTACATAATGAGTTTTGTTCATATATTTTATTTGATCTTAAGTGATGCAGATAGTTATTTCTGAATAAATTCTTAGAATGATAGTCTTAGTCGATAATATACTGCAATCAAAATATGTACTGTACAGTAATTTACATACAAATTATGCAAAGCTTGAGAATTATTATATAAGTTTATTATGTGTTGCCCCCCCTGATACTACTCTCCTTGACGCGGTTGGGGGGTTTCGGGGCCGGCGACTGGAGCTTGATGGGGGATGGTTGTGGTACTTACCCTTCCTATCTCCCCTCGAGCTTTCGTCCTCAGCTTGACTAATTTTGAGTACTGTAGTTTTTCATTCCTCATTCTATGTTTTTCCCCTTCTATTCTTATTCTGTCCCATTTGGCTGTCCTCAGGCAGCCTATATCTCATGTCTCCCTGGCCTGGCTAGGTAGCAGACTCCTGACCTGATTTGTCTCTTCGGTTGCTGATGTGGCCGGACTGACTTGATTCCCTTCGGTAATGCATGTTTTGCTTCTCGATGTGATTTTTTCTACCTTCGACCTGATCTTTCATTCTTCGCCCTGATCACTTCTTGGTTGGTGTTGCAGTGTAGCAGTTCTTGCCTCATCCTTCGGCCCTGCCCTATAAGAGCTCATGTGGTCCGGGTGAAATGGCGAGAAATGTCTGCGTGTCTTCACCTTCCTCGATTTGTTCCCCTACTGCCCTTTCCGATCTATCTTGACTCGTTTAGTTATATATCTTGATTGAATCCTTCGGGCCAGCCCTATGAGAGTTCTTTTGTAGAGCTCAGTGGTCTGGTTAAACTAATATTAAAAAAAAAAAAAAAAAATTATGTGTTGCGAAGTTGATACCGAGGATTACGAACATTCGCAGTATATTCAAGTCTTTCATGATTTAGGATAGGAAATAATATACCAGGCAATTGGATGCAATTTGCCGGTTATCCGGTTTATGTTCGATATAGTTACTTGCAGTTTTTAACGCCATGCACTCCCTTGATTGACAGGGCTAGGGTATGCCCTTGTTACAGGGACTTTACTGGACGTCACATTTGCTACGAATCGCTAGACCTGAGCGTCTACCAGTGGCATAAGGTGGGCTCGAACTGCGGACTGACTCTCTCTCTCTCTCTCTCTCTCTCTCTCTCTCTCTCTCTCTCTCTCTCTCTCTCTCTCTCTCTCTCTCTCTCTCTCCTCTCTCTCTCTCTCTCTTCCTCTCTCCTCTCTCTCTTCTCTCTCTCTCTCTCTCTCTCTCTCTCTCTCTCTCTCTCTCTCTCTCTCTCTCTCTCTCTCTCTCTCTCTCTCTCTCTCTCTCTCTCTCTCTCTCTCTCTCTCTCTCTCTCTCTCTCTCTCTCTCCTCTCTCCTCTCTCTCTCTTCTCTCTCTCTCTCTCTCTCGACTATGCCACGGCTCATGGCAGAATACAGAATAACATTATTTTATGCTTATTAAGGCTTATGAGTGTATGTATGTATGTACAGTCGTAGTCATGCTAGAACTTGAACACCTAATGATAAAAACTAAATGTTAGTGGCTCAAACAGTTGTATCACAATATTTCTCCATACCAGTACTGTACCGGTATCTCATAACTGTACCTCTATCCTCATAATGGGGTTTGGCTCAGGATGCTGTTGTAAAAATTTGTTTTGTTCGTTCGCTCATAATTCTGCCTCCAATAAATGTTCATAAATTCCTTACTATGACTGTACTGTACTTATCATCCTTGGAGAAAGGATACTAAAGGAGGGAGTGTCAAAGCAAAACAGGGAAGCCAACTTCCCAAGCTTCGACCTTCTTGTCCCTAAATACAGTATATAATTTTTAAATTAAAATGTAAAACTTGCAAACTGAACAAACCAAAACTGGGACGATACAAGATAAAGGTAAAATAACTTCTCAAAATTGCTATTTGGAAATATAATAAAAGAAATAAAAGAGTTAGAGCTACAAATCATAAAGCATTGTGTATCTTAAATATGTTAACATATTTTCATAGCCTGTAATTATTTTTGCTTTCATACAATATACTGTATGTGAGACACTATGGTCATTGTTAGCCAGATTTGCCAGTACCTGCTAGTCCTTTTTCTAGCTCCGCGCTCGCATAAGGTACGCTCTACCTAACTATCCCTACCCTCATTTAATCTTGTTATGATCTCTGTTTTTCAGGTTGGTGTAGTACATACATACATACATAAAATGTTAAGACTGAGTGCTCCACACATACGTGCAGTTTCAGTCTCTTGTCCTAATTGCGGTGTTCCAGGCATCCCTGTTAAGGGCTGCTTCACTTGTCAAGTTTTTGGATCTGAGATCGGCACGTATAGTCCGATCCCAGGTCTTCTTCGGTCCACCCCTTAGTGCAGCTCCCTCCACAATCACAGACCTGCGTTTTTTGTGTGCCCTGACCTGACAGCAGACAGATACAATTTGCCGTGCCAACAGTTACAGGACGGTGATGTCGGCTTGCCGCCCTACCATCCAGCGACCACACAGACGCCCATCCCAGTCGTTACTCCAGACCTCACCGATGCCATGAAGAGGTGAGCAGTATGGGAGGGGAAGGAAAATCAGTGTTGAGGGAGTTAATTAATTTTATACGAAGCTTTTTATCTATCCCACTTCACCACACTGTCACCCACTGTCACTGTGGTGATGGGCTGGTCTATCAGAGTGCGAGCTGAGCGTTCTCTGCCATACCCATAGCTTACTCTGACTGTTCCTTTTACTTATATATTTTATAGATCTCGAGTGACGGCATCTCTTCCGTGGATTGACCTCCCTACTGCCAACCTAGACTGAGATTGGCAGATTGGAATCCAAAACGTCACACTTTTCCTTTGCCCCTCAACTTTCCCTTCATAATTGCTGGGGGGAACAGGGCCTTGGGTGGGGCTTTGGTTTCCCGGGCGTTTCCGCACCTGCCTCAGCTCCTCGCTTTGGAGTGGCTTCGGTCACCTGGGCTATATTAATGGTAAGCAGGGAGGGTTCTGTGGGGCGCTCGGTTATGGCCTTGCTCGGGACCTTGGGGCTGCTCGGTCAGACGTCAACAACAAACAATCACACTGTCACCTATCTCTGTCGTTACTCCAGAGTCCAGATATCTCTGATGTTATGAAGAGGTGAGGGTGGCTGCAGTATGAGGATGAATACCCTTTGTTTTTCATATTCTGTCTAACAGTAGATGATTTTATACAGCTTTAGAAGGGAAAACTAGCTCTTTGAACTCTTTCATATAAAAAGTTCTAAAGAAAATTTCCAAATTGAGTATAACTTACACCTTTACACAAACTAGTCTGTTAATCTTTTGATTCAATAAATATCAGCTATTTGCATAAGACTTGAAATCTATTAAAAAAACGTGGACCAACATTTGTAAATGGCCTAGGCTCATGAAATCTATTAAAAAAAACGTGGACCAACATTTGTAAATGGCCTAGGCTTGTTCATCCTAGGCTCTAAGCATGCAAAGATGATAAATGTTATCACTGCTATGAAAGAGTGCTGGATTTCTCTTAAACTGTACCAGTAAAATGCTTTAAACCTCATATTTTTTTTTCCCTAGGTTTGACTTCAATGACGACCCGGTAGATGGGGGTCCTGGCGCATATTCTGCACCTCCCAGCGCCACCTTCCTTCCCCCACACCCACCGCACAATCTTCCTCTCTTCCCCAGCATCCCCCTCCAAGATGCACAGGCGGGGGCCAGGGGGGCCTGAAGGGGGTGAGGGCAACCGGCCACGGAGACCCATGAACGGATTTATGTTGTTTGCCAAGCTGATCCAACAATATCCTGGCAAAGACAATAGGTACAGTAACATGGCTTGCCTTATACAGTACCCATTTCTTACTAATTTACTGGTACTTCTTGTTTATTAATACAAATTATCAGCTCTGTCAAATGTAATCCATACCTAGGTATTGTATATAATCCTCTTATGGTTCGTTTCCAAGGCCAAAGGCTGCTTCTGAAGTAATTTTTATTATGAGGCAGCCCAGAGCAGGGCTACCTGGAATGCTGCCATTAGGACATGTAACTGAACTGCACTCCATTTGGACCACTTGGTTATTAATATTATACTGTATATATGGTGAGTGGGGTGGATGGTGGCACTGCTATGAACAGTGGTACCGGTATCTAGCCCAAGGGTGTTTGCAGTAATTTGATCCAGTGTGGTGTGTGAGAAGGTTGGATACGTAAAAGGTGTAATGGTTTGCATGGTAGACCGGGGTGTGTGACTGAGTATTGAAATGACGGGTCTCAAGACAAGCCATCCAAGAAACAGTTGCAGAATAGCCAGTCTGCAACTCCAAGAGAGCAACAGGAGAAGACAAAAGAAATACAAGAGCCACCTCTGTTTTCCCATGCTCTGGCCAAAGCACAAATACCAAAGCGACCCCTGTTTCCCCGTTTTCTACGACAACAGGCACAGGTATGGGAAGTCCTCCCAACTAATTAGCCACCTGCTCGAGTAACGCCCCCCCCCCCCCCCCCCCCCCAAGCCCTCACAGCCAATCACCGCATAGCATTTCCTCAGGCCCTGGATCTTGCTTATAATGAAGAGATGATTATGCAAATAAAACATCAATGGCCCAAAGTCTACAGATACAAATGGATGTAGACAGGAGGACAGGATGATGGATCGGGAGATATAATAAACCTCTACCAAGAACAACTATGAGGCGAGCTATAACAATGTTTGCTTAGGAATGTAGCTCATGGATGAGTCCGCACACATCCCATTTCTCCATTATTTGACTAAATAACTAGCCCTTAAGTAATTAATAAACTACCTACCATATATGTATCAATGTAAACAGCCACTATGTATACCTACGATAAGTAATTACCTCACAACTTCATCACAACCATTTCCCAATATCCCTCTGAGTTTGAAACCCTGTAAACGAGTCATGGCAAAAGTTGCACATTACCTCAAATAAATTGTGGAAAAGTATGCAAACTACACGAACAATACTATTCAACCCCTACCCAGGAACCGAGTAGCTAATTAACAGTGTAGCTTGTACCAGCTTGCCCCTGCCCTGCCCGGAGAGTGTGCTTACCTGAAGTGCCCCTGAAGTCCTGTTCGAGCCACGCCCTACCCACCTGAAGTGCTGCTCGGGTGACGCCCTACACCCCGGAAGTGCTGCACCTCGGACCTACGACCTACGTTGGCCAGACCTGCACTCTCTTCCCCTGCCCTCCAAATATTCCCCAAGTGTTCTGTGTGTTATTGTTGTAAAGGTAAAGTAATGGTGACAGGTCAGTTGAACCAGTGACCATTTTAACCAGTAGGTTAGGTTAGGTTAGGTTACTGGTTACTGGTTAAAATGGTCACTGGTTGAAATGGTCACTGGTTGAAGTGGTCACTGGTTGAAGTGGCCACTGGTTGAGTTAGCACTGGTTAAAGTGGCACTGGTTCAACTGACATGGAACCTAAAGTAAGATATGTGATCCGTGTTGTGCTAATTACCTCTGAGATCTGTGCCCAAGATCCTTAATTGCATTCTGTGTTAATCCTTCTGAACCTTACATACCATCTGTGTTAAAACTGTGTATAAGTCTTAAACCTGTTATTTGATTAATTTTCTACAGAACGTCTTACGCATAAGTTATATAGTTGTGTTCAGTTATTCATTTTGCCACACGCTCACAGATCTGTCTATATATGTATTTTGTGAGTTAAGGTCGAAGTGTATTTCGTGATTTGATTTCCATACCTAACTGACTTTACCTAGAACCTACGCCCATTTTTATAACTAATTTACCTTAACATACTTAATTTTTATCCCTCTAATCATCCCTGTGAAAACCTAATTCCCCCAGCTTCCCTGATTACGTTCGATTACATAATCAACCTTGAAATTATTTTATGAATTCGTATTAACGTTCATTTGATTACTGATTAAAATGTAAAACTTGCACACTAAACAAACCAAAATTGGGACAAGGACAATATAAAGTCAAATTAAATTATCAAAATCGTTATGTGGAAACAACGCTTACTAAAATGAAAATTATTAAATAAAAGAACACAATCCACCACATAGGGTGTACATTACTACATGAGCAAGTTAATCTGTTTCCCAAGCAAACTAATCGCACATATAACAACGCACTATGTAAGTAATTCTGACTCTTCATGTTCAGGAAGTCCAGCATTGCATAGATTCTGTTACCCCCCAGGGGGTAAGGGGGCCTTCATCTAATGGTGGAGGAAAAAAAGAATATGCCTCACGCATCCTACTGCGTGTCGTACAAGGCGACTAATAGGGGGGATGGCAATAGACTTGTGGACCAACAGCCATTACTATGCAATAAAGTCTTGCTGTTGTTGTTGTTGCTGTTCCCCAAGCTGCCTGGCCGAACAGCCCCAAGGCCCTGAGCAAGGCCAAGGCCATAACCGAGCGCCCCCACAGAACCCTCCCTGCCGACTGCAATAAAGCCTGGGTGACCGAAGCCACTCCATGGCGGGGAGCTGAGGAGGGTGCGGAAACGTCCGGGAAACCAAAGCCCTACTCAGGGCCCTGTGCCCCTCAGAAAATTATGAAGAGAAAGTTGAGGGGCAAAGGAAACATGTGACGCTTTGGCTTCCAATCTTGGTAGATTGGGAGGTCAATCCACGGAAGAGACGCCGTCACTTGAGATCTAGAAAATATATAAGTAAAAGGAAAAGTCAGAGTAAGCTATGAGTATGGCTGAGATTGCTCAGTTCTCACTCTGATAGACCAGCCCATCACCACTTTAAAAGTAATAAAGTAAAGTAATAAAGCAATAAAGTCTTTATCTTAGCACTGTCTTGGTATGTGTATGTGTCTTTTGGTATGTGTCTATTGAGTGTTCCACACTGAGTGTGGAACACTCAGTCTTAAAATTTTATGTATGTGTATGTATGTATGGCACTGCCGAGGCTGGTGGGGTGCGGATAGGTGCCACAGGGGACTGAATCTTACCTGGGCGCTGTTTGGCACCACACCTGTGTTGGCAACAGTGTTTGCATGTTGGAAATGTTGGGGCAGGACTTTATTGTTTTGTAGGTAGTAGGGGTAGGCAGCCCCGCCCAGGGAAGTACTACCGCCAAGGTTTCGGGAGACTCAGGGAATAGCCTGAATTCCATTTTCTCTCCCAGGCCTTGGTAGCTGGATACATATCTTTCTGCCTCACACATCTGGGGTATCAGGAAAACCCTCTTTATATAACATACACATCCAACTTCACGACATTGCCCTACATCGCTATCCTCTATCCATAAAATACTACTCTTCCCACTACATATCATACATGTAACACCATACACTTACCTTATAAATATGGCAGTACAATTGTTAAGAGCAAACCTGGTGGTCCCTCGGATATCCACCCCCGGCAGGGTTGGGTTATTGACACAGGGCCCTCCCGGTCATCATCATGCGACTGTGTCAAGAGCATTGCAACGTCCCAAAGCTGCTTGTCAGTACAGCTATTTCTTTAGTAATATAAGGGGACTTCACTCTAACATCAATTCTGTACACCAATTTCTTCAAGCAGAATCCCCTACTCTCCTTTTTTTGACAGAGACTCAAGTAACATCCACATCTGACACATCTAGATTTAATTTTCCAGGTTATCAACTGCTCCAAAATTTCAGACCTAAAGGTGGTGTATGTTGCTTCGCAAAATCTGAAATTGCCCTGGAGGAGGTTACTAGTTTCAATTGTCCCTATTTTGATTATTCTATATACAAATTAATTTCTGCTGGTAAATTTAAATACATGTGTTGCATCTACCGTTCCCCAAATACTCCTCCAGAGCAAAGTCTTTTTGATTCTCTGTCCTCACAACTCAGTGTCCTCAACTTAAATGCTTCTTCTGAAATCACTGTGTTGGGTGATTTTAATGTCCATAATGTTGAATGGCTCACTCATTCAGCCAGGACTGATGATGCTGGTCTTGAATGTGAGCTATTTGCAGACTCATTTAATCTCATTCAACTAGTCAACCAACCCACCCGTGTACCAGATAATCCTAATCATAATTCCCACCTACTGGACTTATTTTTAACAACCAATTCAGAAAATTATGATGTTACAGTGAGGTCCCCACTTGGATCTTCTGATCACTGTCTGATACAGGCCACCTGTGTATCACCTACCACACCTTCCCACTCTGAACCTGTTTTGGTGACTAAATGGCATTACGATAGGGCAGACTGGGAGGGTCTTCAAGGTTTCTTTATTGATATTCCCTGGACCTCTTTCTTTTCTAATGATGCACACTCCACCTTGAGCCACATACAAGATTTTGTAAAAATTGGAATGGAAACTTTTATTCCTCATCAAAAGTACAGTAAAAGATCTAATTCACCTAAATGGTTTGACCATAATTGTGCTAGAGTAACTGAACAAAAAGCAATAGCCTACAATGCATTCACGAGATCAAAAAACACATGAAGCCTTTAATTACTTTAGAAACATTCAGAAATCATGCCAAAACTGTATTAAACCTAACTAAATCAAACTTTCTCCATAAGCAGGCAAATAAACTTCTAAATAATCCAAATGATAACAAAATATTTTGGTCTACTCTTAACTCATTCAAATCCAACTTCACTACTGCTTCATCCATTCCACCATTAAAATCTCCGACTGGCAATCTTGTAAGTGACCCACGAGGTAAAGCTAACCTTCTTGCGGATATTTTCTCCACCAACTCAACCTTAGATGAAATAAATCAAGATGTCCCTGTACTTAATTTTAATTCGCCTGAAATTCCCTCACTTAAGATCCACACCAGACATGTCAAAACTATTTTGCAGAATCTCTCAGTAGATAAGGCTCCTGGTCCAGATGAAATTCCTCCAATAGTACTTAAGAATTGCTCCTTGGTGCTCGCTCCTGTATTGGCAAAATATTTCCGTCTGTGTACTCATACCTCATGCTTCCCAGTACCCTGGAAAGAAGCAAACATCCATCCAGTTCCTAAAAAAGGTGCCTCTTCAGATCCATCAAACTACAGACCAATAGCTATAACTTCCACTCTTGTCAAAGTTTTTGAAATTATATTAAATAATCACATAATTAAGCATCTGGAGAATAATAAATTAATCAGTGATAGGCAATATGGTTTTAGACGATGTCGATTCAACTGCAGACATTCTTTGCCTTCTTACGCATCAAATCAACCAAGCTACAGACCAACATGGTGAAACACATACAATAGCACTGGATATATCAAAGGCATTTGATAGAGTCTGGCATCAATCCTTATTGTCGAAGATGTCACACTACGGCCTTGCATCATTAGTTCCACTAATTTCTTCTTATCTTCATAACAGAAAATACGTGTAATGGTAGATGGCCTTTATTCTCAATTTCACTCAATAAATGCTGGTGTTCCCCAGGGATCAGTTTTGGCCCCAACTCTGTTCCTCATTCATATCAATGATCTCATATCTACCACTCATAATCCAATACATTCCTACGCAGATGACTCAACACTCCACAGTTCCTTCACATTTACCAATTCTTTCACCCAACCCGATCTTATAAATTCAAAAATAAACACTGCAATTTCTCTGAACCAGGACCTTTCTAGAATTAATGAATGGGGACAAGAGAATCTAGTTTCCTTTAATGCACAGAAAACCAAGTACATTCAATTTTCTAACCGACAGAATCTCACTGACTCCCATATATTTTTTAATGATGTAAATATTCCCACTTCCCCTAGTATTGACATTCTCGGTGTAACATTAACTACTAACTTGAGCTGGACACATTATGTTAGAAGCATTGCTAAGAATGCCTCTAAAAAACTGGGCTCTCAGATGGATTATTGTTCACCTCTGTGGGGTGGAAGTGGAGTGGTTGCATTGAGGCAGTTGGACAAAATTCAAAATAAAGCTATTAGATTAATCAATAACCCTGCAATCACACAGGACCTTCCTACATTAGCCATACGAAGAAATGTTGCATCCCTTGCATTATTCTACAGATATTTTCACAGCAATTGTTCCGAGGAACTTGCTTCAATTGTGCCGCCTCTCCACATCTTTCCCCGTAGAACTAGGGCAGCTGAGAGCGCCCATGAATTTACACTTTCTCCTCCACAATGCAGAACTTCTGCTTATCAGAATTCATTTATCCCCAGAGCTACTACTCTTTGGAATTCACTTCCCTCGAATTGCTTTCCACAAACTTACAATCTACAAATGTTTAAATCCAGTTGTTACAAACATTTTATGAATGGAGGATGCCTTTAGGCACATGGACCTTTTTGTTTTATCTGTGTTTTTCCTTCCTCCGTTCATTGTCTCTAAAAAAAAAAAAAAAAAAAAAAAAAAATAATCCAATACAGTAGAGTCTTCTTATGTAGCTGTCTTTTTGTAACACTGTTAAGGCTGGTGAGGTTGCAGATACTGCAGGTGCAAGTGCTGCAGGGAGACTGTCGAGTCTTGCTGAGGCATGGTTAGCATTATACCAACATCAGCCACAGTGATAACTTTGTGGGGCAGTGCTGTGGCAGGACTTTATTGTACTACAGTACAATCCAACTACTGAAAGGCAACCCCGTCTGAGCCGTTACAATGCATGTAATGGAAAAATTACGTTAAACCATTGTATTGTATTGTACTTAATTCCACATCACTTTCCATACACCTACAATTCTAGTGTATGTTCATTATAAGACTGTTAATTCATTCAGCCCTCTTAAGAATACTGATATAAGTATTTCTTCAGCATAACTTCGTCGTATGCGCCCAAATTATTTTTTTAATTAATGTTTTGTTAATTATCCTTTTACGCTTTTAATCATAAGCGTTTCCAGAGCATTCGTTAACTAACTTCATTTAGTTAATTATAATTCGCTCTCCAGTGTAATTAAATAGATTTATTCTAATAGTTCATTCATAATTATAGCCTACGCAAACTTTATATCTGAATTCCTCGGCTCGTTTCGTTATTCTTACATACGATCGTTGACGTGAATATAAGATATTCATTAGAAATTACATAATTTAGTCTACGAGCTTAACCCATGGGATCCGGGGGGCCTCATATGAATTTTGGTAAAATCAACTTCATAATTCAGTAGCTACTGATTGAGACCACCTATAGCAGTCAATGTTTTTGCAAATTGTAGAACTTTTTGTTGTCTGTAGAATGCCGTAGAGATGACGTCGCTACAACGCGTGGTTGCCGAGTTCTGATGATTATAGCGGCGATTTTTAGCCGACCATTTTGCCTCATATGAGGCCTCCCAGATTCCAAGGGTTAATCTTTTGTGCAATTAATTAATTAACCTTCTGCCACCAATCTTAGAGAAATATTATTAAAATTACATACTGTACCTAGTTGCACTAACTTTGAATTTAATTTCCACCACTGCAGTCCAGTTCACGACTGATCTCCCTAGCTAAGTAGAAAAGTCACTTGAGAATACCGTGGCTACCTGTGTAGTACGCCCCTCTACCGTGTGACTCACCCAGCCCACCGGGGCATTTACTTTCGCTTTCAATTCACCTCGCGTCTCCCATACAGAGACTGTATTTTATTTCTTTATTTTGTTTCTCATTCACGTAAGACACTCGACTCATATCGATTGTTATTATTAAGGGTTATTATTTCTATGTGCATGTTCTACTTTTGTTGCTATTTTATTTACTGATACCTATAAGTTATAACCACAGTTGGAAGAGCCATTGCTCCCCATTCATGATCTACCATTTATATGCCTTATATTGCCTGATAGTTCCAATAATTATCCAGGTGAAGCTGCATTCTGAGTTTCAGGTATATATATCTTTGAATAAACTTGTGTATAATTGTTATGTGTGTTGCTATTGAGTTCTGTATTATCCTAATTGAATACCTATTTTGTGCTAGTAAGAAAGTGTTCGGTGTGACCCTGTCGGGCTATATTAAGGTATATAAGTCCATAATTGGATTTTTGTGGAGACTATATCACGAGTTGTAAATATTACAACCCGACATAACAAGTATACCTGTGAAGCCAATACGGTATGCCATGGGAACCAAGCTGAGTCTTGGGTGAAAATAGTTAACATTAGGGATACATCTCTGGAGTGTGTCAATTAATTCTGCTACTGTACCTGGGTGTCATTATTAATGCAGGTAGTTGTGCAGAGGCTAGCTTTGTTGTAAAAACCAGAAGTGGATTATTAAAGTCAGTCGTGAAAAAGTCAGAGAGGATGACCACCGATGACTTAAACGTACTGAAATGAGCATGGTGAGATGTGTAAGGTCACAGTGAGGGAGGGACCAACAAGAATTATTTTGTATTGAGTGTATCATTGAGGTGTGATGTGTACTGGCAGACTGATAGTTTGACCATGCGGAGAGAATGGATTGGCAGACTGATAGTTTGACCATGTGGAGAGAATGGATGATGATTGCTGTGTGGAATGTGTTAGAAGTATGGAAGTGGTTGAAAATATGACTGTGGGTAGATCAAGGGGGACCTGGGATAAAGTCTCGAATACTAGTCTGGATCTTGGGCAGGGTGGCAACCGGGGCAATTTTCTTTTGGGAGAGTTAAGTACGAGAGGGAATTAAGAAAAATTTGCATGAACTTTCATTGCTTTGGCCACATCATCACTGTCAGGGGCATACTGGGAACTTTGGAGCATAACTTTAACTTTGTATAATTATTAATTACTAAAAACAAGTGTTTTAGTTTTGGGACTGACATAAAAAGTCTCTTGTCTGACACCCTGATCTCAAAGCTAGGGGAGTTTGCCAAGGTGCTGCAGTAGACTGTGCAGAATCGAGAACACCCATGATGTGATAAAGTGATACCGGTACTCTAGCAAAACATAGAACAACCTTTATAAACTTATCGTACTTTCATCTAGCTATCTATCTATATACTGTACAGTACTCAGGCCCAATCCCCACTTTTCCTTTTTTTTGGGGGGACGGGGGTGGGCGTTGGCCGACTCCAGACAGAGCTCGAATAGGGACAACACAACCGTAACCTAATCTTGATGTCCATAACCCACAGAGCAATTTCCGTGCTGCTGGGAGCCATGTCTCTGCCGGAGGAGGATCGCGAGACATTTAACGCGGAAGCTCGAGCGTAGGCGGAAACGTATCGACCCGGACTGTTAGAAGAGGAAATGCTCCCACTCCACCAGCTAAGAGCACATTATTTTAGGACTACAGTATTTAATTTTAATTTTTTTGTATTCTCATTATTTATCAACTTAAAATTTGTTGGGAGTGGAAACGCCCCCATGCTAACAGCCAAGAGCATATTCATAGGGAAAATTCGCCCTTTTCTGTTACTATTGTCATTATTTATCAGCTAATAGCATTAAAGGACAGACAAAAGAAATTATGAAATCAGGATAGCCAATGACTCAAAAAATAACCCTAAGGCTTTTTACCAGCTATATAAATCTAAAGTTAGAGATAAAATAGGCCCCCTTAAAACTTCGATAGGAGAAATGACAGAAAATTATTTAGAAATGTGCAGTACATTAAATAGTCAGTTTCTATCCGTTTTCACTAATGAAAATTTGGCACAGATTCCAGAAGTCCGTAAGGTATATAGAGATAGTATAGAAAATAGGTTAAGTACGGTTACTATAAGTAGAAATGATGTGCTTAAGGAAATTGACAGACTGAAAACCTCAGAAAATCGCCTGGTCCCGATGAGGTATATGCCAGAGTATTAAAAGAATGCAGAGATGAGTTAAGTTACCCATTAACATTTCTTTTTAACAATTCATTAGAAACAGGGATAGTTCCAGAAGCTTGGAAACTTGCAAATGTATTCCGATTTTCAAAAAAGGTGATAATCAATAGCATCCAATTACCGTCCCATTAGTCTCACCTCAATCATAGGAAAGCTACTAGAGTCAAATTATTGCTAGGAAATGAAAACCACTTAGAAACATTTAACTTAATCAATTCTTCTCGGCTTGAAGTCACACAGGACCGTTCTTGCCTTACTAATTTGTTTACTTTCTTCTCAGAGGTATATGAAGCAGTAGATAATGACAAGGCATACGATATTATATATTTAGATTTCAGTTAAAAGCTTTCGACAGACTCCCTCATGAGAGATTGATGAGAAGGTTGAGGCACATGGCATAGGTGGCGCGTTGTTGGCATGCACTAGGTCTTGGCTCATTGGTTGGAACCAGAGAGTCAGCATAAATGGTACCAAGTCAGAGTGGGGAGCAGTCAAAAGTGGTGTCCCCCCAGGATCGGTATTAGGTCCCCTGTTGTTTCTTATATACATAAATGACTAGATTTAGGTATAACTAGTAGGATAAGTAAATTCGCAGACGATACTAAAATGGGGAGATCAATTGATTCAGATAGCGATATAGAGTGCCTCCAAAGGGATCTAGATACCTTACATGAATGGTCATAAATTGGCAGATGAAGTTTAACATTGACAAATGCAAGGTATTAAAGATAGGGAAGAGCAAACAAATGTTAAATAAAACTAGCTAATTTAGAATTAGAAAATTCAGACTGCGAGAAAGATCTAGTGTGTTTGTTAGCAATGATTTTGAAGCCTAGAAAACAGTGTATAGGCGTTCGTAATAAGGCAAACAGGTTCTCGGGTTCATCTCTAGGAGTGTGAGTAACAGAACTGCTGATGTTATCTTAAAAACTTTACTTGTCATTAGTGAGACCCCATATGGATTATGCTGTCCAATTTTGGTGTCCTTATTACATAATGGACATAGATTCATTGGAGAGAGTACAGCGTAGAATGACAAAAATGATCCATAATATTAGAAATCTTCCGTATGAAGAAAGGTTGAAGAAATTAGGTTTACATTCGTTAGAGAGACGCAGAGTTAGAGGGGATATGATAGAGGTGTTCAAGTGGGTTAGTGGGATTAACAAAGGGGACATGACAAATGTACTAAAGCTCAGTGATAGCGAAAGAACTCGTACCAATGGTTTCAAATTAGATAAATTTCGTTTTCAGAAAAGATATAGGCAAATATTGGTTTGGTAACAGAGTTGTAGATGGGTGGAATGGACTACCAAGTGCTATAGTGGGATCTAAAACTGTAGGAGCTTTAAGATAAAATTGGATAAGCATATGGACGAGAGGGGTTGGGTGTGAGGGGGGATCGGCCGGGTTGGGCCAATCAGCGCTCTGCAGACCCCCATAATCCTGCGTTAATCTCTAGCCGTTTTGGTGAGATGATCCTCAGGGTGTTAGAGTGTTGAGCCTATGATTGGGCTTTGTAATTGATTTGGGGTTGTGTGGGACAGGGATCTGCCTTGCTTAGGCCAGTCGGCTTTCTGCAGACTCCCATTTTCTTATGTTCTTATGTTCTTATTTATGAGAGGTTCACCCTTTTTATTAATATTTTGTAACTTGAAAATTTGTTGGCAGAGAAAACCTGCTCACTCTAACAGCAAGGATCACAATATCTTAGGAGTATTTCACCTTTTATATTATCATTATTAATATTTAAAAGCTTATATCACACTATTAACCCGAAGAGTGCCAGCCAATTATTGACCCTATGCATCTGCCAGTGCCAGAGGATTTTTTATTTTTTATTTTTTTGGCTAAATCTATCAAGTTGGGTGAGAAAGGAAGGATACAGTAAACCCTCGCTCTTTCGTACTTCACTCTTTCGGAATTCCAAGGCTTTCGGACAAGCATTTCAATTCGAACTCATGGTTCAGCCTTTCGGATTTGTCCGAAAGGCTGAGAAAATACCTCCGTCCTTTTCGGACTACATTTAACTTCGGACTCATGCTTCAGCCTTTCGGATTTGTCCGAAAGGCTGAGAAAAATTAAATCGCATTCGGACCAAAGAGCCGAGTTTCGGACTTGTCTGGTTAGGTGAATGTGTATTCGGACTTATAAACTTCGGACATTATTTCAGCCTTTCGGATTTGTCTGAAAGGCTGAGAAAAATTATTTCGCATTCGGACCGAAGTGCCGAGTTTCGGCCTTATAAACTTCGGACACAGGGGTCTCCCCCAATTAGTCCGAAAGAGCGAGGGTTTACTGTAATGGTAAAAAAAACACTCCCCTTGTCCATTTTCGCCAGAAATCAGGTCCCCGATGGTCCCAAATGTAGCTGAAATTTTCAGAGTAAATCATCGACTTTTATGGTATCGGAACGTATAGGTGGGAGGGTGGTTTGGGGGATGGTGGGGGGAAGGCAGAAGCGTAATTGACTCGTGTTACAAATATGAAGCCGATTGGTGAGGTAGTTTCGCCACCACGGATTTTCCTTTTCTTCGTATGGATACGCTGGAAGTGGGTGGTGGGAGGCGGTTGGGGGTGTGGTGGGGGGAAGGCAGAAGGGTAAGGGACTTGTCACACAAATATGGAACCGATTGGTGCAGTCGTTTCGCCGCCACAGATTTTCCTTTTTTTTTTTCCTTGTGAGGCGACCGATAGTCAGCAAGTGGGTGAGGGGAGGGGGTTGTGTTGGTGGTGGCAAGAAGCCAGAAGGGTAAAGTACATGTGGTAGAAATATGAAAGCCATAGTTTTTTTTTTTTTTTTTTTTTTTTTTTTTTTCTATATTCCAACTTACTTCCTCTTGGGCATAGGCTTCGAGCCTTAACATTCACCGCTTTACAATGAACAGTGAAGCCTGTGAGGTCTTGTTCCAGTCTAGGGAGTGAGACATGTGAAGCACGTAGAGTACAACGAGCACCTGCCATCTTGCCTTCACATGAGGCACGGTGCTCACTCATGGCCCGAAACGACCCCATCTCTGAAGCCACCTCGTTCCCGTGCTTCACTGTCTCACCCCCTACACTCGGACTCTCACACTTACACACACACAACGCCACCTGTTGAGCAGATAACTCACCAGGTACAGTCGTTTCGCTGCTACAATATTTTTTCGGCGAGTCCGTATATATACGGACCTGGCACTGGGCGTGACAAGACCCTAGTCCGTATATATACGGACCTGGCACTCAGGGGGTTAATCTACCAGCTATGATCACATTAATTTAAGTCCAATTCACTTTTTTATTGCAATTATTTATCGGTTAAGATCGGAAATATTTTAATGTCCTACAAGTTAAGTTTTCTTTGCTACTGTACTGTAATTATTCTCACATAGCGATTTTGATTAGTTGTTTTGTCTTTTTACTGTGTTCGTATAAGTTTTGGTTTGTTTATTTTGCAACTTTTACATTATAATTTGTCATTCTAAACGGCTTCTCTACTGTTTTCCAAGTACAGTATGGCCGTCTACTCTATCTGAGCTGATCATGGGACTACTTTTTTCAGCAATTTTGATCTAGCAGCTTCTAAATTAACCCTTTTAAACAAAAATACTTTTTTTTTTTTTTATGAGCTGCACCCCGTTGAGGCAAAGGGGCTATTTTACTTAGGCTGCCAAATTTTGTGGTTGACCCATACGCTATTTGGGCGGCTGGTATAGCCTATTTTATGTGTCTGCTTGGTAATGTTGCCAGAATAAAATTGTTATTTGAAGATTGCTGGAGAAAGTGTTCGTATGATTTCGACATTAATGGTTTCAATTCTCCCTACCAGGAATTCACCGGAGACGCTTCCGAAGTAGCGCCAGAGCTACGTCTGTCGATATAAACAATACTCAACACCTAGGCTATGCAAAGTTTATCACGATTTCTTACGATTCTGGATGTTTTTACTATATACAGTACAGTACTAGAGTATATATAGTATGGTAGTTGTGGGGGTAATGTGTCGAAAGTACGACATATAGTTTACAATTAAGAAGGATTGATAGAGAGGGAGGGTGAAGAACTGCGGGATATCGCCATTTAACCTCTGAAGTGCGCATGGGGGTAATTGGAAACGTCCCCCTGTGCTGACGTATTTGAGGTGTTTCCGTCACTAAAATATTCATTGTGCCATTAATAGCATTAATACTTATCCATATGCGCCTATTATGGGTTGATTATAAAGGTATTAACCTGAAACAACAATAAAACGAGTGAAAACAGCGTTTGGATGGTAAAAATCGGAGATATAGCCCGCGAGTTGTATAATGTATGGGTGAGGCAATCTGCTTTCCCGCCAATTTCCCCCAAGGCCACTGAGACACAGTCGATCGATACTCTCTCTCTCTCTCTTGCACTCGCTTGCTATCAGTGATGACCACACCCTCCAATCGGATTTCTAATGTTAGCACGAAAATATACCTCAGAATAAGGGAATAACAGGGAAAATAGGTGATAACTGAAGGAGAGGAGGAAAGTGGGGAAGGAGGGGAGGTAGAGGACTGAGATTTTGCATGGCCCAGGGGCCAAAAAAAAAAAAAAATAAAAAAAAAAAAAAAATAAAAAAAAAATATTTTTTTCGATGTCAAAAGTTGATTTTTGTTTTCTCTGACTCTTAAGAGTCTCCCCGCAGTGCGCCGGGGGAACTCTTAAGAGTCTCCCTGCAGCTCCCGGGTTAAAGGGCCCAGGTCTCTTACTGTACAAAACAACGTGTGTGGTGTGGCAACTCCAAGAATTTCTGGTAGGGATAATTGACCTTTTAATTTTACTGTACAATAGTTGATTTCTTTTTTCTATTGAGAGGATGCCTCATATTGAAGCTTCTTCTTTTTCTTTTTTCTCTTGTCATCAGTTTGTTTGAAAGTGGGATGGTTATTATTGTTAATGTTTTCATTCCTTTGTATGTATGAAATATTCTGGAGTTGCTGACAATTCAGTCTGAGCAGTAAATTGAAACTACAGTATCACACGTGAATTAAGATACCTTTTTTACTATTTTTTTTTAGAAGGAAAATTATAATATTGATCGACATGGAGAGAAATGATTAGGCGAATGCACTTACAGTATTATATAAAAACAAATTGAGTTTACCTATTATGATTTTGTTACCTTGTACTGTACGCAAGATTTTATTTGTTTTATTTTTGTCCAATTCGGAGTTATACCATCAGTTTTTAGTGGTAGTGAGCAGTCTGTGTTTAATTTGGGCATCCCTGTTTTGACTATGTATAGATTTGATAGCAACTACCGGGTACTGTATATAAATTAAACTAGCGGAACTTACCTTCATTTTTCTTACTGGAAGTTAGATTAACTCCCAACCTATCGCATACTGTATAGAGTGTAATAAATCACTTAAGATATATCACATCGGATTTGTATTGTATGTGTATCGAGAATCAATTAGACGAGTTGATATATAGCCATGTTTACAAGTGGTCAGAACAAGGATGTTTATAATACACCCAAGTTGGCTAGAGATCCTTTGGTACGTAGAGAGACGGCAATGTGTTCATATATTGTGGCTTTGTCAGAATTTGTAACCCTTTCACAAATACCATGATGCATGGTTCTATTTTATGTGTTCAATTTCCAATTTATTATTTCAATTCATTTCACAGAAAACTAACTTTGAAGAGGTAATTATGTGATTAAGATAAATCTATTCGTGAATACTAAACGGCAACCCCCGGACCTGAAAGGGTTAAAGGTGTTATGAATTGTCCGATCTCTCTGTTTACAGGGATCTACTGTAGAACGCCCCAGCCAGCAATCCCTCGACGACAAACGTAATGAAGCCATACAACTCTTAAATTCTAATCCCCAGTGGGCCTGGGGAATTTTTCTGTCCTGAAAACTCCCCAGGCCCACTTAGGGTCAACCTTTCCTGGTGCCTGGCGCGGGGCTCGAACCTCTGAAGGGAGTTTAACCCTCCTAAAAACCCACAGGTTTTGAGATGCCTTGGGTGGGGTTCGAACCCTGGTTAGTGACCATGACCATCATAGGTCAACCAGGCCCGCGCGCTAACCCACTGTACCACGGACGTACAAAAGTATAGTAACCTTAGTCCGATTTGTAAGAACCAGGTGATAGTCTCGTGGTGATTCACGTGATGAGTTTATTGGACTTCCCATCAACGACTATTTTACACTATACCTGACGTCAACTCGGGTAGTACATTATTGGGGTTGCGGGATATTTTCGAGGGCATTACAGTGGGATTCTGCAAATTGGAAAGAAGAAGTAAATAGTAAATCAAGCCTAGTAATATACAAAAGATGGAAAGAAAGTACCGGTATTAAAGAAGAAAAAATGTATGATAACCGCCCATCTTCAATCATACTGTATAAGGCCAGGAGTGGAACTCTGCAATTAAACGATAGGAAAAGACACAAATGGAGAAGTAGAATGCACTCTATGTGGCAATGATTATGAAGATCTGAAACATGTGCCCATCAATAAATAATGAAAGAATGAAAGCTAAAGAACTACAACAGCCATACCAAGAAGATGAACTGGGAATAATCGGGCGGGTGCCCAACCCCGAAAGGAGTTGAAATAGGGGAGCTATCCCCCCGCCAAAGGTGGCTTTCTAGGGCCTTTCCTAGCTGATGCTGAGAGGATTGGGTTCTAGTCATGTGGTGATGGGCTGATCTATCAGAGTGAGAGCTGAGCGATCTCTGCCATACCCATAGCTTACTCAGACTGTTCCTTTTACTTATATATCTTCTAGATCTCAAGTGTCGGCGTCTTTTCCGTGGATTGACCTCCCTACTGCCAAGATTGGGAGCCAAAGTGTCACATTTTTCCCTTGCCCCTCAACTCTCCCTTTGTTATGCCCGGTCCAAATTGGAACGCGAGATATTCTTTGTACAATGAGCAGCTCTCTAACTGGATAGGTATACCTTAAACTTTAAATAAAGAGACAACACGGCAGGATAATAAGCACACAGGTAACAAGTTAACACAGGTTTTATTCAGTTTAACACCTGGTTCATGGAGGAGCAAGACATATATTTTATACCTGTAACCAGGAGATCATCAACAACAATAAGAATAATTAAGACATACAATAATAAGGTTATCAAGTAAGCAATAGGAGTCGGACAATGGGTCCGGACTCAAGGTAATAATAATACTCCTAGGATACAATTATAAGGTATCCAAAATGGTGGAGGTACACCTCCTACCCAAATAGATCTCAGAGAGGATCTCAACAAAAGACAAGAGTGCAGTAATGGCAAATGCCGTCTGGATCATGCAATGATGTCCCCGGTATATAGTGACGTTAACTGACTCTAAAGCAATAATGGCCAAGTGGTCATCAACAATGAAGTGGGCTCGGAAAGGCTCACAAATGATATTAATACTATAGGTGTGCTAGATCTCACCTGGCAAAGATTAATCCTTAACTCTAATTGTGTACTAGCAGGGTGCTGAAGGCTGAGGCAACAATCGTCGGGAGCTGAGATAGAGGGAAATCTATTAGAGTTATGAACCTGACAGAATGTTAAATGAATTAGGCTAGAAGTTATACAAAGGAACTAGATTACGTGTAAATATGTGTTTGTGTTTGATGCTATGGGTCTTATATAGGCACGCCCCCTCTGTCGGGCTATGGGAGACCAATAACCTGGGAAGGTGCGTATATAAGGATCCCCGGATAGGTATGTATAATGTGTCCCTGCAAGTGGGCTAATTAACGTCAATTTAAGTAGGGAGAAGAAAGACCTCGCAAGACGTAATGTTAATGAGAACCCCTGAAGATAACTTCTACCACAACCCTGAGTCAACTCTATACCCATAAACTATACAAAAGCACTTAAAGGAGAGCTGTAGTGAAGAGGAGGGCCCGTAGATCGAGGGAGGATCCAGTAGTCCGGAGGGCGGCTGGGCGTGATGACTCCGGAAGTTGGTCCAGGGTGAGTCGCAAGATGATTCCGTAGACCTTGGTGCCTACCACGGGACAACCGGGTTCCTCTTGCACTCCCACAGTGCAGTGATCCCCAAAGGATATGCTGGAGTTCTGCTACAAGGTTTGGGGGGTTAGGGTGACTAGCATAATGATCTACCTAGAGTTGCAAGCAGTCTAGATAGTGACATTATAGGTAGTCTAAGGGGGGTCAGGGTAAGTGTCTTCCTTCCTTGCTAGTTCGTGGAACTATCAGAACCATGTAGTTAAAAGAGAATCCAGAAAGGGGAGCCCAAAGTGGGTTGCCCAAAATTAGTCCTCTTCCTGATGGGGGGAACCCGATCTGGTAGATCTAAAGTTACTACACTATCCTCATAATCCCTTGAACAAAACAAGGTAGGAATCCTTTGGTACTTGGTTTGTGCACCGCATCGAAGGCCAGAAAGGGGGAGCCCAAAGTGGGTTGCCCAAGCTAGTCCTCTTCCTGATGGGGGGAACCTGACCTGGTAGATCTTCGATCACAGCACACAACTGACAAGTTGAACACCAGCTATCTCTGGCTGTTCTTACCCTGAACTAAAGAATACCAAAAGGCAAGCTTTGTTCTGATGTCCAGGCTGGGGGAGTATAAGGCAATCTTCTTGCCCCTACTTAAGGCGCCCGGCTTGAGAGGATCAAAGGCGCTGGGGTGGTTTTGGCGCGTGGTGGTTATGTCCTTGTAGCTCTGGGGGTGGCGCGCCTGGACTCTGGCTGTACCTTGTAGCTAGATGCCCCCGGGCAGATTCTGTTATAAGATGGGGGTGATCACTTCCTGGTGGGAGAGGAAGTGGATGAGAAATGGCATGTGCAGGATGATTTATATAAGAAAAGGTTTAGAACTGCTGCATGGGGAACAACAACTGGGAATAATAGATTATTTATTCAGAGAAGAAAATTAGAAGAGAAAAAGGAGATTTTATATAAGATGTGGAAGAAGAGAGAAATAATAATAAAAAGTTTGACATTAATTAAGAAAGATAAAAACCATTGAATGTAAACTAAGAAATATCAAGTAAACTTAAATCTTCAGGGAGGTGCCGTTGCTAAGGCGTTCTGCCCCTTGGAGTCTGGAGAGTGCTCTCACTTTTAAGGTAATTCAGGTGGATCTAAGGTAATATGAAGAAGTATCCAGGTATTGTGAAATTGCAAGTATCCAGGTATTGTGCAATGCAATTTTGATTATTTTAATGTATTTTATATACTGCATTTAAAACTAAATAAAAGTTATATAACAGTAGATACTTTATGTTGTATACAGTTGTTCAAGCGGTGTATGGCACCCCTGCAGTATTGCAGACTGTCCGGTACCTGTTCCATGGATTTTCGTCAGAGATGAATCACTCACCCAGCATGCACGCACTCCAAAACAAACGGGGCAAGGCCTTGGAACACCTGTTTTTTTATCTATCCCAATATATCTTTCACAATCTTCCACAAGACTATCAAATATTCTTCAACAATACACAACTCAACCCTTCATCTTCTCTCAATAGTCTAGGTGTATCTTTTTTATCCAACCTTTCTTGGAAAGATCATATTGCCACTCATGGTAAATCAGCTACCCAGATGTTAGGTGTGCTAAACTGAGATGTTCTTCACCCCTGCACAGCTTCTTGCTCTGTACCGGGGCACAGTGCGCCCCTGTATTGAGCATTATTCACATGTGTGGGGAAGCTTCACTCATACCGCACTTCTCGAACGAGTAGAATCAAAGGCAACAATTCCACCTCATCAACTCACTTCCTCTTATTAGTTCCCTACACGCTGCAATGTTGCAGCGCTTTCACTCTTTTATCACTATTACAATAATATTGTTCTTCAGAGCTCTCTCAGTGCTCCTTTGTGGCGAGTGAAAGGCACCCACCTTTCAACACAGTCCCACTCCTATTCTGTCCAGCTCTCCAATCCAAGAATTGGCAAATTTTCTGTCATTCTTCTACTCAACAAGTGAACTCTGGAACTCTCTCCCTCAATCAATCTTTCCTTCATCCTATGACTTAGACTGCTTTAAACGTTGTGTCCAGGCATTTTGACTACAACGTCCATTGAATTTGGCTCTGTCACTCATTTGGCTCTGGATGAGACACTCTATACAGGCATCCTGCCTTTTGTCTCCTTACACAGAACAAAAAAATATATAGCCTCTCTCTCTCCCTATATATATATATATATATATATATATATATATATATATATATATATATATATATATATATATATATATATATATAAATATAATAACGTATTCGAACATTTAAGGTAATCTAAGGTAATTTCAAAGGGCAATTTAAGGAAATTGTGGCTGACAGTTGTGAGAGCCCTGCTGGAGACGACATCCGAAGACAAAGCGACCTGCCGACCTCCAACGTTTGTTATTGTCACTGGCGAAGAAAAATCCTCAAGAGGAAATTGGTATAAATCACCATATACAGTATACCAATTGGAACAGGTAAATATGGTGTTCCTAGGTTTCTACGTATATTCCTCCTTCCTTACAGAACGTAGGAGGCACCCCAATTTCGACACATTGCCCAGCATCCCGCATGTCCCATGTGCCTCCAACTCGATTTGGGAAGCCTAGCCTATGAAAATAATGATGGTACTTAGGCTAGGCCTAGCCTATTACCGAAACTACCACTATTTGTTTTTCAATATTTGATGGCTAGGCCTAATATAGAATAAGGATGTTGCAAAGATTAAAATTTGGGTCAATTATACAGGAGGCGCTACAATATAGCCTAGGTAGCAAAATTTTAATGGTAGTTTTGGGTTCCTATCATCATATGCTTCATTTCTATATACTTTTTATCCCCGGGAAAAAAACAAAAAATATCTTGGGATTTTTCATTTATTTTCTTGGGATTTTTTGTTTTGGTCATTAACCTAACCAAAAAACCGGTTATAGCCTAGGCCTACTGATGTTTTGGACCGACAGTTAGCCCATCGATCTGTTTAGGCCTAATAGGTCCGGTAGAGCATATACATCATTGCTATATATGGCATTAAGAGCTGAAATGTATTATAGGCTAAGGGAGAAAAAAACAAAAACGCTAAAATACATGTATAGGCCTAGGCTACTGTAAAACAATAAGTTTTTCAGCCAGTACCCAACCAGCGGGGGTGTGGGGGTGGCAGCCCCCACCCATATACTAGGTTAGGTTAGGTTAGGTTAGGTTAGGTTAGGTTAGGTTAATAGCCTAGCACATAGGCTAGGCTAAAAAAAAACAAAAAGTAACCCAACCAGCGGGGGTGTTAGGTTAGGTAAGGTTGTTAGGTTAGGCTAATAGCCTAGAACATTTAAAAAAAAAAAAAAAAAAAAAAAATTAACCCAACCAGCGGGGGTGTGGGTGCGGCAGCCCCCACCCATAATACTAGGATAGGTTAGGTAAGGTTGTTAGGTTAGGCTAATGTCTTCCCAAAGTTGACTATTTTTATAACATGAGATATTAGGCTACCCACTCCACCCCGTGAAATCCGAGCCAGCTTTCGTCAAAAGTTGGCTCGGGTATTCACAAAATTGGGTTGTATGGGTTTGCAATTTGGGAAAGCCCAAGCCAAGTTTTAATACAAAACGCTATATTATTGTATTTTTATGCTTTTAACCCCTCATTTTCCCTGAACTTCATAGCCCTCCCCACTTGTGGGGGGCATGTTTTTAGATTGTTGGATAATGGGTAAATACTCATTTCCGCTCCTCTTCAGTATAAAATACACTATATCTGAAGGAAAAATTTAAAAAAACAAAATAAAACTTAGGCCTAGCCTACTGAAATCGCTGTCGGTCCAAAAAGTCAGGTTTACCAAAAAACCTAACCTAACCTAACAGCCCCCAAATACATTTAGGTTAGGTTAAGTTAGGTTTTTTGGTTAGGTTAGGCCTAATAAAAAAATATGTTTAATAGGCCTAGTCCAAAAGGCATAATTTGCAGCTTGTTTTGAAACTCATAAACCACTCCAATATATATTCTTGCCCAGGATGTTAGGCCTACAAAAGTATGAACAAGACAGGAATGTAGCGAAATATATAGATACTTCCTCGGACCTCGGGGCCGGGCTCCCGTGACCCCCTGAAGAGGAAATGTAGATACAATATTGCCACTTTAACTGACTTTATTTTAACATGCACTCTATACGTCAACCGAGAGTTCCTGCTGCATATCTGGGTTTACGCATATCATATCATTGAGACTTAGGCATTATAGCCTAGTGTATTTAATTCCAGAGTTCAGAGTTGCATTTATGCTTTTAGGTTAGAGTTCCTTGTCATTCAAACTCTTTGTATTTATCACTTTGGGAATCTACCATTTCCTCATTTATTTACCAGTTACAATCATCCTGTGTTCTTATAAACTAATTAGACGGTTAGACCTACATGTGTTCAAGCTAACCCATTTACCGTACTTTTAGGATGGTTGTTTGTTAGAGGTTTATTCCGCCTCTTGATTTTATCTAATTTATCCTGTGTACGAGTGTCCCGCTGAACAACCCTCTGTATAATTTATATGTCTGTGTGCCTATCCAAGTATCTGGGTGTAGTGACTAGCGTCTCGGACTTCCACCCAGAAGGCCCGGGTTCGCGCCCACGCTCGGCGCATTAAAGATTTTTCACAAGCACTGAGTCGTTAGACTCGTTACCATCCCTCATGAGCAAAGGGATGGGATAGTAGTACAGGACCCCAATGGAAATACGCCTAATCGGCCTTATTGAGCTATCCTTAGCTAGCTTAGCATGCGCTAGCTTTAAGAACTATTATTATTATTATTATAAATAAAAACCATTGTACCTACCATCGTGTTTCTGTGCATTGTATGTCATCTGTTTGATGTAGATAGAGTTAAGGTCAGTCCTCTCCCAGTCGAGAGTAGCCTAAGTTGGACGATTATTGCACAACTCCCAGAGCTGGGAAGTGTAACCAGAATATATACCTTGCTCCTCTAAAGCGTGGCATAACAGGTAGGCTACATATAATATGCACAACACATGATTATAGAGAACACTAACATATTTTAGAGATATAATTAGTGTGGAAATATATGCCTGATGAACGAGAAGACCGATTTCGATTCTTGGTCGCTTAAACCTATACTTTACTACTGTACACGAAAAAGTGGATCTGGTTGTATTGTTGGTAGCGTCTATTAAGAGACAGCGAGTATCGTATATATAAGACAACCTTCTGACAAACTATATCAGAATCTAACAAAACCATATCAGATACATATCTACCGTCCCATAATACAAATAGGCAACCAATCATTAAGTTTTCATCACAAATTATAACCATAAATACTTAAATCAAGGTTCAATGCCCTTGAAATGGTAGTGGCTCATTATGGTGACAAAACGTCCGAGATCACGGTGACGAAACGGGTCTGAGAGGTGATGACGAAACAGGTTGGTGATGAAACGTACTGTACTGTATCCATTTAAAGCACTGTAAAAAAAAAACTATAGGCCTAATTCTCCCTATTGATGGTGGTAAAACTCGTATTTACCCCTTACTGGCAAAATAGCCTAGATACTGATTTCAATAAGTGAGGGGGATGGGCTGCGGGCAAGACGCCTTTCATCCCATCCTGTATCCCAAGGCAAAATTTTTTTTTTTTTTTTTTAGTGTGTAAATTACGTTTTACTCTGAAAATTACGTTTTGAGATCGTTGCATAGCCTAATGGGGGGAGAAAAAATAATCCGGGGATTGAAACTACAGTAAACCCTCGCTATCTCGGACCTCTAAAAGTCGGAAACCCGCACTTCTCGGACTGGCATCGGCCTCTCGGAAAGTTCGCCGTATATCTCGGAAAATTCCGAGATGTAAGGGGAAAACTCCGAGGACCCACATGGTCTGTCGGACAGGTGTCATATATCTCGGAAAATTCCGAGATCTAAGGGCAAATTCCGAGATCTAAGGCTACATTGAGGTGGAGAAGGACAGTGAAATGGTGAAGAAAAGTGATATTTATAATATATGTCTGCTGGATACTGTAGGAATATGAGGGCCACCTGAGTGAGGAAGTTGTTGTTGTTGTTGTTGTTGTTGTTCCTGTTCCCTAAGCTGCCTGGCCGAACAGCCCCGAGTCCCTGAGAAAGGCCATGGCCACGATCGGGCTTTCCCACAGAGCTCTCATTGAGTGTAGATTGTGTTGTTGGCGTAAGTGGTTGTGTGAAATGCAGTCTTCTATGATGTGTTTAATGGTATGGGGTGCTGTGTTACATCCCGGGCAGGCGTCGACAACGGAGTCATCCAGTCTCTTCTGATAGCTCAGGAGAGCTGGATGGTGTCCGCATCTCAGCCTGGCCAGGTGGACTCTGTCCTGAGTGAGGAAGTAAAAGGAATTAGTGAGGTAAAAAAATGAGTGGACAAGGGTAGAGAGTGCCACGATGGTAGCCCTTGAAGAAATTGTGAAGGAGCAGAAGGAAGAGAGAGAAAAGGAAAAGAAAGAGTTTGAAAAAAATGTAGTGCAAGTTTTAAAGAAGAAAGAGAAGGTAGTGAGAGAGACAATAGATAGAGGTAAGTGTGTAGTAATCTTTGGAGATGTGGAAGAGCACCTGGCAGATATGAAGGTAAGAAAGGAAAGGGATGTTGTGAAAGTCAAGGGGATACTGGATTACTTAGACGAGGGTTATGGATGGGTAAAAGAACTGGAGGAGGTGAGAAGGTTTGGAATATATAAGAAGGGTGAGATGAGACCACTAAGAGTGGAACTAAAGTTTAGATCAACAGCAGAAGCAGTAGCCAATGTGAGCTGGAAATTAAATTCGACAGAGCTGAATCATATAAGGGTAAAAAAGGGCCTAAGTGTAGAAGAACGAGAACAGTTAAGGGAACTCCAAGCTAAGGCTGATGAAGAGAATGGAAAGTTGTCTGAAGAGCAAAAGAAGATTTTTTTTTGGAGAATAAGGGAAGGGCAAGTAAGGAAGTGGTACATCAGGAGCCACCAAGAACCGAAAGTAAGAGGAGTGATAGGGAAAGAGACAGAGAGACAAGTACGAAGTCAAAGCAAGGAGACGGAGCGAGAGATAGTGCAGGGAGCAGGGGACCGGAGAGAGAGCCAGGATGTGGTGGAGAGGGTGGAACAGAGGGAGAGAGAGGGGGAGGAGAATAGAATTAGCGGGGGAGGTGGAACTGGGTCAGGGAAGGGATGGAGGAGGAGGTGAACCTGGTAGGAGGCAGAGAGGGAAGAGAAACAAGGAGGTGGATTCAAATATACTGTGCTACTACACTAATATAGATGGAATAAACAGTAAAAAGGTAGAGTTAGATAATATATTAAGAAAAGATCAACCACAGATAGTCTGTTTGACAGAGACAAAGCTGAACCAGGACTTTGACAGCAACATAGTGTTTAGTGAAGGATATAATATATGGATATATGATAGAAAGGGTAAAAGGGGAGGTGGAGTGGCAGTATTAGTTAAGAACCCTATGACAGCAAAGCACGTGGAGTTAAATAATGACAAGGCAGAAATAATGGCAGTTGAACTCAATGATATAGAAGGAAAAAAGCTAGACATAGCAGTAGCTTACATGCCACCAAAGACCAGAGCATGGAGGGAGTTGGAGTTTGAGGAGATGGTAGAGGATATGATTCAGTCGTTGAGAAGATTGCTTTTAAGGAAGAATCGATTGATCTTGGTAGGAGATTTCAACTGTAGTGAGGTTGATTGGAAATCGGGAGATGCAGGGCCAAATCAGAGATCTTGGGGAAGTCGGCTAGTGGAGTTGGTTACGGAAAATGTACTTGCACAACATGTGAAGGAAAATACAAGAATGAGGGGTAATAACGAACCTTCTAAACTCGATCTGATTTTTACAAAAGATCCTCACGAAATTAGTGATATAAACTATCTATGTCCTGTAGGTAAAAGTGATCGCCTATTACTAAAATGGAAGTTGACCTCGAGTAATGCCAATAGATTAGACAATAGCTACATAAATGACAGATTAAATTATAGTAAAGCTGATTATGTATCCTTGAAAAGATATTTAGAGGGAGTAGATTGGGATCTTATTTTGAAGGAACGGGACGTACAAGGTAAATATAGTAGATTCCTCGAAATTTATAGAGTAGGAACCAATCTGTTTGTCCCAAGATATAAAACTGGAAATTTTACTAAGCAGAAAGATTGGTTTAATTTGAAATGCAAAAGAGCTTTGGGTAGGCGTGATGCAGCTTGGGCTAGATTAAGAAGAAGGAATACTGAGAGTAATCGGAATAAATATAAACAGGATAGGAATAGATATGTTAACATAATTAGGCAAGTTAAAATGAACTATGAGAAGAACATAGTAAATAAATGTGAAAGTGACCCTAGATTATTTTATAAATATATAAACAGTAAGTTGAAGGTAAAGAAACAAATTACTAAATTAAGAGTTGATGCTAGGACGTATGAAAATGTATCGGACATGTGTGAGGTAATGAATAACAAATTGGGGTCAGTTTTTACTAGAGAGGAAGGTTTTGACGAACCACAGGCGGGAGTACTGGAGAGTGGTCTTAGTAAGATTGAAATAACTAGAGATGAGCTGTTATCTGCGATGAGAGGACTTGAAGTAAGGAAAGCTATGGGACCGGATGAAGTGTCTGCCTGGGTTTTAAAGGAGTGTGCAGAGCAATTAGTGGAGCCAGTGAGGGACATAATTCAAGCTTCCTTAGATAAAGGACAGGTTCCTGTTGAATGGAAAAGAGCTAATATCATTCCGATATACAAGAATGGAAACCCTGAGGACCCTCTAAACTATAGACCAGTTCACTTACTAGTATTGTATGCAAGATTTGTGAAAAGCTAATTAGGAAGAGATGGATGAAAATGTTGGAGAGAAAGAAGATAATAACCCCAAAGCAATTTGGATTCAGAGAAGGGACATCTTGTGTTACCAGTTTGCTATGTTATTACAGTAGGGTGATAGATGTACTCCAAGAAAGAGGCGGATGGGTGGACTATACATACATACATAAAATTTTAAGACTGAGTGTTCCACACATAAGTGCAGTTTCAGTCTCTTGTCCTAATGGCGGCGTTCCAGGCAACCCTGTTAAGGGCTGCTTCACTTGTCAAGTTCTTGGATTTGAGATCGGCGCGTATAGTCCGATCCCAGGTCTTCCTCGGTCCACCCCTTGGTGCAGCTCCCTCCACAATCACAGACCTGCATTTTTTCACCCAATTTTGTTCATCCATTCTCTCCACATGTCCATACCATCCCAGTCTACTTGTACGCATCACCTCGCTAATACTCTTTATACCTAAACGTCTCCTCAGCTCAACATTTGTTATTTAATCATGTAGCCTGGCCCCACACATCCATCTCACCATTCTCATCTCATTACGCTCCATTCTGTTGACATCCTCTACTTTAACGGCCCATGTTTCTGAGGCATACGTCATTGCACTTCTAACACATGAGGCATACACCTTTCCCTTCAGGGGGAGAGGCATTCTTTTCATGGTCAGGATTGGCATCAATTCTCTGAACTTCCCCCAGCCACACCTAATTCTAGCAACAGTGGCAGCCTCGGCCCCACCACCGGCAGAGATGGTATCTCCTAGGTAACAAAACTTGTTCACCAGCTCCAAAGACTCATTTCCAAAATTCACAGCCACAGGATCATCACTTAACACAAGCTCGCCTTTGCACACTACGCACTCAAATTTCTCTATTTCTGACTTATCCTTCGGCAGGGGCCCCTTTATTCTACTACAGCGCTTACTCCCATGGTGTACCCAACATCGACAGATGCTACATTGAATTGAGTTAACGCCCACTCCCTTTCCACACACTGCACATGGGTATGCACCGCTCTTTTCCACATTGCCTCGTCTCAAACTACAATGCATAACCTTGGTTTTGTTAATATTGACTCTTAAACCCTTGCTCGCTATGCCCTCTCTCCACTTTCTGAATTTGGCCTCAGCATCCTGCATACTGTCAGCTATTAGGACTAAATCGTCTGCATAAAACAGTTCCAACGGGAGTCCGCCTCTAAAAACTCTAGACAGCGCCTCCAAGACCATAATAAAGAGGAGGGGGCTTAACACTGAACCCTGATGGACTCCAACACGGACTGCGAACTCATCACTCAGTACACCCTTCACCCTCACTGAACTTCGCGAATCCTCATACATCTTCATTATCACACGCACCAGCCACTCTTCCACACCAAGTTTCCTCATAGCCCACTGTACAACATCTCTAGGTACCCTATCAAAGGCCTTCTCCAGGTCCACAAACACAAAGTAAAGATCCCTGCCTTTTAGTAGGTATCTTTCCTGTATCTGCCTGACTATGAAGATAGCATCGGTTGTACCACGTCCTGGCATAAAACCAAACTGCATATCATCAATAGAGATGCTTTGCCTGATCAAACCCTCAAGGACTCTCTCACAGACCTTCATGATTTGGTCAAGCATTTTCAGGCCCCTATAATTTTCTCTATCTAGCGCATCCCCTTTTCCTTTGTATATATTTACTATTACACTTTTGAGCCAATCCTCTGGGATTTTCTCATCTTTAATAATGGTGTTTATCAACTCAGTGACTAAGTTTACACCAATCTCCCCTGAGGCTTTTATTATCTCAGCGACAATGTCGCAGCAACCTGGAGCTTTACCGTCCTTCATTTTATTGATTGCGTCGCTCACTACAGCTGGTGCTATCAAAGGAGGGGGCCCAGATATTGGTTTTTCGATACTAAGCTGTTCCTTATCCCATTCAAACTCTACATTTAGCAATCGTTCATAGTGTACCTTCCATGCTTCTCTGATTTCATTTTCTGCATACACAATCTTCCCATTATCATCTCTAACACACTGTTCACCTATAATATCCCTACTGTCATTTTTAACTCGCCTAGCTAGGTTGAAGATCCCATTGGGATTGTCAGTGTTACACACTTGTTCGAGGACCAGGTCCTTAATGCGATTTTTAGCATTGTAAATAACTCTTTTGGCAGTTCGTTTAGCTGCCTGGTATTCCTCCCTGCTGCCTCCTTTCTTCCATGCTTTGAAGCATCTCCTTTTCTCTTTCACAGCTAAGTAGACTGCGTCTACTTAGACCTTTCCAAAGTATTCGATAAGGTACCACATAAGAGATTGTTATCTAAGCTTGAGACGCTAGGATGTGTCAGGGGGAGTTTGCTGAAATGGATGGAGAGCTATTTAACAGATAGGGAAATGAGGACCAACATTAGAGGAACTTACTCATCGTGGCGGAAAGTTGAGAGTGGTGTGCCGCAGGGATCTGTGTTGGCACCTCTCATGTTCCTTATGTACGTGAATGACCTGCCGATAGGCATAAACTCTTACATGTCAATGTTTGCAGATGACGTAAAAATTATGAGACAAATAACAAATAAAAGTAGTTGTGAGGAGCTGCAAGGGGATTTAGATAAAATATACGAATGGAGCACCAAGTGGAAAATGAAATTTAATATAAGTAAATGCCATGTGTTAAATATGGGAAGAAGTGTGAATAGACCAAATTGGGAGTACAGGATGGGAGATAATATAATTAGCAAGGCCGAAAAAGAAAAAGATTTAGGGTTGATTATACAAGATAATTTGTCGCCAGAGAAACATAATAACAAGCTCTTTAGCGGAATGTATGCAATGGCCGGGAATATGAAAGTTGCTCTGAACTACTTGGATGAGACCATGGTAGCGAAAATTATGAAGAGTATGATTAGACCAAGATTGGAGTATGCAGCAGTGGTGTGGTCCCCGCATCTAAAGAAGCATATTCACAAGTTAGAAAGAATCCAGAGAGCAGTCACTAGATTGGTTCCAAGTCTCAGAGAACTGCCATATGAAGGGAGGCTAGACAAATTAAATCTACCGAGTCTAAAAGAGAGGAGAGAGAGGGGAGACATACATACATACACATACATAAAATTTTAAGACTGAGTGTTCCACACATAAGTGCAGTTTCAGTCTCTTGTCCTAATGGCGGCATTCCAGGCAACCCTGTTAAGGGCTGCTTCACTTGTCAAGTTCTTGGATTTGAGATCGGCGCGTATAGTCCGATCCCAGGTCTTCCTCGGTCCACCCCTTGGTGCAGCTCCCTCCACAATCACAGACCTGCATTTTTTCACCCAATTTTGTTCATCCATTCTCTCCACATGTCCATACCATCCCAGTCTACTTGTACGCATCACCTCGCTAATACTCTTTATACCTAAACGTCTCCTCAGCTCAACATTTGTTATTCTATCCTGTAGCCTGGCCCCACACATCCATCTCACCATTCTCATCTCATTACGCTCCATTCTGTTGACATCCTCTACTTTAACGGCCCATGTTTCTGAGGCATACGTCATTGCACTTCTAACACATGAGGCATACACCTTTCCCTTCAGGGGGAGAGGCATTCTTTTCATGGTCAGGATTGGCATCAATTCTCTGAACTTCCCCCAGCCACACCTAATTCTAGCAACAGTGGCAGCCTCGGCCCACCACCGGCAGAGATGGTATCTCCTAGGTAACAAAACTTGTTCACCAGCTCCAAAGACTCATTTCCAAAATTCACAGCCACAGGATCATGATAATGATGTACAAATGTACCCGGGGGCTGGAGAGGCTGGATAGGGAGGATATATTAATTATGGATACAGGAATAACTAGAGGCCACAGCTACAAAGTAAAAAGACCTACCTGCAAGAACGATATCAGGAAGTTTAGCTTCCCCTATAGATGTATTGACAAATGGAATGGGCTGGAGGAGGAGGTGGTAGGGGCAAGGAACATCCATATTTTCAAGAAAAAATTGGATAAAAAGTAGACTGAGAGACGGGACAACACGAGCTTAGCTCAACTCCTGTAAACTACAATTAGGTAAATTAGGTAAATACAGGTACTGTAATTTATTTTGAATCTACGTTGTTAGTCATAGGGAAGTCTCTGTTTTCTCTGGTGGCTCGGACTCCCTCTTCCAATTCGGACATTTTCCTCTGCTAAGTCGGACTTCGGACATCTCGGAAAATCGGACATTTCGGACTGGGTCTCCCCCCAATTAGTCCGAGATAGCGAGGGTTTACTGTAATTTAAACTAGGTTACAATAGGCTACTGTATAATGATAAAAACGGTTAATATACAGGAGACGCAACAATATAGGTAGCATATTTCTAATGGTAGTTTTGGGTTCCTATCATCATATGCTTAATTTCTATATACTGTACTGTACTTTTTATCCCCGGGGGAAAAAAACAAAAAATCTTAGGATTTTTCATTTTTTTTTTCTTGGGATTTTTTGTTTTGGTCATTAACCTAACCAAAAAACCTAACCTATCAGCCCCCAAATACATTTAGGTTAGGTTAGGTTAGTTTTTTTTTATTACAATTATAAATAAGGGGCAAGTAAATGAGACAGAGATTAAGGTAACAAGCGGCATCAGACAAGGCTGTACGGGGTCCACAACATTATTTAAATTAATAACTTATGAGATAATTAAGCAGTTAGAAAATAAAAGAGGGTTTGTAGATGAGTGTTTCAAAATAAATTCATTGTTTTATGCCGATGACGGGCTACTCTTGGCTCATACAATCCAGGAAGCAGAAAGAGTAATAGATAAATTAATAGAGATAGGGGGAGAGTGTGGCTTAAGTATAAATAAAGACAAAAGTAAAATCCTAATATTTAATATGAAAAACAAACCAAACAATATACGAGAAATAGAAGTGGTAAAACAAATTAAATATCTAGGAATACAAATTAATGATAATAAAAAATGTTTTAAAACCCAGAAAATAGAAGCTTTGGATAAAGCAAATAGAATGGCTAACCTTACATACCCGGTAATATCACAAAGTTGTAATAAGATACTTATTGGAAAAGTATTGTGATACCAGCAGTCCTGTATGGCTCGAATGTTATAGGTTTTTCAAAAACAGAAATAAATAAATTACAAAATATAGAGAATAGGGTTTTTAGACACATATTAGGGGCACCCAGATATGCCCAAAAGGTAACCTTAAGGGGTGAAATAGGAGCCTCATCAATGGAGGTAAGAATTATGGAAGGTAACATAAAATATCTTAAATATTTAGTAGGAGAGGAAAGTAATGACTTGCTAAGAAGAATCACAGAGGAAAAACTTAGAAATAGTAAAGATCCCTGGACTGCAGAAATTCGAAAGTATGTAGGGAATTTGAAGTTGGGAGAAACAAATTTAGCAAATATTAAGAAGGACGACATTAGAGAAAGAGTTCTGGACTGGGATTCGGGAAGATGGCGAGAGGAGTTGGCAGAGAAGAGTAGCCTAGAAGTGTATAGGAGTTATAAAAAGGAGATTAAGAGCGAGGAAGATATTTATGACAACACACAGGCATCTATAATATTTTACAGATGTAGGACAAATAACTTAAATCTAAAAGATAGAAATAGGCATGTGGGAGGAGAGACACAATGCGATCTGTGTAAGGAAGGAACAGAAGACCTAAAACATTTTCTACTACACTGTTCATTTTATAAAGCATGCAGAATAAAAGATCCAGGGTTCCAACAGCCTTATATTGAAAATGAAAACCAAGTAATCGGACATCTTTTATTTAACAAAGAAATAAGCGATAGAGTGAAACAGACAATCTATCAAATGTGGAGAGTACGAGAGAAAAATTTGAAAGGACTGAAGAGAGAAGAAAAAAGAATGAAGGAAGAAGAGAGAAGAAAGAAGATTTCAGAAAAAGGGATGAAAAATGAGATATATTTATTTTTAGACAAATGAGCACGTCACAAAAAGTCACAAAAAGAAAAATAACAAAACCTCTTAGGGAAGTGCCGACGTTAAGGCTAAACTTCCCGAATTCCAACTGAACTGAACTGAACTGGGCTAATAATTTTTTTTTTTTTTTTTTTTTTTTTTTTTTTTTTTTTTTTTCCCCCGGGGATAAAAAGTACTGTATATAGAAATGAAGCATATGATGATAGGTCAGATAGGAACCCAAAACTACCATTAGGAATTTGCTACCTATATTGTTGCGTCTCCTGTAGGCTATATTGACCATAAAAACTACCGGGAAGGATGTTGTTGTTGTTGTTGCCCAAGCTGCCTGGCCGAACAGCCCCAAGGCCCCGAGCAAGACCAAGGCCATAACCGAGCGCCCCCACAGAACCCTCCCAGCCGACCACAATAAAGCATGGGTGACCGAAGCCACTCCATGGCGGGGAGCTGAGGAGGGCGACAGAAACGCCCGGGAAACCAAAGCCCCACCCAGGGCCCTGTGCACCTAAGCAATTATGAAGAGAAAGCTGAGGGGAAAGGAAAAAATTTGACGCTTTGGCTTCCAATCTTGGTAGATTGGGAGGTCAATCCACGGTAGAGACGCCGTCACTTGAGATCTAGAAAATATATAAGTAAAAGGAACAGTCAGAGTAAGCTATGGGTATGGCAGAGATCGCTCAGTTCTCACTCTGATAGACCAGCCCATCACCATCACCATCCACCGGGAAGGATGTAGGCCTAGTTACCGGGTGTACCACTACCGACATACAACATAAATCATCTATAAATACTTATAATAAAATAAATACTTATAAATCTATAATACTAGGTTAGGTTGTTTGGTTAGGGTAATGTATTTTTGCATCCAAAGGCAGTCAAAATAGACGGGAACATGATGGGGTACACCCGGTAAATACATTCTTGCCAAACTACCTAGCCTAAAACCAAAAAGAATAACCACAGGAAATTTGTTGGTAGTTTCGGTAATATTTTTCGGTTTAAGCCTAGGCCTATGTTATTGTATTTGGTTACTGTAGATTAAGCTGATATAAAGTTAAATTGCACCAATTCTTATTAGGCTAGCCTATAAAAAACTAGTAAATACGAAGGAGAACTAGGGAATTAGGGAATAAAAAGGCTAGGCCTAGGCTAAAGCTAAAATTGATAAATCGATCGTAATTTGTTATTAGTTTGGCTTCCGCTTTACGCCTTTAAAAGCTGTCCCAGATTAAGAGTTATGACGGTAGGAATCCATAAAAGAGTGAAATTGAGAAAGTTAATGCTAAAATATGATACAGTAAACCCCGATATTTCGGATTTTTTTTTTTTTTTTTTTTTTTTTTTTTTTTTTTTTTTTTTTTTTCTTCAACTCGGAAACCCGCACTTCTCAAAATGGCGGCCTCTCGAAGATGTCCCTGTATATCTCGGCAATTTCCGAGTTGGACGGGATTTGTGTCCAGTTTACAATGTTCTCTCACTCGTTTTTAAGTGATTTTAGGATGAATTGAAGCCTGTGCCTTTTAATTATTGTGTTAATATTAATTACTATGTACTGTACTGTCCCTGAAAACATAATAAGGTTAGTATTTGTCATTAATATGATGAATTTCACATGTTAAAAAAAAAAATAATAATAATAATTTTCTCTGGTCACGCAGACTTTCCTCTTCTAATTTGGAATTTTCCCTCTCTTTAGTCGGATATAGGCTAAGTCGAACTTCGGACATCTCGGAAAATTGGGCTTCTCGGAAGTGGTCTCCCCCCAATTAGTCCGAGATAGCGAGGGTTTACTGTATAGGGTATGGTATTCCAGTACAGAGTATTGTGAACATTCACTTGACGATCTTTCAGAAGAGCTTTTCCTCAAAACCTCCGTTTTCTAATGTTATGATGCGTGATTTCGGAGATGTTTTTCACTCTCCTGAGTCCTGCAGTGCTTGCTAGTAATTTGATGTCTCCTACATAATTTTTAAGAGCAGCAGGGTCTTTGAAAGGGGTGCAGCCACAGCGTGTGAGGTGAGGTTGAACGGTCACGTTATGGAGAATGTCAGCTCATTTAAGTATTTGGGCAGTGTGTTGACACTGTTGAGTAAGTATGGGAGTACTGTATGGATGAGGAAGTGCGGTAGAGGGTGCAACAGGTGAAGAGGGTTGTAGGAACGCCGAAAGCAGTAACAAGAAGTAGGGTGGTCAGCATGGAAGTAAAGAAGTCCTTGCATGACAGTGTGGTATTCCCGACATTGACTTACGGGAGCGAAGCATATACGTTTGAGAAGAGACTCAAACCATGAGGGGTGGAAATGAGTTACCGGTACTTGAGAAGTCCGTGCAGAGTTACATGGAGGGATAGCCAGACGAATGAGGAAGTATGAGAGAGGTGTGGTGTGGATGTAGATGTGCTGGAAAGTGTGAAAAGGAACACCTTGAGATGGTTTGGCCTTATGGAACGTATGGGTAGCGAGAGAATTACTAAGAGGGTGTACGAGAGTGAGGTGGAAGTACAGAGACATACATACATACATAAAATTCCAAGACTGAGTGTTCCACACATAAGTGCAGTTACAGAGAGGGAGAGGTAAACCGAGAGAGAGGTGGAAGGATGGAGTGAAGAAGTATATGAGTGAAGGCGGTGCTGGTTGGGAGGAGGGGCGTCGATTGGCTGGGGACAGAGGTGATTGGGGGTGTTTCGTTCGTGGCCACCCCTGCTGGAATCACGGCATCAGGCAATAGATAGATAGATAGGGGTCTGGCCCCAGGTTAGGTCAGGTTGTCAGGTTAGGCTAATGGAGGTTAATTGAGGGGACCGACCGGTTATTTACTTACTTCCAATGTAAATGCAATTTGGCACAGGTGTATGTGACCATAAAACTAGGTAAACATTTTTTTTTTTTTTTTTTTTTTTTTTTTTTTTTTTTTTTTTCAATTTAGGCAAAAAAAGGTTGCAAACTATAGCACTACTACGACCCATTCTACTCCTACAGAAATCCCTATAGCACGTGCTGTATGTGATCAAACAACTCGCAATAGGTGTGTCTGTAGTTGCTATAAGGAATGTGTTGATATATTTTGTGTATTTTTGGATTTAGATGATTATGAATTAAGGTGAAATTATTTTGTAGAATTTTATGACTGTGACAACATGCTGCAACCAAACAAAGTTGGCTAAAGTTAATTGGCTTTATAGGACTTGTAGTGTTTTTAATTACCTTTCCAATGGTATATACACCATTCCTATAGGTCCAATAACAATTTTAGAGTAACATCCGAAAGTGCGACAATATAGGATCTGAGAAAAACATGTGAAAGTCTAAGGTAATTAGGTGAACATTTTTACTTTTTTGTTTAGTTTTACAATATTTTACGCAGGAACACGGCAAAATAGAAGATAAAGCGTATGGGAGGTTGTAGAGTAGCTTACGCTCTTTCCATTTATATAGGTATGCTCCTTGTACGACCAGTAGTTACTGAGCATGTTAATTTCAAATTTCGCTATATAACGTTTCTAGAATTACAGGAAAAGTTTGGAAAACATAAAAAACAAAAAAATCCAATGGGTTTTCACTAATAACATTTCACTGGCTTATGAAGGGATGTTGACTTGTTGAGTAAACACCTATTGGTATTTTTAGGATTTCAATTTTTTTAAGCCTAAATTAACCGGTCGGTCCCCTTAACTTTATTATTATTATTATTATTATTATTATTATTATTATTATTAACACACAAAGAGCGGGTGGGTCGGTAACTTCTACTACCCGCCAAGCGGGTGGTTTTACCCTAAATGGGGTTGTTTCCGTGCTCTTTTTCATGCATAAACAAGACCCAGAGCGTAATACAAGTATCTATCCCTGAAAGGACGTAAACAGAGCTTTCCAATGACACCCGAGCCATCCTTCTACGACCACTGGTTCTCTTGCAACGATCGTGCAACACGAGTGCAAAAACCCTAAAATAAGGTAATTTCCTTACATAATTCCCTGTGTAGCGAGTGAGAGAGGGTAGAGGAGGGTGTAATAAATTTCAGTCGACCCACGGCGGTGGTGGCGATTGGTCAGGAAGCAATCTATGCTCCTCGCACCGCTCAGCTCTCTCTCAGAGCACAATACGTGCTCAAAATTGCACTCGACATATGTCGAGGCCCGCATATGGGCACGTTTTAATGGGCAGGGTTAATGACAATCGGACAATATTGTCGTCGGAGGATGCGGGTGAATTACGTGTTTGGGTATTATTCTCCTTTTACACCGGGTCGAAGTTATGATCTATTATTTAGGATTATGTACAGTAGTAGTTATATCATGTACCGGTACTTCATTGGCATATACTGTACAGTATGTCCAAACCGTCGGTAATTCATTATAATATACTTTTTATACAGTACCGGTACTCCCTAAATCACTAAAAAAAAATTGGGATGGTTGTACAGTACTGTACTGTAGTATCCGGGCGTACGGTCGTCATGATTACATAGGTCGTAGTTTCGTTTTTTTTTTTTTTTCTGTTATTTGCCCCCTGCTGGCAATATACTGTATATGATGATGACAATAAGTCCTGTGGGGGGTGAGGGCCTCCTCAAACTATTATTGTATCCCACAGCAGTCAAAATAGCCGGGAACGTAATCATGAGCGTGCAAATATTTTGTGTTGCCTTGGTGTTTTAAGATTGTTGGATAATATTTGTTTTGCAATTTCCGACGGGGCTCGTGAAATAACACCCCTAGAAAAAAAAAAAAACAGTAAATATAAAATTCAGTACAGTACTTGTGAAAATCGTCCCCGGTGTAAAACTAGAAATACAGTATACCCGTGTTTGTTTACCGGTATGTCCATTTCGCCATCGCAAGAATTTTACCAAACTCTATCCCAAGGCCAACAGTATGTATGTATAAACTCAGGCATATACCCCATAGCTGGGGATGGTCGACTCGAGACAGAGCCCGAACTTAAATCACATTTAAAGTTTCAATTCTTAGGGTCCGGGAGCACTTTCGCGTGCAGCGTTCCCTCGCTCCTTTCTATGTCTCTTCTAGTAGATAAATTTTAGAAGGGGAGGAGGATTCCTAACCACCTGCCCTAACGGTGAACTGCATATTTGCTCGGGCCTTTCTTACAGTTTCTTACAGTTTTTTACAGTAGATCCTCTGGAAAAAGGCAAACTAGGCCTGTGTATCCAGCTCAGTACCAGTATTTGCACTGCTGCGGTCGTTCACGGTGTTGGCGGCGGCGGTAGCAGACGCAACATTTTTACTATTCTGTATTTTTGCTTTATAATCAAACATCAAACTTTCCTCATTTTTGCTTTTAAAACTAGGCTATTCCAGTAAGGTGTCAAACGAAAGCCGAGTCCTTTGTTTTTAGTCTTTATTGTCTATGCAAAGATAATATTGTGGTTTATAGTTTAAATTTTGTCTTTTGATGTGATGAAATGGCCAAAATAGTGCTATTTTCTGGTAATTTTCTTGTATTCCATCTAATTTTCATTCAAGTCTTTAAACAAAATTACTCTAGTTTGACACATTGTATACTGTAATTCCAGATTTGGCCTATGCGATATGGCATTAGAAACCTGTACAATATTTTGATTCAGAACGGAAAATGTGTGGGCATTGATGATCTTGCGGACGAGTGTTTATCCTTGCAACCGGAACCCCCGTCCAATGTTTTATTTATTTATTTTTTTTTTCCCGATGTGAATGAGGGAGACAAAAGGCATAACTGCCTGCAGCGAGTGCCTCCCCCAGATTTCAAAGAGTGACAGGGCCGAAATCAAGGGACGTTCGGGCTAAAATGTCCGGACACACGGAGTTTGAAGCAATTAAAGTCATAGGAAGAGGGAAAGACTGATTCTGGGAGAGAGTTCCAGAGCTCAGCAGTTGAATAGAAGAAAGTCTGAGAATAGCGTTTCACTCTTGGGTTGGAGAGTTGCACAGAGTAGGGGTGGGATTGTGTTGCAAGGCGGGTACTACGTACCCTACGTAGAGGAGGTGGTATACAATGGGAAAGCTCCCAGGTACACTGATTATTGTAGTAGCGATAGAATAGTGAGTATTACGTCGGTTGTCTGTAAAATGCTAGAAATACTCACAAGAGACAGACTTGTAAATCACTTAGAGGAAAATATCCTACTCAAAGATACCTAGCATGGCTTCCGTAACAAATGTTCCAGCTTGATGAACTTTCTTGGACTTCTTCCACGATATCCTCAACCTATATGACGAGAGTATAGCTGTAGATATTAACCTTGATTTTCAAAAGGCCTTTGACGAAGTACCCCACAAATGGTTATTGATAAAATTAAAAGTGCATGGCATACAAGGGGGAGTGTTGAGATGGATGGAAAATTGGCTCAGTGAAAGAAAGCAAAGGGTAGTCATAAATGGTAAAGCATCAAAATGGACCAATGTAACTAGCGGGGTACCCCAGAGATTGGATCTAGGGCCAGTGCTCTTCCTAGTTTATATGTATGACATAGATGAGGGCCTCACCTGTACAATCTCAAAGTTTGCAGATGATACAAAAATTGCAAATACTGTACTGTACCGGTACTCTCAAACGAACAAGCTCAGTGTGTCCAGACATTTTAATTCTAACGCTTCTTGAATTTGGCTCTCTTTCACTCTTCTAAATTTTAGGGGGCCACTTGTTACAGGCAGTTTTGTCTTTTGTCTGCTTCATAATGTACACATGGTAAAAACTTAATTCTTTAGACTCGGGCTTTCCGGTCTATGCCATAAAATCGGTAAGGGTTGTGTTATCGTGCGTATCACCTCACACACTGTTATGTTTGTGTCTAATTTGACCTGTTTTTTCTTTCTTCAAAATTAAAGACGTAAATCATCAGAATAACCGTAACCTAAACTAACTTGAATTATTAATGGGGGCTGCGGCAGCCCCCACTAATACTGTAATACAGTACTTGTAGGATTAGGTTTTTATACCATGCCCGAAAGAGGGGTTATGGATCTGCGATCTTACTTTCAACCATCTTGACAATTTTACCAACGCCTAAACTTCGTTTGTTGCGAAAATAGCCTCCCGAAAGCATACCTAGGATGGTAATCGAACCCGAAACCCTTGGGTTACGAGGCAGACACCTTACCAGTTAGACCAATATAGATATACTATACCACTTGGCCTGGTTGGCTCGACTATATTTCCACATCTTGTTGTTAAGTTTATGCTAACCTGGCCCTAGGTTAGGTTAAGAATATTTAGATGATTTATGATAATTTCGGACGAGTTTACCCTCGCAACCCCTGTTTACTCTTGTTATGACGTGCAATCTCGAAGGTGCTTTTCATTCTCCTGCAGTACTTTATGGTAATTTAACGGCTTCTATATAATTTTTATGAGCAGCGGGGGCTGCGGGGAGCAGCCAGTCAGCCCCCACTCCCAGGTTAGGTTAATGATATCGGTGGAGGAGGCGGGTGAGGGTTTGTTTACGTCCACGAGTATCCCCTCTAGGCTGCGTTCACATTTGACGGATGGCTCAAGTCAAAAGAAATACCAGATAAAAATCTATATACCGGTAGCCTATACTGTAGGATGATTGTAGTATAACAGGGCTAAATGGGAGTGGTAATAGCAGCAGTATCACACCACTTCTACAAAAAATAAATTGCTTACATAATACAGAAATAGTGTTAGTTTTTAGGTCTGGGTTCAATTTTGTCGGTAAATTTTACTATTTTTTGTTTAATGCTTTCTTAGTGTGTTTAACTATGTGAAACTTGCGGCAAATATATACGTAGCTTAACATAGCTTATTAAGAAAGGCTATAATAAGCCTACAATAATAGAAACAAACAAAGACCATTGCTTACCTTAAAATTAAATGCTTAGCCCAAGTGTCGAGGATACGCAATATTAATTGCGTATCCTGGACACTTGCTAAGCATTTAATTTTAAGGTAAGCAATGGTCTTTGTTTATGTTTCTATTATTGTAGGCTTATTATAGCCTTTCTTAACTATTGATTATTGATTTAGATCGAAAATGTGTGTGTCTGGGCTCTGGGGCGGGCTGCCGGCCATATGTATTTTTCTCCATAAGTTATGGTATTCCTATTACTGTACGCGAATTCCCAATATGCACCACGCTTTTCCGTCCATATAGACGCGTTTTGGGGGGTCTGACTGTACTAGGCCATCGCATGGGGCCATCTGTAGAGTAGGGTCTGGCCAAATTTTGCGTCCTACCTTATTTTTATATATTTTTTTATTACACATCTGCAGGAATGACACATACAGTTGTTGTTGTTCCCCAAGCTGCCTGGCTGAACAGCCCCAAGGCCCCGAGCAAGGCCAAGGCCATAACCGAGCGCCCCCACAGAACCCTCCCTGCCGACCACAATATAGCCTGGGTGACCGAAGCCACTCCATGGTGGGGAGCTGACGAGGGTGCGGAAACGCCCGGGAAACCAAAGCCCCACCCAGGGCCCTGTGCCCCTCAGCATTTATGGAGAGAAAGTTAAGAGGCAAAGGAAAAATGTGACGCTTTGGCTTCCAATCTTAGTAGATTGGTAGGTCAATCCACAGAAGAGACGCCGTCACTTGAGATCTAGAAAATACATAAGTAAAAGGAACAGTCAGAGTAAGGTATGGGTATGGCAGAGATCGCTCAGTTCTCACTCTGATAGACCAGCCCATCACCACATGACTAGAACCCAATCCTCTCAGCATCAGCTAGGAAAGGCCCTAGAAATCCGCCTTTGGCGGGGGGATAGCTCCCCTATGTCAACCCCTTTCGGGGTTGGGCACATACAGTATTGGCAAGTAGTATACAGTACTGTACGATACGAACACTTCATTATGGACGATAAAATTCGCAGATTCAGACCTGGGCCTAATGCCAAAAGAATACCAGTAGCCTAAAAGTATGGTTTATTTGTGGGTGCATTTCAAAGTTTTAGTAGTTGTTTTACAATATTTACTATTTTCAAGCAATATTTTAAAGCCTTCCATGGACACTTATCACAGAGGAGTTGACCATTGCACCACCGTTTTCACTTGATCCATTTTCTTATCATGTGCAATTTTGGATGTGTTTTTTTATTCCTGCACAGTACAGTACAGTATTTTGGTTATGCTCACGGTCACAAACATTACGTACGCATCTAATTTGACCGATATTTTCGAGATCAGGTACTTGCGTTCGATCTCAAAACAAAAGAACTTAAAAACGAAGGCAGTCCATGACAGGGTCGCCCGGAATGACTCCATTTAGGATGTGAGACTGCAACCACACGAAACGGTCTTTAAACTTTTATAAATTTATGTACAGTATGTAGTGGACTTTACCCATCTAGCTATCTATCTATCTATCTATATATTTATATACAGTACTCAGGCCCAATCCCCACTTTTTCCTTTTGTGTGTGTGTTTGTGTGTGTGGAGGGGGGGGGGGGGTAACTCAAGACAGAGCCCGAATAGGGACAACACATCAGAAAACAATGAACACACAAAAACAAAACATAAATTCACACACATCCTCATAGCTCTTGTAAATTGCAGATGGAAAGCAGTGGAGGACCTGCGGCAGATGAACCATTTACAAGAGTTTCTACTGCCTGGCGGACTGTTCGTACCGGAGGTGTTCAACGACAAAAAAAAAGGTAGCTTATTTGATTTTTTTAAAACCTTTCGTGTCATTTAGGTGTCGATTTTTAAAAAGACGTCACAGTGAACTGGGGCAAATTCGGACAATTTTTGTGTTTTTGTACCATCGAGTCAAGTTTTTAGTTCTATCGAAGATCTTTAGTATTATACGTGAGGCTGGTCCACTAGTATATCAAGTCATAGCAGCAAGAAAATATTAGATATCTATTATATACTGTACTATGAAATTATATACTGTACAGTTGGTCCTCCGGTAATGCGTGTTTTGGAAACGCGGATTTGGTGGCACGCGGTACACCCCAAATATCCAAAATGTTACTAACGCGGTCAATACTTACAATGACGCGGGGTCCAGCTGGGCAGTTTTATCTCTCCTGGGCCGGGCGAGGCTGTTCCGTCTCCCTCCCTGGTCCAGTGACGTCACTTGCGGCTCGTCCGGGCATGTCATTCCCTCCCCAGCGTCCCTCTCCAGTTCCACCATTGTTCGCCTCGCGCACAGACCGTGGTTCTCAAAGTGCCTTTTTTTCTGTGACCTAACCTCGCCGCCATGCCGCCCAAGAAGCGCCGTATCTTTACGTACACACAGAAATATGACATCGTGAAGGAGTTAGAGAAGGGGAAGAGACAAGCTGAGTTGGCAAGGCGACATGATGTGAACGAGAGTACAATTCGCACCATTTGGAAGGACAGGGAGAAGATTGCCAACATTATGAAGGGAAACCCTGCAGAGGGTACTCAGGCGTGATTAAAGTGGGAAATGTCATCCTAAAGAAGACAGAGAAGCTAATGGTGCGTTATTTGGCGAGGCAAAGTAAGAATCATGTGCCGACAGACGGATGGATGATCCGAGAAAAAGCCAAGAAATATTATGCAGCAGTGGCTCGAATTAACAATGTGCAGAACCCCAAACCCTTTAACCCGTCCAGCCCCGGCTAGTTTTGTAATGTTTGTTCACCAAAAAAAATTCAAAAAATGGTTTTATTCCAGAAACAATAGCGAATGGGTTAGGAATGAAGAAAAAACCACGAAAAACCGCTCAAAAAGCTTAAAAAATTGTCCTACAGAGGCCCCGAAAACGTATTTTACAAGAGTAAAAAATTGAAGGCAATTATCCCCAAAAAACAGGTTATTGCGCGCTCACGCGCACGCACGTGGACTTTGAGAGTTTTCAACCATCGGCACGGTTACGTGGGATACGTACACAGTTCCCATACAAATCTGAGCCCTCTTGAGTGGCTACACCTGAGGTTACGGTCGGCGCAATTAGGGTGACGCGCCAGGCGCGTCTCTGGGTCTGTGCGTTACATACATCGCCGACGCGTCAGGCGCGACGCTGGGGCTGTACGGGTTAAGGCATCTGCTGGATGGTTGGTGTCCTTCAATGAACGGAACAAAATGAAAAGTGTTCGTATTGCAGGAGAGGTAGCAAGCGCTGACAATGCTGCAGCCAACGAATTCCCTGCTTTCTTACGTGAGGTTATTGTGGCCGATGGTTACAACTTGGATCAGATTTTCAACTGCGATGAGTCTGGAGTCAACTGGAAGAAAATGCCTAAAAGGACTTACATTTCTCGCAAGGAGAAGGCAGCAAGGGGCTACAAAATGGCCAATGGACGTGTAACCATCTTGTTGACCTGCAATGCTTCTGTCACCTGCAAGATGAAGCCTCTAATCATCCATAAGGCAAAGCGGCCAAGGCCATACCGCAATATGGACATGGCCAAGTTGAATGTTCACTGGATGAGCAACAAGAAGGCCTGGATGTCGTCAGCGTTGAGCCTTGAATGGTTCGATAATAATTTTGTGAAGGACTTGGAAACATTTTGTACCCGCCAAAACATTGCTTTTAACCCAGTGAGACCCAGCGTCGCACGTGATGCGTCGGCAGTGTTTGATCACCAACTCCCAGCGACGCATCACGTGCGTCCGACATATTAAAATCAGTTACGTGGCTCGTAAGGTAGGAAATGGCGGGAGAATAGGAGGGGGAGGTACCGTAGTGTGTGTGGGAGCCGGGCCGGTTGGTGTGAGCGGGCCAAGACAGCCGCGCGGCTGGTGGTGGTGGGCTTAGTGGGGATACTTTACACCCTTAGTTCACCGCCACTTTGAACCTTCATTACTCCGGTCGTATGGGAGCTAGAGGCTTGAGATTTATGTGAGACACTCCTTAGGATGTATGCCGTTCAATGCCATACTCAGTTTTCACCCTAGTGCTCCCGGGCGGGTGGTAATGCGGGGGAGACGAACTTTCGACCCCCCCGCCCCCCAAATGACCAAGGTGAGTTTTTTTTATTTTTTCTTCATTTCTCACCATTCTCTTCCATTTTGGCTCAACAAATTTTTTTGAGGCCCTCCCCCCAAAAAAAAATATCCGAGGTGATTTTTTTTTTTTCTCCTTGTCTTCCATTTTAACAAACAAAAATAAGAAGTGAAAATGGCTTGGGACTGGGGTGAACAAAATATTATAACTAGCCGGGGCTCAACGGGTTAAAGCACTGTTATTGCTTGACAACGCACCAGGACATTCCAGATTGTTGGTTGATCGGCACCCTAACGTAAAAGTGATGTTCATGCCCCCGAATACCACGTCTCTCCTACAGCACCTGGACCAGGAGGTGATAGCATGCTTTAAGGGTGCGTATGCCACTAAGACTTTCCTGATGCTCGACACTGCCAAGTCTGACACCCAAGAAGAACTGCTACAGATATCGGACGATGAATCAGTCCCTGACTCTCTCCCACCACTCGAAGAACTGTCTGCCCCAGACTCTCCCCCACCACTGAATGAGCCGGCACCAAACGCGCCTCCACCACCACAACAACAACAACAACGACAACAACAGCAACAGGAACCCGCCGACGGAGCAGCTATGACAGTGCATGCCTTTTGGAAAAGGTTTCGTATTAAGAACGCAGTGGATACGATGGTGGAAGCGTGGGCTGATGTGACAAGAGCTACAATCCACCATGCCTGGAGGAATGTTCTAGAGGGGTTACCTGGACACAAGCTGGATTTACCTGATCAGCCAGTCAGGCTTGAGGCAGTGGTGGAGAGAGCAGTCGAGGCTGCCAGACGTGTGCCCAGGATGGATGAAGTGGGGCCAGAAGATATTCAAGGTTTGATTCAGCCACCACAGGAGCCTGATGCCGAGGACCTACTGCAGGATTTGGAAGAGGAGGAGCAGGCAGAGGAAGAACACAGAGAAGAAGACGAACCCCAGGAAGAGCCGAACACTCCTGGTCTACGGGAATTTGTAGAATTGTCACAACGCCTCAGCCATCACATGAACAACTTTGATCCCAAACATGATCGTTCAGCACAGATAATAGCAAGCTTCACTGCTTCCATCCAGCCGTACTTCGATATGTTTCACAACAGGATAAATGCACGCCAGAAGACACGAATAACAGATTTCTTTCGGCAACGAGCACAGCAACAGGAACAAGTGGCGTCGAGTGACTCAGACTCCGACTCCGACCCTCAGCAACCAGATGATTTACTGTCGGGTGTATCAGATGCCGACTACAGTGGCTTCGAGCACTCTGATGCTGAAGCTGGGGAGGGACCTCGCCGTATCAACGAATGGCTGGCGGCGAGAGCTAACAGACCATCAACTTCATCGCAGTGACGGCGATGGATCCAGGGGGGAGGGGACGGGGGGGATGCAACACTTCATTTATTCAGAGGTAAGAGTTGCAATGGGCAAATCAACCCAATGCACATGTAAAATAACCTTTATAATTGAATTTATTATTATAACATAGGCTTCTATGGAGAAAAAGTGGACTTTGTGGAAATCCCCAGAACACCAAGGTACCTTTAACATGTAAACATATGGGTTCGGTAACGCGGATTTTGCTAACACAGGCGGTAACCGGAATACATTGGCCGCGTTAATGGAGGACCAACTGTACAGTACTATGAAAATATATAATTACAGTGGAGCCCCTACCATATCTTCGCGACAGCAATCTTTGCTGTATCTTCGCAAAAAAATACGAGGAAAGTATGCCGCGGTTTTATTCTTCGCAGCTAATATTTCAATCTTTACGCCGCATTTTCCTGAGGCATTAGCTGAGGCATAAACATGCTGGCCAGCCAATCACAGTCCACCATTCGGGCACCATCTAGCAACGTCATTGCAAAGCAGTCAATCACAGGCATCCAGTAGAACGCCATTGGAAGTAAAGTGGTTAATTAGATTTTTTCTATAGGTCCAGGAATAATTTGTAGCGAGGTCGGTCCTTTGAGATCAGTGCCTTATAAATTGTCCTTTCCTTCCACGTAAACATTGCGCTATTTGGTGTGCAGTTGGGTCTGAGTGTATTATTAGGTTAATATCCAGTATTGGATAAATAGATATCAATCGTAGTCATGTACTTAACCTTTAACCCCTTCTGTACCGGCGACATCCTTTTAACTATATTCTGGCTGTTATCAGACGATAGTATTCAGTATATAAAAAGGGCTCCACCAATTAACAGACTTTGAACTATCTTGCATAACCCTTTTTACTACCACCAATCCTTCTTAACCCTTTGGCTGCGGGCTGTTTTAGGCTATTTAGGGCCTAGTCAGGCACTCCTGAATGATAAATCAAGCATCTGCATTAAATGAATTGTATTCTGCCGAAAACTAGGCGAAAATAGCTTCAAAATTACACCAGAACGGACCGTATATGTGGTCTGGTTCACCCGCAGTGATCCCAGTGAAACGCGGGAATCCCGCTATTATGTAACACTCGCTCGCTTGGCTTCACTTATGAGAGAGACAGAGAGAGGCTCGCCCGCCACACAGCCTTGCTCAGTGAGCCGCTCAGTGCTCTGAGGGTCGGAGGTGGGCCCCTCACCGTCCCACCCACTGACACTCGATTCTTACGTTTTTTACAGGCTTTTAAAGCCTGGAAATTGCTGTAACTTGCCAAAACATTCCAGAACGTCACCCGCAGCGAATGGGTTAAGCAACATAAAATTCTCTAAATGTAGCTAAATTGGGATTAAAAAGACATCGCCGGTACAGATTGGGTTACTGGTCTATCAGAGTGAGAACTGAGCGATCTCTGCCATACCCATAGCTTACTCTGACTGTTCCTTTTACTTATATATTTTCTAGATCTCAAGTGACGGCGTCTCTTCCGTGGATTGACCTCCCAATCTACCAAGATTGGAAGCCAAAGCGTCACATTTTTCCTTTGCCACTCAACTTTCTCTTCATAATTGCTGAGGGGCACAGGGCCCTGGGTGGGGCTTTGGTTTCCCGGGCATTTCCTCACCCTCCCCAGCTCCCCGCCATGGAGTGGCTTCAGTCACCCAGGCTTTATTGTGGTCGGCAGGGAGCTGTGGGGGCGCTCGGTTATGGCCTTGGCCTTGCTCGGGGCCTTGGGGCTGTTCGGTCAGGCAGCTTGGGGAACAGCAACAACAACAACAACAACTGTCTTTGGTGGTTTAATGGTTAGTGTTTAACACCTTACGAGCGGCCTATGCGGTTTATTTATATGTACCGCCCAGCGGGGTGTTTTTAGCCAAAATAGGGCTGTTTACGTGATCATTTTCATGCCTAAATAAGACCCAGAACGTAAAACAAGTACCTATCCCTGAAAGGGCATAAACAGAGCTTTCGAATGACACCATAACGATCCTTTTATGATGGCTAGTTTTCTTGCAATAACCGTGCAACGCGAGTGCAAAAAGCATGTAATTCGGTACTTTCCCCATATAATTCAGTATGTAGCGAGTGAGAGAGGGAGGAGGGAGCTGAGATTCGTGTCAGTAGGTTCGCCGCGGTGGTCTGGAGCAGTCATACGCTCGCTAGTCTCCTGCCACCACTTGTCTCTCTCTCTCAGCAACATTACGTGCTGAAATTGCCACTCGACCTATGTCGAGCGCCGCCACATAGTCCAGCTTTATTTAACTCGACTTATGTGGTGAGCCGCTAATTAAGGGTTAAAATCTGGATGTGGTATCTCAGGTTCGAATCCCGGGAGGATCACATAGTTTCATTCATTTCATTGGGAGGGGTTTGGTGTTGGGAGTGAAATTAATTAGTATAGGGTCACTATGGTCTATTCATTATATTTAATCTAAAAAAAACTGACCACTAACCTCTATAACTGTGTGTTCTTTTATTTCATAAATTTTATTTTAGTAAGCGTTGTTTCCACATAGCAATTTTGATCAGTTACTTTGCCGTTTATATTGTCTTTGCCCAAGTTTTGGTTTGTTTAGTTTGCAAGTTTTACATTTTAACTCAAAGACTATTCCTTCTAGGTGCTGGCGAGATGGACCGATTGGGTGGTACTGCAAGGGGGGCTGCGAACGGTCGGGGTATTGACTCGGGGGGGGCTGTTGGTCCCCTCCCCCGCTGCCCTCTCAGAGACAGATCTCATCTCTCCCTGGCCCCTTCTGGGGTCCGAACATCTAAAGCGGCTTCGGTCTACCAGACTCGGGACTAATTTTTCTACCATTTGGGAAGATTCAGACAGGGAATAGGTGTGGAAATTTACAGCCCATTTGTTCTAGCCTATTTTAAGTTCCAGACGTTAGGAGTCAGAATTTCTGGCCTACTTAAAATGAATGGACTATAGCGGGAGTCTGTGCAGTCCAAGGACGTTGCCTTTTAATATCTTATTTGTCCAGGGCATTAGATCACACGTTTGGGGCCACACGCTCGATTGCCCAATTATAGCACTAAGTATCGTATTACATGATACTGTACTTTTTGTTCAGCTTATAGCAGAGTTCCAAGCAGCTCATTCTTGGGCGCTCCTCTTAGTTAGTCCTTTGGCTGCGAGAATAGTTTGTACTACCTGATCCCACATCTTTCTTGGTCCACCTCTCCTTGCGACTCTCTCCACGTTCATATACTTGCTTTTCTTGACCCAATTATTGTCATCCATCCTTTTCACATGTCCACACCAACTAAGCCTGCTCTTACTCATATCCTCATTAATAATCTCTTTGCTTAAGCTCCTTCTGAGTTCTACATTTGGGTTTTTGGCTTACATTGCAGACCCACATATCCATCTCACCATCTTCATTTAATTTTGTTCCATCGTATTTATATCTTTCATAAACTTTGCACTTAAGTAGATGACTTTTGGGCTAGAGCTGGGTTACTATACAGACTCTTAGTTGTTGTTGTTGTTGTTCCCCAAGCTGCTTGGCCGAACAGCCCCAAGGCCCCGAGCAAGGCCAAGGCCATAACCGAGCGCCCCCACAGAACCCTCCCTGCCGACCACAATAAAGCCTGGGTGACCGAAGCCACTCCATGGCGGGGAGCTGAGGAGGGCGACAGAAACGCCCGGGAAACCAAAGCCCCACCCAGGGCCCTGTGCCCCTCAGCAATTATGAAGAGAAAGCTGAGGGGCAAAGGAAAAAATTTGACTCTTTGGCTTCCAATCTTGGTAGATTGGGAGGTCAATCCACGGAAGAGACGCCGTCACTTGAGATCTAGAAAATATATAAGTAAAAGGAACAGTCAGAGTAAGCTATGGGTATGGCAGAGATCGCTCAGTTCTCACTCTAATAGACCAGCCCATCACCACAACAGACTCTTAGTAGACAGAGGTTATGAGGCAAGTAAATTGTTACATAAATTTAATCTTTTTAGGGTCAATTACTGTGACTTTTCTAAAATTTGACATAAATAATTGTAATCAAGCATTTTTAACGTGAAGTTTCTTGTATAACTTCTGCTTACTTTGTGTCTGTTTGTATTTATTGTTTATCTTTTTCTATTATTAATATTGATGAATTTTTTAATTAATTGTTCTTGTTAAAAGAGTACTGTACTCTTTGTTTAAACATGTTACTTTTTCATATTTTGTAATTATTTGTCTATATTATATCTATTCATTGTCGATAGTATCAATTGCTTGCTTTTGCGATTTCCTTAGTTTATTTGTACGATAAATGTAGGTTATTTGTAGGGTAGTTATTGATAGGGGTCACTTGAGGCATGCTATGCTTACAGGTACCTACCCGATAGCACTATCGTTAGTGAGTGCTAGATACAGGTACAGTATATATGTTTTTGTAATATTATATACCGGGTATCTTATCAATATTTTTATTTTGTACTATTGTTAATGTCTTGTTATGTTGCAAATTTGATTTTAAATGAACATTTTAACACTAATTGTAGTTTCTTTTATTCATGCAGAGTTTAGTAATATTTGCCAGAATGTCCCGGACTTCCCAAATTGACTAATTCCCTGAACGTGACGATAGTGCGTTGTTATGTGTGCAATTAGTTTGCTTGGGAACCAGATTAACTTGCTCATGTAGTAATGTACACCCTATGTGGTGGATTGTGTTGTTGTTGTTCCCCAAGCTGCCTGGCCGAACAGCCCCAAGGCCCTGAGCAAGGCCAAGGCCATAACCGAGCGACCCCACAGAACCTTCCGTGCCGACCACAGTAAAGCCTGGGTGACCGAAGCCACTCCATGGCGGGGAGCTGAGGAGGGTGCGGAAACGCCCGGGAAACCAAAGCCCCACCCAGGGCCCTGTGCCCCTCAGCAATTATGAAGAGAAAGTTGAGGGGCAAAGGAAAAATTTGATGCTTTAGCTTCCAATCTTGGTAGATTGGGAGGTCAATCCACGGAAGAGACGCCGTCACTTGAGATCTAGAAAATATATAAGTAAAAGGAACAGTCGGAGTAAGCTATGGGTATGGCAGAGATCGCTCAGTTCTCACTCTGATAGACCAGCCCATCACCAATGGTGGATTGTGTTCTTTCATTTCATAAATTTGATTTTAGTAAGCGTTGTTTCCACACAGCGATTTTGATATGTTGTTTTGACTTTATATTGTCTTTGCCCCAGTTTTGGTTTGACTTTGTTTGCAAGTTTTACATTTTAATATTGATAGGCCAGGTTTCGCTAGCATACACCATCATGCAGTACTTCTATTGCATGTACTAGATTAGAAAAGAAAAACAATAAACCAAACCTTTGCCTTAAATCACATAGCGGTTTTGATTTAGTTATTTTGTCTTTTTACTGTGTTCGTATAAGTTTTGGTTTGTTTATTTTGCAAGTTTTACATTATAATCTAACATATCCTTAACCTCATACAGGTTTGAGAGCGCGAAATAGAAGATACAACGAGATTGAGTGGTCCCTGTTTTCTGAAATTGGTGAAGATTGACTTGACTGGGACAAGAACTCTATGAAGGATATTACCAATTGCCTAACTTCAAGAGTTACACTCAATGTGAGGACCAGCATGTACGGTAAGTTTATAGAGTATTTTTTGTTTATGCCTTTCAGTAAGATGCCTTTATTACTTCCATTATGGGTGATGATACACAAATTTATTGCGTATAGAAAATATTTATAGAAATTAAACACGTAAAAAGTACAGTAGCCTATCTCCTTTTTGAATGCCATAAAGCCTTCCCATTTTTTAACTGCCAGATAGGCAGAATAGTTTTACATTGTTCATTTTATGATTACTGTAGTATGTATGTCTTTCGCGACTTCCCAAATTGACTAATTCCTTGAATGTGACGATAGTGCGTTATGTGTGCGATTACTGTATTTTGCTCATGTAGTAATGTACACCCTATGTGGTGGATAGTGTTATTTTAGTAAGCGTTGTTTCCACTTAGTGATTTTGATGAGTTATTAGTTTGCTTGGGAAACAGATTAACTTGCTCATGTAGTAATGTACACCCTATGTGGTGGATTGTGTTATTTTATTTATAAATTATTATTTTGCTTAAGCGTTGTTTCCACATAGCAATTTTGATTAGTTATTTTGTCTTTTACTGTGTTCGTATAAGTTTTGGTTTGTTTATTTTTCAAGTTTTACATTATAATTGTCTTTGTCCAAGTTTTGGTTTGTTTAGTTTGCAAGTTTTACATTTTAATGTAGTACACTGAGGTATATATCCAGTGCTCTAATACTCAAAGCAGTCATAAATTTGGAAATGGTGAAGTTCATTTGGTGATAGATTTAACAATGTATACAGTAATGGAATACGCAAGCCCAGCCTGGGCTTCTAACCTAGCTGAAACACATCATAAGACCTTACAGACTATTCAAAACAAAGCCCTGAAGATCATTACAGGCTGCACAGCTACTACCCACAGATCATCTACATCAAGAAACAAAAATCCTCAAAGTCAAAGACCATCTGGACATGAGAGGCACTCAATTCCTGGCAGCAGCCTCCACGAACCAAGACCACCCACTAAACTACATGGCAACACACCCACAGACACCAAGAAATATCAAAACAACACCCAGCACACGGTATCACACACAATTATTGTCCTCTCTCCCTCCCTGCCCACCCCGAACCAACTTCCAGAAGCACATCCATACTCATATCTCTCGCCAATCCATCCACTCACTCACAGACAACACGCAGCTGCATGCACGACCTCCCGAAATCCATCCTTCCGAATCCTCCCTTCCTCGCGAGGACAGAGTCCACCTGGCCAGGCTGAGATGCGGACACCATCCAGCTCTCCTGAGCTATCAGAAGAGACTGGATGACTCCGTTGTCGACGCCTGCCCGGGATGTAACACAGCACCCCATACCATTAAACACATCATAGAAGACTGCATTTCACACAACCACTTACGCCAACAACACAACCTACACTCAATGAGAGCTCTGTGGGAAAGCCCGATCGTGGCCATGGCCTTCCTCAGGGACTCGGGGCTGTTCGGCCAGGCAGCTTAGGGAACAACAACAACAATGTATACTTGTACAGTATACTGTACTGTACTTGTAAGCAGGTTATCAAACCGGGACAATCTGCTGTTAAGACTGGAATGATTATGAGAAGTAATACAAGAAAATTAACATGAATTTGGATTGGTTTGGTCATTTTATCACTCCCAAAGACATAATATAAACTTCCAAGCATAAATGTAACTGTGTATATACTGTTATGGTGACTAAATACAAGGGAATAGGCCTCTTTTTTGACACCCAACAATAGTAACATACTAACTTGCACACACAGTACAGTCGCGCTAATAAGTGATGTCTCGGCACCAAGTATGTTTTGATCAATAATGTGTACCGTTATCAGTAATATCTAAGCATAATTTCTTCATATCGTGTGAAATATACAAACATGTTCCTACACTTGCCCACCCTATTCAACATCTGACAGCCATTAATACAGCACAGAGCAAGCCAAACGTAATGACTGGTGGAACATGACTTGTTAGCACGACCGTACATTTACTTATACATACATACATACATGCATACATAAGGGTTTAAAGACCGCAACCGTCCACAGTGAATGTGGCTTCCATGGTACAATCACAGTACTGCACACAGTGCACAGCAATCACAACACGGTGGCTACAGTCTTTACTGCAGCACAGTACAACATATATAACTAGACAGTCCTAAGTTACTACCAGTGTTGAGGTGAGATGCCATAATGATTTAAGTACCGGTACAGTAATTCCTTACTTCAAGTTGTATTTCCATTCCTGGTTTTGTGTTCTTCTATTTCAAACATTTATTGTGCTAAATCGTTATTTCTACAGTGATTTTGATCGATTCTTTTGTCTTTATAGTGTGGCGTTCCTGTTTTGGTTTGTTTATTTTGCAAGGACTTGTGCAGCAAACTGTACATTACATGTCAATAAAAGGGAAGTTTGGGACTTTTGCGGAGTCGAAATAGGTCAAAAAGGGGACTTTGGGATTTTGGCTGGGACAAAAAAAATATTTCCCATAAGGTACTGGTATGTTATTTCTGTACCGCGTTTTTCGGTGACACTTTGCTGTATGTATGTATGTATATAGTGAGGCACATCCCCATTGCTGGGGGTGGTTGACTTGAGGCAGAGCCTGAACAGAAACCTTTTAAGTTCCAATTGTTAGGGTCCTGGACCACTGACGCATTCCTTTACCCCTTTCTCTGTCTCGTTGAGTCGGAAAATTTTACAACACTGTGCTTTGAAAGGACAAATTAACCGTGTTACTGAAAGCATGACTGTACTGTACTGTAAAAGGATGAAAATCTATACTTATACACCAGAAGAACAAAGACATTCAAATATTATGTTCCTTCCAACAACCAACTATACTCCTAAAATCGATTAATGAAATTTACAAACACATGTGGCAGTCCGTGGATTCGAATCCAGGATGCTCACACCGAAAATCAACACCTTATGCATCGCACCACGTAGACAGTTCAGGCTTTTTAGACATGGACATAAACAAAAAAAAATAAGGGGAATCTCCTTGTACTCCCTAAAAATTTATGATGTCATGACTTGGCGTTTTTCTTTACATATGGAATGTTCAGCATAAAATATTTAGCAATCTCCCTTGATGTCCACTGAATATTGATAGTACAGTTAGGAGCATAAATTGGGACTCGCCTATTTTACCCTTTCTGTCTGGAGTCGGCCACCCCTTAGCTATGGGGTATTTGCGTGAATATATACATACATATGTATATTTAACCCTTTCAGTGATTGTGACTTGTTTTTATTTGATTTCAGCTACATTTAGACAATTTGATTAAGCTTAGGAAGGATATGTGGTAATGTAAAAGGATTGAGAGTGTATTTACCTAATTGTAGTTTACAGGAGTTGAGCTAAGCTCCCTCCTCCAGCCTATTCCATTTGTCAATACATCTATAGGGGAAGCTAAACTTCCTAATGTCGTTCTTGTAGGTAGCTTTTTGACTTTGTAGCCGTGGCCTCTAGTTATTCCTGTATCCATAATTATTATATCCTCCTTAAGCCGCTGTCAATTTTCCGTCAATTTTCCACGAGCAAATTTTTTCGCGTAATATTTCGGGACTTTTTCGCACTGGGATCGGTAACTAGACTGAAGGTAGATTATGTTACGCGGCTGAATTCTGATAAAGTGTAATTTGTTAAGCTTCCAGACCATAATTGCCCGTAAAAATTGCTCGAAAAAAGGCTTGTGTGACTCCAGCTTTATCCAGCCTCTCCAGCCCTAGCGTGCATTTGTACATCATTATCATGTCTCCTCTCTCCTCTCCTTTAGACTCGGTAGATTTAATTTGTCTAGCCTCCCTTCATATGGCAGTTCTCTGAGACTTGGAACCAATCTAGTAACTGCTCTCTGGATTCTTTCTAACTTGTGAATATGTTTTTTAAGATGCGGGGACCACACCACTGCTGCATATTAAAATGTAAAACTTGCAAACTAAACAAACCAAAATTGGGACAAGGACAATATAAAGTCAAATTAAATTATCAAAATCGCTATGTGGAAACAACGCTTACTAAAATGAAAATTATTAAATAAAAGAACACAATCCACCACATAGGGTGTACATCACTACATGAGCAAGTTAATCTGTTTCCCAAGCAAACCAATCGCACATATAACAACGCACTATCGTCACGTTAAAGGAAGTAGTCAAGTTTGGGAAGTATATTCCATATATATTCCATATAAGTATATTCCATATATAAGCATATTCCAGTCTTGGTCTAATCATACTTTTTATAATTTTCGCTAACCTGTTCTCATCCAAGTAGTTCAGAGCAACTTTCATATTCCCGGCCATTGCATACATTCCGCTAAAGAGCTTGTTAATATGTTTCTTTGGCGACAAGTTATCTTGTATAATCAACCCTAAGTCCTTTTATTTTTCGGCCTTGCTAATTATATTGTCTCCCATCCTGTACTCCCAATTTGATCTATTCACACTTCTTCCCATATTTAACACATGACACATTTACTTATATTAAGTGTGTACATGCTTAGATTGATATGCAGGATTCGAAACTGCATAATAAATCGTAGGCTTGTCCACCTTTCTTTAACTGTCTTCGTGGTGCAATGCATAAGTGTGTTGATTTTCGGTGTGAGCATCCTAGGTTCGAATCCCCGGACTGCCACATGTGTTTGTTAATTTCATTAATCGAGTTTAGGAGTAAAGTTGGTTGGTGGAGAGAACATAATAATTAAATTTTATTTTCCACTTGGTGCTCCATTCATATATTTTATCTAAATCCCCTTGCAGCTCCTCACAACTACTTTTATTTGTTATTTGTCTCATAATATTTACGTCATCTGCAAACATTGACATGTACTGTAGGAGTTTATGCCTATCTGATTAAAAGACGTCTTTCCTAAGCTGCATAAAATAGTTTAATATTGTACCATTCCTGTTTTGGTTTGTTTGTTTTGCAATTTTTACATTTTGATTGTCGGGATATAAGTCGGAATAGCATCATCCGTATTGAAGTGATTAATATAGTTTTGACTTTATTGATATTACAGTGGACTCCCAGTATTCGCGCCTATGTCGTACCAGCCCCCTTCCGCGAATGCGTGGTTTCGCGGATACGTGGGCAGTGTTTAACATCGGTTTCAATGGGAAATAGGCTTAGGTCGTACCTGACTCGGCTATCTTGGACCCTCTAACCATTATTTTGACCTACTTTATGACAATAATATGGACCAAATTATTAAACAGATACGGTGATGGACCTGGAAGAATGTGGAACAAAGTGTGGTACCATCAGTGACGGCACCGGTACCACACTTTATTCCACATTTGTCCAGTCACCCATAAAGTACCCATATCCCCCCAAATATATCCAATAAATACATATTATTTTAGAATACTTATAAATACATATTATGAGGAGATAACTTACTACACAAACTTTATTTGTAATCAGTCATTAGGCCTAGAGTAGCCTTACGCATCGGCATAATTTGCCCGCTTTCGTCCGACAGCGTCGGTACGCTTGCTCTCTGTTTTGATGGTCCCGGGCATTTATTTCCATCATGATTACCATCAGGCCCTCTGTCCCTATCACTGAATGCTCTAAAGGCCCTAATAAATGCGGGAGATGAGAGGTTCGTGCAGAAAAAAGCTTGTTAACAGGTGGTTTTCGACTTTTCCAACACTGGGCTGTGAGCTACTGCCTCAGCTGGGACGCTGTGTTGACGTCACGCAAGAATGCAAGATGGCGGACCAAAGCAAGACTCAGGATGCGCACCGACCCGCCCGATTCAAATCCGTGAATAGCTGGTATTTTGCCGTTTTTTTTGTGCGGATGACGAGTAATGGGATATTTAGGGGTGTCCGCGAATAGCAAGGATCGCGGATACTTGGAGCGCGGATAACGAGAGTCCACTGTATATGTTTTCACCAACCAACTTCACTTCTAAACTCGATTAATGAAATCAACAAATACATGTGGCACTCCAAGGACTCGAACCTAGGATACTCACACCGAAATTCCGCGCATTTATGCATTACGCTATCAAGACAGTTTAGGAAATATGCTAACAACATTATAACCTGTACAGATTGGTGGTGGCTTCCAGTACAACCGTTTGGAGGACTACAAGAGGATAATTGTTCAATCCTTCAACTACGGGGCCATTGGACGCAACAAAGACAAGAACTCTGCCAAAGTAATGAGGGTGTGTAGGAATGTAGTGTTTACTGTTTATTTGTACTGTTGTTTTGGTGATAATGTAGAGTTTATGTTTACTGTTATTGTAGTGATAGAGTATAGTATGTTTCATAACAGCTGACAGTAAATATCCATGTCCCCATCGTGATTGCTCTGCTTGGCTAATTATGTTGTTAATTAGGAAAAGTTGGCATTAATATGATTTAGATATGTAGGCTAATAGTTTCATATATTTCAATGAAGTAACGAGGGATATGTTGGTAAGGAATTCAATTTACTGCCAGGTGAAAAAAGACTGACAATAGTGATAATTAGTGGATGGACTAGCTGTATACCAGTGTAGAAAATTATTGCTAAAAAGATACATAGGGGGCCTCCGAGTCAGACGGACCCGAAGTCGACAGGTCAAACCTGAAAGTTTAATTACACTGCCACGGATTGTCCTATTCACTGGGGACAAGTCCACTTGGAGACGTTTTATGTACAGTATAGCCACCCTCATAAAGAGGAATAAGACATCCGGCAATAGATAGATCGACAATTACAATAGTACTTTCCGCATAATTGTGTTGTTTGCATTCTGTTAAAGTGATAACTCTGGTGTAGGGCTTTGTTTTGTTTTAATAGGCTATCAATCTTTTCGCTATGACTTAAATTGCTTCAAACTCCGTTTGTCCAGACATTTAGGCTCGAACATTACTTGATTTTGGCCCTGTCACTTTTTCAACTTGAAGGGAGGCACTCGTTACAGACAGTTTTGCCTTTTGCCTACCTCATAAGAAAAATAGTTTGAAAAGTGAACGTCTTGCAAATATTCTACTTTATTTGCTATTGTGCTCCCTCAATCTTTGATTTAAAAAAAATAATAAAACGGTTTAGCCTAGCTAGAAATAAGCCATAATCCACGAACGAAGCTTTGTCATTTTTAGTATGACGGTATTATTGGTATATTATTTAGCTATAAACTCCAGAAGTTCCTATATAAGTTGAGAAAATTGTCTACAGCCAGGTATGCCTAGTTAGAAACCTAGAAAATCATCATCATCAGCCATTAGGAGTCCACTTGCTGGACAAAGGCCTCCCTTAACCTTTTCCATGACTCCCGAGACTTTGCCATCCGTTGCCATGTTACCCCTGTAGTCTTTTCTCTGGCTCTTCACCTCCTGTCCGGTCTTCTCCTATCGTCCTTTCCTTCTCTGGGGGTCCAGTGAGTTGGTGTTTTACTCCACCTATTGTCCTCTCTTCTTGCTACATGTCCTGCCCATCTCCACTTCTGCTCTTTAATAGTTTTAAGAATATCCTTGACTTTGGTTTGCTCTCATACTCACGATGCTCTCTTCCTATCTCTAAGTGTTATTCCTAGCATTGATCTTTCCATTGCTCTTTGCGCACTTCTAAGCTTATTCTCCATTGGTTTTGTTATTTTCCAAGTTTCAGATCCATAGATCATGGTTGGTAGCTCTACCACACACTGGTTATATACTTTACGTTTAAGGCATATTGGTAGTGTACTTTTCATGATGTTCTTCTGTTTGCCGAATGCTTTCCATCCTAGAGTGATTCGCCTTACTATTTCATGTTCATTGTCTTTTGTTAGTTTCATTACTTGGGCAAGATAATTGTATTCTTCTACTTCCTCAAGAATATTGTTATCAATCCTAATTATTCTGCGTTGAACCTTATCATTGTACATAACTTTGGTTTTACTCCTGTTAATTTTTAGACCTATTTTGAGTTTCTTTATTGAGATTATTGAGCATATCTTGGAGTTTTTCTGCATTATCTGAAATTAATACAAAGTCATCTACAAATTGGAGATGGTTAAGGTATTCCCCGTCTACATTAATTCCGTTTGATTCCCATGAAAATGTTCTGAAAACCCCTTCAAGATAAGTTGTGAACAGCTTGTTGTTCCTCCCCAAGCTGCCTGGCCGAACAGCCCCAAGGCCCCGAGCAATTCCATGGCCATAACCGAGCGCCCCCACAGAACCCTCCCTGCCGACCACAATAAATCCTGGGTGACCGAAGCCACTCCATGGCAGGGAGCTAAGGAGGGTGCAGAAACGCCCGGGAAACCAAAGCCCCACCCAGGGCCCTGTGCCCCTCAGCAATTATGAAGAGAAAGTTGAGGGGCAAGGGGAAAATGTGACGCTTTGGCTTCCAATCTTGGTAGATTGGGAGGTCAATCCACGGAAAAGACGCCGCCACTTGAGATCTAGAAGATATATAAGTAAAAGGAACAGTCAGAGTAAGGTATGGGTATGGCAGAGATCGCTCAGTTCTCACTCGGATAGACCAGCCCATCACCACATGACTAGAACCCAATCCTCTCAGCATCAGCTAGGAAAGGCCCTAGAAAGCCGCCTTTGGTGGGGGGATAGCTCCCCTATTTCAACTCCTTTCGGGGTTGGGCACCCGCCCTGTTGTTGTTTTAAAGTGGTTTGGCAAGATTTTGTTGTTCCCAAGTCCATGTTGCCTAATGTACAGTCGGCCTAATAAGTGATGTCTCGGCACCAAGTATAATTTGATCAATAATTGGTATCTGCAATATCTAAACACAATGTCTTCATTTTAAGGGAGATATACAAACAAGTTCCTGCACTTAACCACCTTATTCAACATCTGACAGACATTAATAGAGCACAGAGCGTGCCAAACGTACTAACAGCCGAGATATGACTTATTAGCGCCATCGTACCGTAGTGTCTTGATATAGTACTGTCTTCTTTTGTCACCCATTTTTTGTTTTTTAACTACAGTACAGTGTTCGCTGTTGTGAACCTGACAGCATACCCTGCATCGTGTGGTATTTGTAGCGCATCTATGATAGTCAGACATTTGGTCTTTATAACATCTTAACCCCTTCTGTACTCTCTAGGTCTATAATTATATTCTATCTAGATTTTGCCATTCTTTTGAAGTTTAAGAAGGATCTGTGATACTAAAAATAGTTAGATACTTTGAAGCTTGTTAATGGCTGGAGGCCCTTTTTCAACTGATTAAAATAGTCTATTAGTAGCCACAGTAAAGTTTAAAGCACAGCACGGTACTGAAAATGTTAACTAGAAACGCTATACTATATTCATTAAAAGTCGGCCAAAGCTCTTAAATACTAACCTCTAGACCTGATCACTTTCTAAGGAGAACTTCAAAGAAAAAATGAGCTACCGTATGCAGCGTTGGGAACTTCTCACCGAGACGCTATGAACTCCATGTCATAGCGTCTCGGTGAGAAGTTCCCAACGCTGCATACGGTAGGTCATTTTTTCTTTGGAGTTCTCCTTAGAAAGTGATCAGGTCTAGAGGTTTGGCCGACTTTTAATGAATACACTATAGCGTTTCCAGTATTTATTATCCGTGTTTTATGTTTATCGAAAGTCTGTACAGCCATTCTTGACTTAGTCGCCTGAATTTAATGTTTTTAATGATTACACTTCATAAATTAGTGAACAAAAGTCACTCTGCTTCAAAATTCCTCACTTGACCCCTTCACCGCCATGGTTATTTTCATCGTATTAATAATAATAATTAATAATAATAATTAACGGTTTATTCACAAAAGCAGCCCGAAGGCTGAAAATATACAAGGAATTTGATACATAGTTAAAATTAAAATTACAATTAAAATTAAAATTGACACAAGAGCTAACAGGCTAATTTACAATGAAAAATATGTATATAATTTATTGATTGTTTAAGACCTTAATTATTGAAGGAATGGCGCTGTTCTTGTAGCGGTCAGTCCGTGGTGCTCTTACGGGGACAATACGGTTGAAGTGGCGAACAGCGCGTAGAGGAGGATTTATGTATGTACACTCGGTACAAAAAGTATCTGCACCCCTACGCTGATCATCAGGTGTGTACAGCTCCATAGGGTTGGTACCTCTGCCTGCAACTATATCCGATCGTCTCTGACACACGGATATAGTTGCAGGCAGAGGTACCAACCCTATCGAGTTGTACACACCTGATGATCAGCGTAGGGGTGCAGATACTTTTTTGACCGAGTGTACATACATAAATCCAGAATACGATGAAAATAATAATGGCGGTGAAGGGGTTAAGCGAGGAATTTCTGTTTTGTGTATTATGTTTCATATTTTTTTTGCTAAATATTTTTTTCCACATACTGTATTGACTTTGATTAGTTGTTTTTTGTCTTTATATTGTGTCATCCCAGTTTTGGATGATATTAAAATTGGCTACTGACTAACTTGAGGAATAAAATGCAAGTTGTTACATATATTTTCTTTTCTTTTCAGGTCAAGTGGTCTTATGATGTAGAAACAATCTGTTGGCTGTTGCCGTGGTGGTATGGCTGCCTGGTCCCGGCCTCTACTGCTTTAAGAAATGTAAGTACTGTACTGTATATTCATAATCGTTTTGTTTTTGGTTGCTTAGTTTATCATAATGTATGTTCCATCAATTGCATCTATTCAATCAACTTCCAGTTACTTAAGCAGTTGACTTGTGTTGATGCTTTTAATAAACCAGTGAAGTCGCACTTATTTCTGAAGGCTTATGATACTGCGGATCATAAAGTTAATGTACTGATGACTATAAACATATATTTTTTGTTTGAAAAATTGAAGTTAACGCGAGCGCTCGTGAATCATCTTTGAGAATTGACGCTCATACAATACAGTACCAGCCTATTATTATTATTATTAATATTATTATTATTATTATTATTATTATTATTATTATTATTATTATTATCTACAGTTGTTGGCTTTGTTGTACTTTGTCGTGTACGGTGGCGCTAATAAGTCATGTCCCAGCTGTCATTACGTTTGGCTCGCTCTGTGCTGTATTAATGTCTGTCAGATGTTGAATAGGGTGGGTAAGTGTAGGAACATGTTTGTATATATCACTCGATATGAAGAAATGAAGCTTAGATATTGCTGATACCAATTATTGATCAAAATATACTTGGTGCCGAGACATGACTTTAGCGTCACTGTACTCTGTCGTGTACTATTTTGCATTTCTATGGTTGATGTATACTTGTGAATATTTTGATTGTATTGTTCTTTGCTTGGGTACTTTATCTAGTGGTTAGACACTTATGTTTTTCAGTATGGCTTGATTTGAGTGGTTTGCTGTATCATTGGAACTCCCAAAATCAGTATTTCCCTGTTCTTATGACTTGAATTGCTCCGTGTGTCCTGGCATTTTGGTTCGAACATCCCTTGATTATGGGCCTGTCACTCTTTCAACTCTGAGGAAGACACTCACTACAGGCAGTTTTGCTTTTTGTCTCCCTCACTCACATAGAATTTTTTTTTTAATTTTGCTTGTGTATGGGTATATATTTGATGGGTTCTTGTTTGCTTGAATAGTTTACTTTGATATTTTCTCTACTTGTGAAATGCCTCCTGTTGTTGCTCCTTTTTCTTTGGTAGTCAGTCTGCTGTTGCTAGTTTCTTGTGCTTATATCAATTGTCTTGTTTGGATATTATGTTAGTTTCCCGAATGTTTAGCATTATGTTGATTTAGTTGTTTATCTTATATTGTTTGCTTAAGCCCTTCATGATTGACACATTTTGACAGTACAGTAACTCGGCTATCATTTTACATTGTTTTTGTCCGTTAACCCTCTGAGTACCAGAAGTAACTTGGCTATCATTTGACATTGTTTTTGTCCGTTAACCCTTTGAGTACCAGCGATGTGTGTTAGATTTGTATTGTGGCTATATTTTGACGATTGGTGGTTAAAAGGGTTGGTCGAGATATTATTGAAGCCTTATTTTTGGCTAGAGGTCCTTCCTAAGCTGAATAAAGTGGTTGAAAAGAGTTGGTTGAGATATATTGAAGCCTTATTTTTTGCTAGAGGTCCTTCCTAAGCTGAATAAAGTGGTTAAGAGAGTTGGTCGAGATATATTGAAGCCTTATTTTTTGCTACAGGTCCTTCCTAAGCTGAATAAAATAGTCTTGCTGTCAGAAGATTATAAAAAGGACCTCTGGTATTGAATGCGTTGATGTTGCTTATTTTAATATGTTTGAGTTGCTTATCTGTTATGCGCAGTGATTTAGATTTGTTCTTTTGTCTTTATATTGTCTCGTCTCAGTTTGTTTATTTTGCAAGTTTAGGTCTATTGGTTTGGTTTGAATATTTGCTTTACTTAATTTCTCTAATTTTTTTTTTATGTTGGTCAATATTGTTTGTGCATTTAGTTGTCTTGAGCATCCAGTCATTAGATACCTGTTGATGCTTGATTTCTCTTTAATTTTGTTGCTCAAGCATAGTTTCCACAATGTTGATAAGTTCTTTTGTCTTTATATAGTTTCAGTTTGTTTTATTGTGCAAGTTTTACATTATAATAATTGGTTTTGATTATGGTAATATTTGTCTGATGAATGATAGGCTATATAATTTATTTGTTTCCACATAGCAATTTTGACTAGTTATTTTGCCTTTGTCCCAGTTTTGGTTTGCTTAGTTTGACATTTTAATTTATTGATGACTTTTAATATGAATTACTATGGCTCTCATTATAATTATATATTATATATAAGTCTAGGGTAAAGTAAACCCAGATTTGACTTTTAATATGAATTACTACCGCTGAAATGTGGGTTTACTTTGCCCTAGACTTTAAAATTATAATAAGCTCCCATTTCTACAAAAAATGAATATATTTAAAAACGGATTGCGCCATTGGATTCAGCGCCTCCTGAGGAAAAATCCAAACATATCCCCACATGTCCAAATCTATTTTTTCCAAAAAAGTTATTCTATTTTAACTTATGACCATATCGTTGGAATCCTCTCGAAGCGGAGAGTTCCCAAAAATTAATTCAGGTGCTTCCGACCTATTATAACCCCACAAAACACATTTAGTTTTTTGTCAAATTCCTTGTTGTTGTTGTTCCCTAAGCTGCCTGGCCAAACAGCCCCGAGTCCCTGAGGAAGGCCATGGCCATGATCGGGCTTTCCCACAGAGCTCTCATTGAGTGTAGATTGTGTTGTTGGCGTAAGTGGTTGTGTGAAATGCAGTCTTCTATGATGTGTTTAATGGTATGGGGTGCTGTGTTACATCCCGGGCAGGAGTCGACAACGGAGTCATCCAGTCTCTTCTGATAGCTCAGGAGAGCTGGATGGTGTCCGCATCTCAGCCTGGCCAGGTGGACTCTGTCCTCGCGAGGAAGGGAGGATTCGGAAGGATGGATTTCGGGAGGTCGTGCATGCAGCTGCGTGTTGTCTGTGAGTGAGTGGATGGATCGGTGAGAGATATGAGTATGGATGTGCTTCTGGAAGTTGGTTCGGGGTGGGCAGGGAGGGAGAGAGGACAATAATTGTGTGTGATACCGTGTGCTGGGTGTTGTTTTGATATTTCTTGGTGTCTGTGGGTGTGTTGCCATGTAGTAGGTGGTCTTGGTTCGTGGAGGCTGCTGCCAGGAATTGAGTGCCTCTCATGTCCAGATGGTCTGACTTTGAGGATTTTGGTTTCTTGATGTAGGTGATCTGTGGGTGCAGTAGCTGTGCAGCCTGTAATGATCTTCAGGGCTTTGTTTTGAATAGTCTGTAAAGTCTTATGATGTGTTTCAGCTAGGTTAGAAGCCCAGGCTGGGCTTGCTTATTCCATCACTGATCTTATGTATTGTTTATATACTGTGGTGGTAGTTTCTTTGTTGTGTCCAAATTTTGTGTGAGCAAGTGACCTGAGGGCGTTAAATCTGGGTTTCAGTTTCTTTTTAATGTTTGTGGTGTGCTGTTTGAATGTCATATGAGTATCATATGTTACTCCTAGGATTTTGGGTGTGTGTGTATGTGTTGTTTATGGTGAATAAAAATTACTTGTAAAGTATTGTACAATCTTAAAACAGCTCCCAAGGCCACAAAAATGGGCGGAATTAAAATCGGTTTGTGCCATTGGATTTTTCGTGTCGAGAAAAATCCGAATATACCGCTAAAAATATGAAAATCGAAAATGTTCGGTCAACCTCCAAAAAACACCAAGGCAAATCGGTGATTTTGGTCGAATTTTGACTTGTCAATATTATTACATATTTGGCTTCGTCTCGCCGTTGCGAATTGAACGGTATAATTTTATTTTAATTTTGACCTATTTTTAGGCCCCCTAGGCCTATTTTAAAGTTTAAAAACTCCATAGACGAGTTATTTACGAACGGATTTTGTTTAAATTTATACCTTAAAGGCCGCGTCATACAGAGGCCGAACGTACTAGGACAAAGTCCCGAATAGGATGACTTGCAAAAAATATTCAAATTTCAGGCGGGTCGGGTATATTCTGCATATTTCGGCATACGTTCCTAACTATTCGTGGGTTGGTCTGATGTTGTTCATGTATGTTACCGACATTCCGGAGAGTCGGGAAAAAATTAGTGGCTACACTAAATTTCCACGAACATTCGGGTAAAAAAAACGTTACAAAATGGTCGGATGTTGGTCGGGAATTATTCGTAATTCGTTCGGGAGTTGTTCTGATTAATTCGTAGTTCGGTCTTCTGTTTCGGGACTTGTTCGGTACTTTTTTCAATTACCGAATTTGTTAGGAACTACCCGAACAAATCCCGACAAAACTTCGATAAATTACGATGATTCCCTCGTATTCCAGAATAAAACCCGCACGAGTTACGAATTTTCAGAACAAGTTACGATCAAATTCAGACAAATATACGAATAATTTTGGATGTCTGCTTGATGTATCTTGTTTAATTAGGAATTAAATCCGAATTGATTTCGAACAAGTAGAAATAGCCTCCTTCTAAAATTAGAGGTTCGCTATTGCTCGGCAGGAAAAAATCGACACCTAAAAGGCACGAAAGGTCTTATAGGCTAATATTGATAACAGAATGAGGCGAAAGGTCTCAAAATAGCTAAACTAACGGAACGAACGTCTTAAACCTCAAAACGAATATGCTAAACATGTGGGAGAAGGGGGTCCAGAAAAAGCGAGCATGTTATAGATACCGGTACCGTACCTCTGTTCTGCCTTTGGGTTCGAACACTACGGTTATTTATGGGTATATCATTATTCTGGCCTTCATTAGTTGATTTTATTGAGATTAGGAAGGACAATAATTAGGTTAGGCTACGTTAGTCTTACGTTTGGTGGTACATTATAATACAGTAAACTCGATTACAACACTGTTATTATAGCCTACATTTTGTCTAGGTGTATTTGAAAACGAATGAGAGGTGGAAGGATGGAGTGAGGAAGTACATGAACAAAGGGGTGCTGGTTGGGGGGAGGGGTGTCGACTGACTGGGGACAGAGGTGCTACAGTCATAAAACAGTCTGATGTTGTTCTCATAATGTTCTTCTCTATCGGTTGTTTGTCGACATCTCATCGGTTAAGTTAGGTTAATTATCGTAAAGCATTCCAAGGTCATTCGGAACTGTGTCTGATGATTCGGGTATGGTCGAAAATCATTCTTTGCATAACGAGTGTAAGTTCGATTCATGTTCGGTAGTTGTTCGATATTTTGTCGTAGGTCGTTCTTGACTATCGGATATTATTCTGAACTCGTTCGGGCCATGTTCGTAATTTTCAAATTTCGGGAGAGTCTCGGCTGTATTCGGTAAAAATGTGCAAGTCATCCTATTCGGGAGTTTGTCCTCCAACGTTCGGGCTTTGTATGACGCGGCCTTAAGTACAGTTTGGCAAGCTGTATCGAATGGCGCAGGCAAATCGGTGATTTTGGTCGAATTTTGACTTGTCAATATTATTACATATTTGGCTTCGTCTCGCCGTTGCGGATTGAACGGTATAATGTTATTTTGACCTATTTTTAGGCCCCCTAGGCCTATTTTAAAGTTTAAAAACTCCATAGACGAGTTATTTACAAACGGATTTTGTTTAAATTTCTACCTTAAGTACAGTTTGGCAAGCTGAATCGAATGGCGCAAACAGAATTAAAATCGGACCATTAGTTTAGGATTTCGATTTTGACGGGCCTTCCTGGAGGGCCCAGGGGACCGTTTTTTTGGACTTTAAAAGTCCTCTGTAGCCCAAACTATAAGTCGTAGGGAATTCTACTTCGTGCCATTCGATTTTTCTCGCCGAGCTGCTTCTAGACATGGTCTTAGATTTCATTTTCGCCCAGCATCGAAAATATTTGTCTCAAAAAACCTTGGGTTTTTTTGACGGGCCCATTTCGATTTGCCCAGGCAAATCGGTGATTTTGGTTGAATTTTGACTTGTCAATATTATTACATATTTGGCTTCGTCTCGCCGTTGCAGATTCAACGGTATATATTATTAGTTTTAATTTTGACCTATTTTTGAGAAGTTCTTTTGTCTTTATATAGTTTATTATTGTGGCAGTTTTACATTATAATAATTGGTTTTGATTATGGTAATATTTGTCTGATAGGCTATATAATTGATGTTTCCACATCGCAATTTTGCCTTTGTCCCAGTTTGAATTTTTAATTTATTGATGAAACATTGCTTAGCAATAATAGGTAGGGCATATTTACTTAGGTCCTTACTGTTGTATTTCTCAGTACCAATAATTGATGCCTTCTTTTATTTGTATAATTAACCATTAGTATATGCTCAGGCAGGTCCTTACTATGTTTTATTTCTCAGTACTAATAATTGACGCCTTCTTTTATTTGTATAATTAGTATATACTCAGTTTAATGAGAGACTCTATATTATTGGTACATGTACACTGATGCCAGTCTCTAAGCCACTCAGACATTTATATTCTTGTTAAGTCCATGATTATTTATAGGGTCACTTGAACCCAGTTGTCCATTGTATCCATGAAGTTTGGAATTGTATGAAGTTATTTCCATAGCAATTTTGATTTTTTGGTTTATTTTGAAAGTTAAATTATAATTTGGCTAAGCCAAAAATGTTGCAAGGTTTATTGAGAAACATAAGTATACAAAGTAATTTTATTAGACAGCAATAACAATAAGTTTAAAGGTTTATGATAGTTGTTATCATAAAACATACATTGGTCACTTAAAAAATATCCAGTAACAAAGAAATTACAGTACAATCATTTAGTAACTTCAGTTTCAGTTATTTTGCATGTCCAATGACTTATCATGGTCAGTAATGCTTTAAAAATATATAATTGTTGTGATATTACTAAAGTATTGAAAGTGATCAAATGTTATCAATTTATAACGGCATAGACTTTAGTTGTTGATCCCAACTCAAAGTACATTAAGTGAAATATCACAAATAGCCAGCAGTCGTGTAATGTTTTGAATACCACTATTGTTGTATTATAATACATGTAATAGGATACAGTTCACCATTCATACCAAAGGCTGGACTCTGAATATATAAATCCCGTTCAGTAAACAAAAAAAATGGAAAAGTCAAAACAATGAATGGAATTCAGAATTCAGTTAGCTTTGTCACTGCAAAATTTTGCCAGTCAGAGTTCCGAACATATCAGAACTGTGGACATGCAAAATTTTCTAAAGTCCAAACCACCAAATTTTTTCAAAGTCCAGTCATAGACTAGACTCTGGAAAAATTTTCATTGGTTTGGACTTTGGAAAATTATGCATGTCCAGTTCAGAAGTCAAACTGGCAACATTTTGTAAAGTGGCAAGTGGCAGACTGAAATTTTTCAAAGTCCAGGGAACTTTGCAAAATTTCAGTGGTGTAGTTCCCAAGTATACACCACTGAAATTTTGCTAAGTTCCACTGGACTTTGAAAAATTCTTGCTGGCAATTTGTGGAGATAGGGTCTACTTCACCATCCAGGATTGGCCCAGCAACTGTGCATTTCTAACCTCACATAGCCCAGTCTTGTCATTGGCTCAATTAACCCTTTCAGTAGTCACGACTTATTCTGGCTAACCTCAAAAGATTTTAGTCAGCTTAGGAAAGAGGTACTTTCTAAGCTGATATCATCAGAGGCTAGCCACATAGTGACAGTACCAAAGGGTTAATAGAGCTCATGACAAGCATAGGCTATGGAAGTTAGGTTTGATTGCACTAAGAACACATGCAACCCAGAATAAACAGTACACAACCAAAGACTGTCAGAGAAACATTACTTGCCAGCTTAAGACTTTAAGATCAGACAAATAATGAGTGCTCTGAACTTTATCATTATGCTTCTAGAACATTTAACCAAATTACTTAAAAGAACTTTGGTTTAGCACTTTCAGTAATGATGGTTGAACATATCCAGAGTTCATAATGATCTTTGCTTGTCAAACTGTTCATTCTAGGTTGCTAAACTTTATATCATGTGTGCAGTATATAAATATGGTCACATAACAGCCAAAGAAACTTTTAAGGATTTATAAAAAGTCCATAAACAAATCTTAGTAAAATCTGTATATGGTAACAAATTTATTACTTTTATTATGCATGTTATGAAAATAATATTACTTTCTTTGCATGTTAAGTGATATTTTCACTTACCATGCAAACAAAGTATGTATTTTCATAAATGGCATATGCATACTAAAATATATTTTTACCAATTTAATACTTTAATCAACCAGCTATTTTTAAATCTTTAAGGTATTTTGGCAGATTTTCAGTCAGTGATAGACAAACCAATTTAAATATGCAAACCAGATATAAAGTTTTAAACCTACAAAAATGCAGCCAAAACATTGCTTACATTATACAGTACACTCTTGAGCAAAAATATACACCTATGGAATCCTGAACCTTTAACACGCATAAAATAATAAGTCATGCTGGCTAAGAGAAATTCTATGCACTTTAGGAATAATCAGCATAAATGCCAAAATAATTCCAAAGCAACATAAAATAATCAATTATCCAGAATTAACTTAGTCATTTTATCAAGGAGCTGATTATCACTTTCAGTAATTAAAGTATTAAATATATAAAGGCCAAAATTCTAAACAAATTCAAATAGGATTCACTTTGGGAATATTGGCTAGCATTCAATTAAATTCAGCTTAGGAAGTACCAGACCAATCAAGGGTTAATAGATTACTATTTACCCCTCATTGCTAAAACAGTCTTCCTAAGCTGCAATTAACTTAGTGATTCATATTCCTCAAGGAGTTATAGTTAACTAAAAAAGCTAAAGTAAATAAACTGCATTACCACACCTATTTCCTGGTCAACTCTTCCAGTCAGAATTCTCACAAAATGATTACCCATTATTAATCTTAGTGGCAAAGATATCTGGCTTAATTATAATAGAATAGTCTTTTTATAATTGCCCAATATTGTTTACCATTAACATCAATAAACCGTAATCAAGCATGGAATTTTCATAATTTGGAAAGAGTCAGCCAGGGAATAAGATAGGAAAGTTTCAGCCCATTTCTTCTAGCCTTTTAGATTTTCAAGAAGGTTGGCCTATCATATATTAAAATACAGAACCAGATTTGTAAGCAGTCTATTTTCTTTGCAATATCAATATAAATACAATCACAAAAATCAAGAGACCTTAATATATATCAAAATGCAAAAGTACATTTCCATAAATATTTAATCTCAACGTTAGATTTCAGTGGGCATTTTCTATTAATATAACTAGTTAAAACACTGCATACAAATCTTATGCTGTACCCTAAATTACTTTTTCTCCAATAGGTTCCATAGGATGTACTTATTTATGGCTAAAGAGTATCTCAACGGAATAAATTTTAGAATGTGCAAACTTTCAGTGATGTCAAGTAGGCAGTCCTTGACATCTACTAAAGTATATGGAGTAAAATAATTTCTACTTCATATAATTTAATTTTTGTATATATATTAAAGATTATTTTAAGTATAGATTTGTTTAAGTCCCCGATCATCAGGACACCCACCCTACCCCAGCTCTTGAGCAAGGAGTGTATGGTGGTGAAAACAATAATTTTGAAAGCATATATAATTTTCCTCTTAAATATAGCAGGACTCATATTTTCAGAGGAAATTACATTGCCTTCATAAATAAATACTTAATTAGTCTTCAAACATGTACCAAATAATGCACATTCTAAAACACCATTCCATTAAAGATTTCATTACTGTATTATGCAGTTGTAGAAAAATATGCAGAACTTCTATATCCAGTATTAATAAAGACAACTTTGAGTCGACATAATAGAAAAATGACAAAACTTTTAAATATTGCAAAATTTCTAGTACTTCTATTTTATTTTTATTTTTTTTAGGAAAATTGGGATTGGGCCGGAGTATATAGATAGAATTTTTCCTGCTGTCTCAAGTTGGCCAACCCCACCTATGGGGTATGTGCCGGAGTATATACAAATTCCCAAATTAATTACTTTAATTGCAAAGTATTTTGACAAACACAGATTTAATTAAATTTAATTTCCATTTGGGCTCTGTCTCAAGTCTGCCAACCCCAGCTATGGGGTATGTGCCTTAATATATACATAAATACCCAATTTCATTACTTTAAATATCCAGTCTTTCGACAAATGCTCAAATATTCCAAAAATGATATTTATTTAAATGTTCAGCTCCCTGTGCGGGCTCAGTTTCAAGTCGGCAAACCCAAACTATGGGGTATATACCAGAGTATAGATTTAATTACTTTAATTTCCAAGTCTATTTTGCAAGCAATATTTTGTTATGAATTTCTTTCTATTGAAGTCTCAAGTTTTCAATATTAAAACTCAATCAGAATAATTATGATTCCTCTACAACTGCATCTCAAAAAGTAAACTTTAATCATCTATACAAACAGAACTTGAACCTTAAACTTTCAGTATACAATTACTTCCTTTATTCTGGCGAATAGATTAGGTAGGGCCTGTGAGAGTCAGGTTGATCTTGTCATTGCCCTTTACACTCTCCAAGGTCCCTCTTAAACTGCTCAAATTTGTCAAAAAGACAGAATATGGAAAACTTTATTGCATTCCAAAAGGATTAATACACCATGAGTTAGGGACATCTTTAGCTCCATGTTAAACAGACAAATAAATCATAAATATAACAAATAAGCCCTTTACAAATTTAGTAATAATTTTATAAAACTATGTATGAACTAAACCTATACCAATCCTACTAATCATTCAATAAAACTATGAACTAACTAAAAGCCTATTAATTATACCTAATTAGTAGTAATTCTATAAAACTATGAACTAAAAGCCTATTGATTATACCTATAACTAAAATCTAACTTTCATACTGTACTATAGACCAAGGCATCACTATCTCCATCAGTCTTCCCTAGTACCATAAAAGATAATCCTTATTACCATATATAGGTACAGTATGGTATTAGTAACTACTCTTCTCATAAGCTATAACCAAGTTTGAGCCATAAGCAAAAATAACACAAATGTAACCTTCCGATTACAAGTATTTTAAGGATATATACAGTAACATTTATAACCATTTTTCAATTCTCACCCCTAAATACAGCTATATATCCCAAATTAGAATTTACGGAAATCTACAATAATCTGCCCACAAATTTACTTTCAGATAACTGCTACTGTACTAGAGTAATAAAGCTAATATTTCTAGCATTTGGGAAGAGTCAGCCAGGCTATCTTATTTTACAGGCAAATTCCTCAGAGCATCAAAGTAAAATTTTCAGCCCCAATTATATAGATTGCACTATTCTTAGACTTCACTGGACTTTATATAAATGACCAACAGTTACTTTCTTCAGGCTAACATTTGTTACTGAATTCTTAGCCTTCCAGCCTATTAAACTACTTTTCAAAATTTATAAAGACCATTAATCCACTTTACTCTGCTTAGGAAGGATCTAAAGTTATAAATGGACAATTAAGGTTTGCTTCCATTCCCGTACTATTTTTTAATTACTTCAGGTAATTTACTCATTACACCATTAGGTAAATCTTTTACTTATACATTTAATTTAGAATTTAAGTTTTATACTAACATTTCACTTAGGGATACTGCATTTGCAACTATATAATATATAGTACTGTATATTCTTCAAGAGAGTACCGTATCAAATCAAAAAATTTACTGCAAACTTATTTCAGTTATTTGCCATTAGTCTCACAAACTAGAATTGAGTTTCACTTACGCCAAAATTGCTCTTGCTTTATACCATTTCAAACTTTATTGTTAATTGCTATTTTGACAAGTACTTAGTCTTCATATATAGTAATTTGTGTTTTAGTTTCTTTTGCAAGTTTTACTTTCAAATTTCTAATACTAAGCTGCCAGACTAATTAAAAACAAACATTAAAGACTACAGTATATACAACCAATCATTATCTGATCTTTTACCCAACTTATTCCTAGCATATTTTACTATTTATAACTAGTCACTACTACAACTAGGTAATGTACTTCTATTTTCAGCCTAACCCTATCCATTGAACAATACAGCAGATCAAAATGTATAATGGGCTTATATGGTATATATACAATTCACATCTCATATTTTTCTTTATTTACCAATGGAGCAAAAAGTCAAAAACTTACAATAGTGCATTAAAATCAGAGTCGGTAAAATAAATTAGGTTAAAGCTTGGATACTGCAGATAAACTCCTTTCCTTAACTTAGGGAGTTAACGAAAGCATCTGTAATCAGTAACCAAAGCTCTCCCATTCACTTTTACCTTGCCAAGTTTGGTTTGTATAAATTTACTTGTTAGCAATGTTTAAAGAACCCTTACAAACTTAAAATATTTCCAAAACACCAGGATGGAAATGCTTTTAAGTTAATAAACACCTTCAGGATTAGGAAGCGTTCAGTTTATTCGATCATTAGATGCTTTTATTCACCTTAGGAAGGATCTATGGATTCATATTTTTTCACCAACCAACTTTACTTCTAAACTCGATGAAAAATACATGGGACACTCCAAGGACTCGAACCAAGGAGATTACTAAAGTAAATTTAATTAAAAAATACTGTACATGTGGCACTCCAAGGACTCGAACCTAGGAGACAGAAATTCTGCACATTTATGCATTACGCTATAAAAACCGTTAAAGAATTATGCACAAGGCTAAGATATATTGGGTAGATTTGAGTTGCCAAAGACCTTCCTAAAACACGGAAATTATATAAAGATCTTATAAACTTTATGCGCATCTTAATACCGAGGGAGCCAAGACTCTCCAAACATTGCTTCCGAAGGAATATAAATGATACCAGTGGAACAATTAATACCCCGAAGCTAAGCCTACATAAACAAACTCTCGCTCTGTCAGTTCATCCTTATATCCCGGGCACCACAGGGGCAGGACCTGACGTTCGGAATCACTACTTATTGACAACCTTGTTGCGTACTAGCAGGAGACCGTTATGAATGACCGTACTAGTTTTCAGGCTGCAGTCGTGGGCCCGGAATATACTCAAAAAACAAATAAAATAAAAGTTCTACAGCTAAAAACATTAAATTTAAAGTTACCCTTCCTAGCATAATCCCACCCCCTATCTCCCAGAATATACTAACAAAACAATAAAAATAAAAGTAATAAATCTAATAAGTACCACCCATTTAAATAAGTTATAAATCTAATAAGCAACACTCCATTCTTATCAATTACAAACTCAAATTTACTTTAATAAACTGATTAAACCATATGGTCCTCCCGGGATTCGAACCCGGGACACCACACCCAGAACATAAGCACCTAAAGCCATTACACCAACAACTTTACTTCAAAACTCAATGACATTAACAAATACATGTGGCACTCCAAGGACTCAAACTTAGGATACTCACAAAATTAGACTTTAATTTTTAAGTTAATCCACCCACCCAAAACCCATTCTCCCCCGCCCGAGAGATATGCTCCGCGGTTCCAATATTCAATTTGTGAACTAACTTACTGCATTCAATCCCCATTTCAGGGTAGCAGTACTGTACAAGGGGCAGATCTCTTCTGGCACTCCTCCATTCACATTCCAGATAAGTAGATAGGTTACAGGATTCAATTTTTGGCAAGATTCGGAGATCATCTCAATAATTTTAATTTTACTTTCATCACAGCTACCCTTAGACAGTTTTATTAAGCTTAGGAAACATCATTACGAATCAAATACGCTTTGATGCCATAGACACTTAATAAAATTGAAGGAAAACTATAATAAAGCATGAATTACAGTCTGGATTTACATTTAGTGAACACTTTTCTATACATTTGTGATAACCATTCACTGAAGTCCCCGATCATTAGGGCACCCACCCTAACCCAGCTATACGTCAGCAGGGAGTACATGGTGGTCAAAACTGCATCAAATATAATACTTAGCCATTTGGATTAGTAGTCTTTTCTTTTTTACTGCGTTCCTTTAAGTTGTTGGTTTATTTTGCAAGTTTTACATTATAATTTAAGTTAAAATACTTCAACTTTCGTACATTTGCCCCATTTGTGTGGCATTTATATAACTTATTATGTAATTTAGAAGAAATCGGCCTTTGGCCGAGCCATTTTTCTACCGAAAAAGGCACCAATTTATTTTGAGTGTCTTTAGTATTTATTTAAACCTTTGAGGTCAAAGGAATTTTGTATTAATTTATATTTTTTCACCAAAACTTTACTTCTAAACTCAATGAAATCAACAAATACACGAGACTTTCCAAGGACTCGAACCTAGGATACTCACACCAATATTCCGCACAATTATGCTATCAAGACAATTAACATGAAAGGTCATAGTTTAAGTATTACGCTATCAAATCATGCCAAAATATTACAATCCTTCGTAACCGTACTTATTCTTCCATCACTATCACACAACGTTAATAAAGTATCCTACTTGTTCCACCGGGATATCATTTAAAGTTTACCCTGTAAGCATATCATTTGGCTACATTCATGTTTATAGAGGATATATCACGTTAGGCTGGATTTAGAGGTTTTAATAGAAATGGGGGAGGGGGAGGGGGGATTCAGGGCGCTACGGGACAGACCGTCACTTTCAACATCAATACTCATATCCGCCGCGGTCCCTTCAAGGTCAGGTACTAACGGCGGATACTTTCTCGAACATGTACAGACAGTCTTTGTAGGCACAGCATCTACTAAAATATTATAGTATGGACAATTTTCTATCAAAATATGTACGAAGGGTACTTTTTAAGCTTGATTGACTAAAGTCTAGAGCAAACTAAAAAAAATCTATCGAAACATTTTTTTTTGTAAAGTTGGATTGAAAGTCTACAGAGCAAACCAAGACATTTTTCAGCAAACTGACATTTTATCTACCGGTATCTATTTTTTTTTTCATTGAGTCTACAGAGCAAACAGAAATTTGTCTATCGAAAAATGCACAAGGAGTGCTTTATTTTAAGCTTGATGAGGTCTAGAGAGCAAATAAATAAGCAATTAAATACGCCGCTCTATAGATAATATTTCTTATATTTTATTTTAAGCCCTGGGAGTCTTTTTCTAGACTCAGTGGTCTGGTTAAACAAACTTAATTCATTTTAGCAAGCGTTTTCTCCACAGCGATTTTGAAGTTATTTTGACTTTATATTGACTGTCAAAGTTTTGGTTTGTTTAGTTTGCAAGTTTTACATTTTAATAAGTAAATAAATAAGCCGTTCTATAGATATTAATAAATACAATGGGGAAGGTGAACGAGTATATAGATAGTATATAGATAAAGATTAAGTACTGTGAGACCAGTTATTACCTTTAACTGTTAATTTGCTAATGCGATGGCGAAGATATAGGGAACCAATTGTAAAAGAAATATATTCTAATTCAGTGCACGCTCATTTTATTTAATTATTTTATAGCTTTGTAGTTTTAAGTTTAATTTCCGATAAATTTTAATGAGTTTTACCACACAGTATATAAGGTAGAGTTTCTATTGTTTTAAATTTTAAAGTTATATTAACCGTCTCCGACAGATGACGCAATTTTGAGCCTATTGGGGATACTTTAAAGCCTTTGCTACCATCAGGGGTATTAAGAAACCTTTAGTTTAGTTACTTCAACCTCTGCAGTTGTCTTTGAGTTAGCTGTGGTCAGAAAACTAATTTTGGAGGTAATTATAACTACTATTTCTTATTGCTAATCTGGCAACCTCCGAGTCATAAATGCGTGAAACGGTGGAGTACTGTGGGACCAGATATTACTTTAAACGTTAATTTGCTAATGCAATAGCGAACATATAGGTAACCGTTTTTAAAAGAAATATGTTCTAATTCAGTGCACGCTCATTTTATTTTTATTTTTTTTATAGCTTTGTAGTTTTAAAAGTTAATTCCGATAAATTTTAATGCGTTTTTCCACATATAGAAGGTGGGGTTTCTATTATTTTAAATTTTAAAGTTATATTAATTTGAACAGTAACTTCTAAAGTTTTATATATACAATTTACTTGCTAATGCAATACCGAAGATTGAAAAGGAACATTGTAATTCAGTCCAGTCATTTTATTTCACATTAGAAGTTTGTGGTTTTCAAAGCTTAAATTCTTATAATTTTAAATTAATTTTTACAAATTTTTGTTAGTGCGCTTCGATAATTTTACATTTTAAAGTTACTTTTATTAATATGAACAGTACTTAGTTTCAAAGTTAGGCAATATATTTGAATTGCTGTACAAAGTATCTTTAAAGTTTGCTGGATTGCCCACTTTAGATAGATTAATTATATTGTCGACTTTTACTTTGCCAGAAACAAGTCCAATTCTATACAAAACTATCTAGCAATTTTAATATTACTTTAGTGCTTTACTTTACTTTAGCACTTGAGGCATGCTATGCTTACAGGTACCTACCCGATAGCACTATCGTTAGTGAGTGCTGTACTGTATTTTATATATTATTTTGTAATAGTATAGTTATCTTATCAATATTTATATTTTGTACTATTGTTAATGTCTGGTCATGTTGCAAATTTGATTTTAAATAATATTTTGACATTTAACATTTAGTTTCTTTATTCATGCAGAGTTTAGTAAAATTTGCCAGAACGTCCCGGACTTCCCAAACTTGACTACTTCCTTAAACGTGACGATAGTGCATTGTTATATGTGCGATTAGTTTGCTTGGGAAACAGATTAACTTGCTCATGTAGTAATGTACACCCTATGTGGTGGATTGTGTTCTTTTATTTAATAATTTTCATTTTAGTAAGCGTTGTTTCCACATAGCGATTTTGATAATTTAATTTGACTTTATATTGTCCTTGTCCCAATTTTGGTTTGTTTAGTTTACAAGTTTTCCATTTTAATTTAGTGAACATTTACTCTTAATTTATAGTTTTAATTTTCCATTTTATATTTAGAGTAATTTCTATTAATTATTTTTACTTTAATTTCAATTTGTCCCAGTTTTAGTTTGATTATTTTTAAAGTTTTTAAATTAATTATCTATATATTTATCTATACAGTATTATTACTTAGTTTATTTTGGTGATGGGCTGGTCTATCAGAGTGAGAACTGAGCGATCTCTGCCATACCCATAGCTTACTCTGACTGTTCCTTTTACTTATATATTTTCTAGATCTCAAGTGACGGCGTCTCTTGCGTGGATTGACCTCCTAATCTACCAAGATTGGAAGCCAAAGCGTCACATCTTTCCTTTGCCCCTCAACTTTCTCTTCATAATTGCTGAGGGGCACAGGGCCCTGGGTGGGGCTTTGGTTTCCCGGGCGTTTCCGCGCCCTCCTCAGCTCCCCGCCGTGGAGTGGCTTCGGTCACCCAGGCTTTATTGTGGTCGGCGGGGAGGGTTCTGTGGGGGCGCTCGGTTGTGGCCTTGGCCTTGCTCGGGGCCTTGGGGCTGTTCGGCCAGGCAGCTTGGGGAAAAACAACAACAACAACAACTTAGTTTATTAAAGGGGAGGGGGGAGCGGATCATTCTTAACCAACATGCACTAATTTCAACAAGGGACATTAATTTACAACCAACAAATCCAACATAACAAATATATCCTATCTAACTTCACGAACCTTATTGAACAGAAGCGATGTGTGTGGAGAGTTGAAGTAGAGGATTGAAGATAGACGATTGGAGATCCTAGCGACGTTAATCTTCAGACGTTTAGCTTTAAATAATCTTGAGACTTTGGGAAGCTCTTGGTCGGCTGTACGATCCTTGTGCTGTAAAGCGTAGACAAAGGTTAGTGGATTCCATGCTATACAGATGTGGATATACATTCATCAAATTTTAAGACCGAATGCTCTACACATACGTGCAGTTTCAGGCTCTTGTCCTAATGGCGGCGTTCCAGGTAACCCTGTTAAGGGCTGCTCCACTTTTCAATTTTTTGGATTTGAGATCAGCACGTATAGTCTGATCACAAGTTTGTTTTAAAATAATAATTTCCGATCAATTTAAATGCACTTATTTTGTTTAGGGAGTTTCGATAATTATTAATTTTAAAGAGTTAAAATTAACATATAGCTCAAAAGTGACCGTTCAAATTAACATATAGCTCAAAAGTTACAGTTCAAATTAAAGAAAAAAAAATCCTACCCAAAGCTTTTACCTGACTCTAAAATAATTATTTTAATTAAAAGTGACTCTTAATTCTTTACCATCAACATCTATAGCTCCAAAACAATAAGTCAAATTATACCGGTAGCTATAATAACCTATTATTATGTTCTCTCCACCAACCAACTATACTCCTAAAATCGGTGATGGGCTGCTCTATCAGAGTGAGAACCGAGCAATCTCTGCCATACCCATAGCTTACTCTGACCGTTCCTTTTACTTATATATTTTCTAGATCTCAAGTGGCTGTCTCTTCCGTGGATTGACCTCCCAATCTACCAAAATTGGAAGCCAAAGAGTCACATTTTTCCTTTGCCCCTCAACTTTCTCTTCATTATTGCTGAGGGGCCCAGGGCCCTGGGTGGGGCTTTGGTTTCCTGGGCGTTTCCGCACCCTCCTCGGCTCCCAGCCATGGAGTGGCTTCGGTCACCCAGGCTTTATTGTGGTCGGCAGGGAGGGTTCTGTGGGGGCGCTCGGTTATGGCCTTGGCCTTGCTCGGGGCCGTTCGGCCAGGCAGCTTGGGGAACAACTCCTAAAATCGATTAATGAAATTAACACACATACCGGATTCCAAACAACTATGCAGAACATCTTGAACATTAACATCTATAATTATAGGCTACTATTTGTAAACTATCAGCCAGGGAATGGGTACAAAATTAAAGCTCATTATTTTGCTCTAGCCCTTTTTGAATTACAGACAATACAACTTTCAATAAAACTAAAATAATTATGGAATAGATAGAAGGGGAATGGTACAGTAACTAGATAGATAAAACAATTTCTAGCATACCTATAATAAACAGGGTACCGGTATAGATTACTATTATTATTAGACTAAATACTATCTACTGAACTCAATGTTTAAAAAAAAAAAAAAAATCCCAACTTTAGAATTTAGACCCTTTTCTCCCTCATGAATATCCCCATTACTTTGGCAATTTTAAGACCTTTTACCCCATAGTCCATATTAAGACTTATTGTGCCATTTAGCCAGCTTCCCTGTCGGCCAATAGGGACTTTTAGGGGGAACCGGCCATATATACAGTCGGTTCCCCGTATCCGCGCCTTACTGGTACCGACTGCGGTCCGCGGATACTTGAAAACGCTGATAAGTGTTGTGTATTTAACATAGGTTTCAATGGGAAATAGGCTTAGCTCGTACCTGACCCGGCCATCTTGGACCCTCAACCCATTATTTTGACCTACATATTATTTGAAGAGAATACTTATTAATACATATTATGAACAGATAACTTACCACACAAACTTTATTTCAAATCAGTCATTAGGCCTAGGCTAGCCTTACGCATCGGCATAATTTGCCTGCTTTTGTCCGACAGCGTCGGTACGCTTGCTCTCGGTTTTGATGGTCCCGGGCATTTATTTCCATCATGATTACCATCAGGCCCACTGTCCCTATCACTGAATGCTCTAAAGGCCCTAATAAATGCGGGAGATAAGAGGTTCGTGCAGAAAAAAGCTTTTAAACAGGTGGTTTTCAACTTTTCCAACACTGGTCTGTGAACTGCTGCCTCAGCTGGGACGCTGTGTTGACTTCACGCAAGAATGCAAGATGGCCGACCAAAGCAAGAATCGGGATGCGCACAGACCCGCCCAATTCAAATCCGTGAATAGCTGGTATTTTGCAGTTTTTTTGCGCGGATGACTAGTAATTGGATATTTTGATAGAATAGTATAGAATAGTATATTTTGATAGAACTAAACTTAAAGATGCCCTTAAATTCCTCCTTTTCAATACTTATGTTAGATTCGGGCCGTACATTTTCAAACAAATATTAGGAATTCCTATGGGTGGAAATGCTAGCCCTTTAATTGCAGACTTATTCTTGCTTGCTTTAGAATTTAAATATATAAAAGACTTAGTTGACAGTAGCAAGAAAAATAAAATTCCAGAAAAATTAGCACTTGCTAAACTGTTAAGTAATAATAGTAGATATATTGATGATATTCTTGTTTGCAATTTGTTAAATTTTAATCAAGTTGCTAAACTTATTTACCCTAATTCTATTCCCCTCACACAATGTAACGTAAATTATAAAGTTGAAAATTTTCTTGATATAATATAGATTGTTAACCTCTGAAGTGCGCATGGGGGTAATTGGAAACGTCCCCCTGTGCTGACGTATTTGAGGTGTTTCCGTCACTAAAATATTCATTGTGCCATTAATAGCATTAATACTTATCCATATGCGCCTATTATGGGTTGATTATAAAGGTATTAACCTGAAACAACAATAAAACGAGTGAAAACAGCGTTTGGATGGTCAAAATCGGAGATATAGCCCGCGAGTTGTATAATGTATGGGTGAGGCAATCTGCTTTCCCGCCAATTTCCCCCAGGCCACTGAGACACAGTCGATCGATACTCTCTCTCTCTCTCTCTCTCTCTTGCACTCGCTTGCTATCAGTGATGACCACACCCTCCAATCGGATTTCTAATGTTAGCACGAAAATATACCTCAGAATAAGGGAATAACAGGGAAAATAGGTGATAACTGAAGGAGAGGAGGAAAGTGGGGAAGGAGGGGAGGTAGAGGACTGAGATTTTGCATGGCCCAGGGGCAAAAAAAAAAAAAAAAAAAAAAATCGATGTCAAAAGTTGATTTTTTTTTTCTCTGACTCTTAAGAGTCTCCCCGCAGTGCGCCGGGGAACTCTTAAGAGTCTCCCCGCAGCTCCCGGGTTAATGAACAGTGCATACTTAAAGTATATCACAAAGTTGATGATTTTAATTTTAACGTAATAAACTTTCCTTTCCCTAGTAGTAATATCGATAGTAAAATCACTTATAATTGTTTTTATTCCCAATTAATAAGATTTTGTAAAATCTGCACTAAAGTAGATGACTTTTGGGCTAGAGCTAGGTTACTATACAGACTCTTAGTGGACAGAGGTTTTGAGGCAAGTAAATTGTTCCATAAATTTAATCTTTTTAGGGTCAATTATTGTGACTGTATTCTAAAATTTGACATCAATAATTTTAATCAAGCATTTTTAACTTGAAGTTTCTTGTATAACCTCTGCTTACTTTTGTCTGTATTTATTGTTTATCTTTTTCTTTTTCTATTATTATTAATATGATTTTTTTAAATTTATTGTTCTTGTTAAAAGAGTACTCTTTGTTTAAATCTGTTGTTACTTCATATTTTGCAATTATTTCTCTTTATTTATATGTATTCATTGTCGATAGTATCAATTGCTTACTTTTGCGATTTCCTTAGTTTATTTGAGCTATAAATGTAGGTTATTTGTAGGGTAGTTATTGATAGGGGTCACTTGAGGCATGCTATGCTTACAGGTACCTACCCGATAGCACTATCGTTAGTGAGTGCTGTACTGTATTTTATATATTTTTGTAATAGTATAGATATCTTATCAATATTTGTATTTTTTTACTATTGTTAATGTCTTGTCATGTTGCAAATTTGATTTTAAATAATATTTTGACATTTAACATGTAGTTTCTTTATTCATGCAGAGTTTAGTAAAATTTGCCAGAACGTCCCGGACTTCCCAAACTTGACTACTTCCTTTAACGTGACGATAGTGCGTTGTTATATGTGCGATTAGTTTGCTTGGGAAACAGATTAACTTGCTCATGTAGTAGTGTACACCCTATGTAGTAGTGTACACCGTATGTGGTGGATTGTGTTCTTTTATTTAATAATTTTCATTTTAGTAAGCGTTGTTTCCACATAGCAATTTTGATCATTTAATTTGACTTTATATTGTCCTTGTCCCAATTTTGGTTTGTAAGTTTTACATTTTAATTTAGGGGTGTCCGTGGATAAGCGGCATCGCTAATGTATGGAGCGCGGATACGGGGAACTGACTGTACATAGAAACAATTATAACTATTTTTTATTTTTTTTTAGGAAGAGTCTTCGGGTGTATTTTTAAGTTTCAAGGTCTAGGGAGCAAACTATATATATTTTTGTTTAACCCTCTCCGACATGAGACACGATTTTGAGCCTATTAGGGATACTTTAAAAGCCTTTATTACCATCAGGGGTATTTATAAACCTTTAGTTTAGTTACTTCACCCTCTGCAGTTGTCTTTGAGTTAGCTGTGAGCAGAAAATTAATTTTAGAGAGGTCATTATAAGAGTGAGAGAACTATTTCTTATTGCTAATCTGGCAACCTCTGCGTCATGAGTCTCAAGGGGTTAATCAACATTTAAAACTACGATTAAGCCAAATATTAATCAAACTTTAATACTTTTACTTTCACTGAAACTTTCTATTTTACATTAAACTAACAACTCAATTTACAATACAGTTTGTACAGTTGCCCAAATAACTTCTGGTCCTATGTGTTCTTATACATTGAAATTTTATGTGCACATTTTATGCAGTACAGTAGTTAACTCTGAAGATTACTCAACTCTTTATTCATATTTTTTCACCAACCAACTTGTGGCACTCCAAGGATTCGAACCTAGGACGCCCTCACCAAAATTCCGCATATTTATGCTATAAAGATGAATAGTAAAATGATAATTTCTTTAATAATTCACTCCCAACACCTCTCAAATAAATTAATGAAACTAAGCATGTGATCCACCAGAATTCGAACCTACTGTAAGTTACCACAGATTTTGAACACTACCCATTACACCATCAAAACTCAAAAACATCACAAGGAATAACTTTGATGGACAACTGTACAAAGACTGCTAAACTTAAAATAAACAAAATACTAACCGTATAGTAATATTGTAGGGAAGTAGTGGTAGTTTACTCTATTGAAGCTAATAGTAGTCCACTGCAGTGAATATTAGTCCAGTCTTGCAGTAGTACCAGTCCATTGAAGAGAATAGTAGTCTTGTCTTGTCTAGTAGTAGTAGTACCAGGTAGTCCATAGAATATCATCTTCAATCTAGGTACGATCCTCCTAGGTCTTCTTGCACTGTAATACAAGTAGAACAAATATATTAGTTATATGGATTCAGTGCCATTTCCTAGCCTAAGATTTTATACTCCAATTTGTTGCTCATGTAGTAATGTACGGTCGCGCTAATAAGTCATGCTACAGCGGTCATTAACTTTAGCTTGCTCTGTACTGTATTAATGGGTCGGATGTTAAATAGGGTGGGTAAGTGTAGGAACATTTGTATATTTCACTCTTACATGACAAAATGAAGCTTAGATATTGCCGATACCACTTGTTGATTAAAACATACCTGGTGCCGAGACATCACTTACTAGCGCGACTGTACTACGTGGTGGATTCTGTTTTTATTTATAAATTTTGCGCAAGCGTCTTTCACATCGCGATTTAGTAAAGTACTTTTGTCTATCCAAATAGAGTGTAAATTACTACTCAATGCACTTATTTTACAATCTTATACAGGATCATAACGAGGAACATAACTTATGTGGCCAACTGTATAAGGATCACCTAAGTTAACCCTCTCAGACATAAGACTCAATTTTGAGCCTATTGGGGATACTTTAAAGCCTTTGTTTACCATCAGGGGTATTTAGAAACCTTTAGTTACTTCAACCTCTGCAGTTGTCTTTGAGTTAGCTGTGGCCAGAAAACTAATTTTAGAGTTTATTATAAGAGTGAGAGAACTATTTCTTATTGCTAATCTGGCAAGCTCTGCGTCATATATGCGTGAAAGGGTTAAAATACCAAACTCCTCAAAATACTAACCAATTAGTTGTCCTGTAGAGCGGTAAATCAGGGGTTCCACATAAGAGTCCAAATACCATGCATGCCCTACGCTGTATCCAAAACAAAGAGGCTCCTTCCGTAACTCTACCACCATTCCAGACGATCCATACAAAACATGTCAGGCCACAACGCTCCTTCAGTCAGGCACCAACGCTCTGCCTCTTGTCAATTTAAGATACGATTCTCAAGGTCACCGTACTCTGCAAGAAGAGTAACAAAAATAATTAAGTTACTTCCAAGGATTATGGCATTTGGATTTATAGTTTAGAATTTAAAACTTTCAAAATAAACAAATCAAAACTTATACGAACACAGCAAAAAGACAAAACTAATCAAAATCGCTATGTGGAAACAACGCTTAAAATAATATTTTATAAATATGAGGAATAAGTTTTGTGCACAGTTTTGCAGAGGGCTTACTTTTTTTTTATCAATTTGGTCTACTTTTAAAGTACTGTACTGCTCAACATTATGGAATTTCGTATGCCAAGCTTTTACTGTGTATTATATTTGCCTATTCAGGCATTTTGAGCCACATTTCTTTACCACAAACTTCCAAAACTCAAAAATTGGTTAAACTTAAAACAAACACTTCAACATACTAACCGAATATTAGTCCTGTAGAGTGGTTCAACGGAAACGTTAGTCGCCATCACCGACGCTCCATCATCAGGCCAGAACTGCGTCCACCACACACCAGGCCACAACTCTGCGTCCACCACCAGGCCAAAAACCCTGCGTCCACCACACCACCAACGGGCCATAACTGCGTCCACCACACAACACTGAGTCTTCCACCACACCACACCATCAGGCCATAACTACGTCCACCACACAACACTGCGTCTTCCACCACACTACACCAGGCCACAACTCTGCGTCCACCACACCATCAGGCCACAACTGCGTCCACCACACTACCATCAGGCCACAACTGCGTCCACCACAGAACACTGCATCGTCCACCACCACTGCATCCACCACACTACCATCAGGCCACAACTCAGTCCACCACACAATACTGCATCGTCCACCACCACTGCATCCACACCCAGGGCGCCAAACTAGGCCCCCTTTTATCTTACTACCGATAAAGGAAAATTATCCTAATTACTGTTTTCAGATCTCCCCGAGCCTGGAGAGCCCTGCGGCCCTGCCCCTGGGCCTGAAGAGTGGAGTAGCAACCGCAGACCAGCCTCCTGCAGACGTCAATTTTCTACTGAATAAACTTATACTGAACTTTCAATAGTTACTATTATTAATTACCTACCTATATATAATAACGTTTGGAGTGCTGGAATTTCTGGAAAGCCATAATTATGCAGAGTGTAGGCTGTTTGGACTCTGGAGGCAACGGGTTCTGGGATTCGGGAAGGAATGATGATGATGATTGTTATTGTTAAGCGATTGAAGCATTCGGACCTTAAGATATCTCGACAAGTACGGTACTATAGACCAAACTTCAATTCATACACAATGAACCAAATCTAAGTACAGGGTTAAGATAAATATAGTTTCATATTATGTGTTGTTTTTAAACACACAAATGCTCAAAGTACAATTCATTGGCCATATTATCAGGTTTAGTAGAGGGAATTAGTGCCGAATGCCGAAGCCACCATAGTAAAATGTATAGATGAACTAATACCGTCATCGCGTTTGATGATCTGGCAAACAAAAAACAATAAGAAACTACTTACAGATAGTACCAGATCCTATGCTTATAGGTATTAAACCCCTACGATATCCAACTCTACGTGAGCATCCTATTACCTTATGACACTACTCCAAGAGGTAATATTCTAATAGGTTTTTCTTGAGTTTGTTAAATGCTTTTTAGTGTAAAATCCGTATATATATGTTATTTTGACGGTCCAAAATTTGTATCAGGTACAGTAGTGTATTGTAGATTACGATGCATATGTCATTTTTTGCTTTCATTATGGAGAAAGAGGTTTTCCAGTGTGAAATATGCAGCCGGTGTCATGCCAGAATTTAACAACATTCCCTTGAAGTAATTAGCAGTGAGAAAGACACTTACTTCAGGTCCAGTAGCCATTTTTGTATTGCTGTGACTAGGTTAAAATGTGCATTGAAGTGGAAAATAACACATAATATAGGTAATTTGCAGTCAGTGATATAGGGCTAGCCTATAAAAGGAGCTGAGAAGTGTTCAAGGAATCAAGTGTCCATCAATTATAGCCTAGGCTATTATTGTTACCCATAGGCTAAATGTTAAATACTAAAATGCGAGTTACACTTGACTAAGTTAAGTTACTTAAGAATTATATGCCTAGGCCTATAATCCTGTAGAGTGCTGAGTGTACTAGTGTAGGCTAGGCCTTAGCCTATTCCTGAATCCTAAGCCCTACAGTCACAGTGCCAGTGTGGGGCCGCTGTAACGCGGTTTCTCCAGGATTCACCAGGATTCCAGGAATGTCCATAATTGAGTCTCAGAGTCAGAGACTCAGCCTCAGAGGGATAACCATTAATTAACCGGTTATGTTACCTGTTGCAGCGTAAGTAATTTGGGTTCAATGTTATTTTAATACCACAATTTGTTTTTATATATTTGAAGATAAATATTGAATCTATAGCCTATGCTCTAAAGATCATAAGAAAATGTGTTTTAACCCTCGGCAAAACCTAATAAAAAAGTAGGCCTATGGGCCAGTAGTGTAGATGTTTTATCGAACTTATATGCGAAGTGAAATTTCTTTGTACACAAGTCATTTATTTCACCTGCTTTGTATGGGCATGTTAATATGCTACAGTATTCAAGCCCCGGTAGCACTAGATATTTGAAGAGCGTTATCATAGGTAATTCACCGCGTGTTTTAAATGTACGTAGAATCCACCCCGTTAGACGTTTCGCAGCCGCAACTTTGACCTGGTTATGTACTTTGAAACCCATATTTTCAAACATTAATACCCCAAGGTCTTTCACACTGTCTTTCCGTTCTATTATGTGGTTAGATTCTGTTAAGTAATTTGTAATTTCTTTAACGCCATTATTATCTCCGTACCGTATTACTGTAATTGGAATTTTTCTTCATTGAATTGCATGTTGTTTTCCCTGGTCCACTGGAACACTACATTCATGTCTTCTTGCAGTCGGCCCGTGTCCTCGTCCATCATCATTCGATGTAGGCTAGGCTAATTATCTTAATTAGGCCTATGCGGCTATGCCTAATTTGACTTTTTCTGAAATGAAGGCATAGGCCTAGGCTAGGCCTGGCCTTAAGGAAAGTTAAGTACGCGATCACATCACACCGTTCACACGTGCCGTGCGTGATTCGTGAAAGGGTTGAACCTTCATCATGAATCATTATCGCTGATCTTCAAAACTAAGCCTACTTACTTGTGTTTTGTACAATTTTATTATTGGTGTTATGATGTTATCTACTGTTGTGCCATAATATGGAATCATACATTTCTGTATTAGGCCTAGGCTAGGCCTATCTATATTTTTATTAATTTCACCACAACACCAAACACCTCCAATGAAATTATTAAACTAATGAAAGCATAGGCCGGTAATTATAGGCAAAAGGCTCGCACTCTTAATTTTCAGGGTTTTTTCCTCCAGATTTTGAGAAATTAGTGTTTTCATGGTCTTAAGAACATAAGAAGAACATAAGAAAATGGGAGTCTGCAGAAAGCCGATTGGCAGGCAGATCCCTGTCCCACACAACCCCAATTACAAAGCCCAATTATAGGCTCAACACTCTAATACCCTGAGGATCATCTTACCAAACGGTTAGAGATTAACGCAGGATTACGGGGGTCCTGCAGAGCGCTGATTGGCCCAACCCGGCTGATCCCCCTTCACACCCAACGCTTCTCGTCCATATGCTTATCCAATTTTTTCTTAAAGCTCCCTACATACATACATACATAACATTTTAAGACTGAGTGTTCCAACATAAGTGCAGTTTTCAGTCTCCTAATGGCGGCGTTCCAGGCAACCCTGTTAAGGGCTGCTTCACTTGTCAAGTTCTTGGATTTTGAGATCGGCGCGTATAGTCCGATCCCAGGTCTTCCTCGGTCCACCCCTTGGTGCAGCCCTCTTCACCATAACAGACCTGCAATTTGTCACCCAATTTTGTTCATCCATTCTCTCCAATGTCTATACCATCCCAGTCTACTTGTACGCATCACCTCGCTAATACTCTTTATACTAAACGTCTCCTCAGCTCAACATTTGTTATTCTATCCTGTAGCCTGGCCCCACATCCATCTCACCATCTCATCTCATTACGCTCCATTCTGTTGGGACATCCTCTACTTTAAACGGCCCATGTTTCTGAGGCATACGTCATTGCACTTCTAACACATGAGGCATACACCTTTCCCTTCAGGGGGAGAGGCATTCTTTTCATGGTCAGGATTGGCATCAATTCTCTGAACTTCCCCCAGCCACACCTAATTCTAGCAACAGTGGCAGCCTCGGCCCCACCACCGGCAGAGATGGTATCTCCCTATCGTTCTTGATCCCACTATATCACTTGGTAGCCTATTCCACCCATCTACAACTCTGTTACCAAACCAATATTTGCCTATATCTTTTCTGAAACGAAATTTATCTAATTTGAAACCATTGGTACGAGTTCTTTCGCTATCACTGAGCTTTAGTACATTTGTCATGTCCCCTTTGTTAATCCCACTAACCCACTTGAACACCTCTAACTCTGCGTCTCTCTAACGAATGTAAACCTAATTTCTTCAACCTTTCTTCATACGGAAAATTTCTAATATTATGGATCATTTTTGTCATTCTACGCTGAATTCTCTCCAATGAATCTATGTCCATTCTGTAATAAGGACACCAAAATTGGACGGCATAATCCATATGGGGTCTCACTAATGACAAGTAAAGTTTTAAGATAACATCAGCAGTTCTGTTACTCACACTCCTAGAGATGAACCCGAGAATCCTGTTTGCCTTATTACGAACGCTTATACACTGTTTTCTAGGCTTCAAATCATTGCTAACAAACACACCTAGATCTTTCTCGCAGTCTGAATTTTCTAATTCTAAATTAGGTCTTAGTTATAATTCCAATGTGGGATACACGATGGATAACTTGAGGGGGTGCTTTGCCAAGTTTGCGGCCTTTGGCCCACGGCTTGCGAGCAGCGATAATGTTCCCATTTATTTTCAGTCAAAATAGATGGGAACTTAACACAACTTACTTCAAAATTGTCCAATAAATTGCAATACAGTAGTTAGTAAGGAGTAATCATAATTATATTTTGAATTGTAGCTGATTAATCAAAATTATTATTAACCATCTCAAATAACAATTATACTGTACTTGACAGGTCAACAGTACTTACATTCATACCGTGAGCTAAACCACTACTTCTTTCAACTCTATTACCCTCTCATCTACATCACTTATTAACTTCCTCATTGCCCTTCAACTTTCTCTTCATAATTGCTGAGGGGCACAGGGCCCTGGGTGGGGCTTTGGTTTCCCGGGCGTTTCCGCACCCTCCTCAGCTCCCCGCCTTGGAGTGGCTTCGGTCACCCAGGCTTTATTGTGGTAGGCAGGAAGGGTTCTTTTATGGCCTTGCTCGGGGCCTTGGGGCTGTTCGCCCAGGCAGTCTGGGGAACAGCAATAACAACAACAACCACGACGCGATAACATCCGTCCAGATGAGACCGCACATAGCAAGTGCATCCTTAAATTTTTTTCCTGCTCAGGAGTCCTATTTCCACCTCCCCGTGGTGAGCAGGGGGCAACAGACTACTTTACAAAATAAATTTGAGTTCGGCTATTAATTTATTTTATAATCTCTTGAGTCTGGCTAACGGAAAGGGCATCTTAATCCAATTGTGCATACTGTATATCTAATTACTATTTACATTTTGCTGGATATACCGGTACTGCATGTTGATACAGGTACTCAACATCATTTTATGGGGAATTAACCAATATCATCACTGAACATTCGTAGCATTCCCAGGTAAGGTGCTTAAACTACTTACATTGATTTTAAAAACTATTAACCAGTATGTAATTATCTGTGAGGGAGGACTATTATTTCACATTTAAATTAAAATAATCACTTGCATTTACTACCTGCAATCATCTGCAGAATACACAAAAACAGGTTGCTAACACCCTTGATTGCTCAATTTTTTTTGGGGGGCGGTGACCCCTGAAAACCCCCTAAATACCGGGGGACAGAGCCCCCCGGACCCCCCATTATACGCCACGTACTAAACTCTAAAATTGGGAAACTTCCTTAATTACTAAAGATATAACTTCTTCTTCTTTTGGCACACTGTCCACACCACACCAGGCCACAATTCTGCGTCCACCACCAGGCAAAAACTCAGCGTCCACCACATTATATATTTTTTTCTTTCTAGACTTCCTTATCCCTAATTAGAATTTAAAAGTATCAAAATAAAGAACCCAAAACTTTGACAAACTCAGTAAAATGACAAAACTATCAAAATAGATGT
>CM064503.1:2828846-2884204 GCA_032716605.1 Paralithodes platypus | reverse complement strand
TGTAATTGTTCGGTTACGTTATATTTAGCCACGACTGGTAAATCTAGTATCAATATTAACTCCATTAATTGTGTACTAATTAATTGTGTATTATCTTACAATAATATCAAGTTAGAAAGTCTAGCGAGGAAACTAAAAAATATATTCATAACTAAATACATAGACCAAAAAACAAGCACTAGCCCCCTTAACCCCTATACCGGTACTTTATAGATGTCTACCTTTAAGGGGAGGCGTTTAGTTCGTTCCCTAGAATTCCATCAATCTTAAAATTACACCGCCTAGACCCCCTTTCAAGATAAATTTGTACATTTTTCGGTAGAAAAATGTCCTGGCTGAAAGCCGGTTCCTCTTAAATTACAGGCTCGCTACCGCTCGCCAGGATAAAATCGACACCTGAATTGCACGAAAGGTCTTAATATGGGGTGAAAGTTCTTAAAATCGCTAAACTAATGGGGCAAACGTTTTACAATATCAAAAGCAATGGGGCTAAACATGAGGGAGAAAGGGGTCAAGAAAAAAATCCCTCAAGTGGAGATCTCCCCTTAAACTTATAATTAAACTAGGAAGAACCTGTGGGACTTGTAACACCGTCTAATGGTTGTCATGAAGTTACAGTACACGCTTAGCCTTATATGCACATTATGGCCGATCTACTAAGGCAATGATAAGTTTATTTTGTAGATAGATAACAGGTTTGTTTTACATCCATGTACTTTTTACTCACCCATTCTCTCTCTCTCTCTCTCTCTCTCTCTCTCTCTCTCTCTCTCTCTCTCTCTTTCTCTCTTTCTCTCTCTCTCTCTCTCTCCCCTCTCTCTCTCTCTCTCTCTCTCTCTCTCTCTCTCTCTCTCTTTCACTCTCTCTCTCTCTCTCTCTCACACACAGACTATAACGTACCCACATACACTCACGCTCACACAAACAGAAAGAAGTCAGGGTCACTGTCTATTGGAGAGAGAGAGAGAGAGAGAGAGAGAGAGAGAGAGAGAGAGAGAGAGAGAGAGAGAGAGAGAGAGAGAGAGAGAGAGAGAGAGAGAGATAATAGATAATAGGTGAGAGATAATAACTTAGGCAATTATAAAGTTAAAGAGAGCAGAGAGAATGATAAGATGAGAGAGAAGAGAGAGAGGAGAGAGAGAGAGAGAGAGAGAGAGAGAGAGAGAGATCTTTTATTTGATTTCAGCTACAGTTAGACGATTTTATAAAGCTTAGGAAAGGTATGTGGTAGGTAAACGGATGAATTGAGATAGTCGGAAGCTTTTTAATGGATAGACGTCCCTTCTAAGGTGACTAAAATCGCTTAATAGTTGCCATAATATAATAAAACAGATGTCTCCGTTATTGAATGGGTTAAGTGGGAGTAAGGGTACATTTGTTATTGGTAGTCAGAACAAGGATACATAAATTATTGAAGTGACAGCAAGAGCAACACATTTCCCGTCAATTAACCGTAAGGACATATGATTTCGTTATTAGTATATACACAGGATTCAAATGGCGCGTTTTAGAGTAATTATTGGCAAGGATTATATATACACTGTATATATATATATACACTGTATATACTTACTTTTTTAAGGTGAAGTCATACAAGCCTTTTTTCTGGCAATTTTCGGTAAGTAATTGAGGCTATAGCAAGCCTGTAATGTTAAGAGGACGTGGCCTTCGGCCGGAATATTTTTCTACCGAAAAATTTACAAATTTATTTTGACGGGAGGGTCTAGGGGGCTTTTTTTTAAGCTTGATGGAGGTCTAGGGAGGAAACTAATAAAATAGTAAAAAGATTAATATATATGCAAATAAATACGCCTATCTCCCCCTAAGATGGAAAAGGAAACGAGTTTTGAGAATTACAATATTGAAGAGAGAGAGAGAGAGAGAGAGAGAGAGTAGAGAGTAGAATATTAATGAGGCTGTGTGTATTCGGGAACGATAATGGTCTTTGGGGGTAATAAATCTTCAAAGGAAAACGATACTGTAGCCTTTTGTCTGTTATAAAGAAACCTCTTCCGTTTAAGGGGCTAGTGCTGGTATTTTTAGTCTATAGTTTTATGTATTTATTATATTTTTTAGTTTCCTCGCTAGACCTCCATCAAGCTTAAAAAATACCCCCTAGAACCCCTAAAAATACCCCCTAGAACCCCTAAAAATACCCCCTAGAACCCCTAAAAATACCCCCTAGAACCCCTAAAACACCCCCTAGAACCCCTTAATATTTCGGTAGCGGTTCCTTCGAAATTACAGGCTCGCCAGGAAAAAACTCGACACCTAAATGGCACGAAACGTCTTAATATTGACAAAGAAATGAGGCGAAAGGTCTCAAAATCGTCAAATTAACGGAACGAACGTCTTAAAATAATCCTAAAACTAATATGCTAAACATGAGGGAGAAGGGGGTCCAGAAAAACCGAGCACTACCCCTTTAACCCCTTCAGTAGCGGTGACGTCCTTTTCCTTATATGTTGGTAACTATTAGACGATATTATTCAGCTTAGGAAGAACGTCTACCCATGATAAAGCTACAGATAAGCTCGATTAATCATTTTAGCTATCATATACCCCTTTCTAAGCTTCATAAAATCGTCTAAATGTAGCCAAAGGCGTCACCGGTGCTGAAGGAGTCTATCCAATGACTAGCCCAAACTTTATTTATTTGTCATTAGCGTAGCTTGTTAAGGGGAGATTTCCACTTGAGGGACTTTTTTCTTGACCCCTTTCTCCCTCATGTCTAGCCCCATTGCTTTGGAGATGTTAAGACGTTTGCCCCATTAGTTTGGTGAATTTTAAGAATTTCCGCCCCATTCTGTCAATTTTAAGACCTTTCGTGCCATTTAGGTGTCGATTTTATCCTGGCGAGCGATAGCGAGCCTGTAATTTAAGAGTAATCGGCCTTCGGCCGGGACATTTTTCTACCGAAAAATGTACAAATTTATCTTGAAAGGGGGTCAAGGGGGTGAAATTTTAAGATTGCTGGAGGAGTAGGAAACAAACTAGAAACCTCCCCTTAACGCTGAACTAGGCGACCTCACACGAACGTACCGGTAACTTGTGTTCGAGTCAATGATAAGTGGTGTTTAATATTAGGCGCACACACATCCTTGTTAAGGGGGGATATCCACTTGGGAGATTTTTTTCTGGACCCCTTTCTCTCTCATGTTTAGCCCCATTGCTTTTGATATTTTAAGACGTTCGCCGTATTAGTTTGGCGATTTTAAGAACTTTCGCCCCATTTCTGTCAATTTTAGGACTTCGTGCAATTTAGGTGTCGATTTTTTCCTGGCGAGCGATAGCGAGCCTGTAATTTAAGAGGAACCGGCCTTCGGCCGGGAAATTTTTCTACCGAAAAATTTACAAATTTATCTTGAAAGGGGGTCAAGGGGCTGTAATCTTAAGCTTGATGGAAGTCTAGCGAACTAACTAAATACCTCCCCTTAAATTAAGTTCATTCAAAAGCTAAAACTTTCTCAATGACGTCATCCAATATACCAAAAGATAATCAGTAAGGATAATAAATGACACTGATTGGCAATATTTTAGCAGTGTTCGCTGAAGACCATAACTAGCCGTCAATCACACTGCACGAATTGACCACTTGCGAGTTTCAGGCTATAAGGAAGTTGGAGCCGTAGACATCGATATTTAATAGAAATGCAATAATAATGTAAGTTTCTGATGGCTAAAGAGTACGTTGAATTGGGTTTTATGTATTTGTAAATGTACTACAACCGCATTTTAACAGGTAATTCTGCTAAATATCGATGTCTACGGCTCCAACTTCCTTATAGAACGAAACTCGCAAGTGGTCAATTGGGGAAAAAAAGCGGACATGTCCTGCATGTGAGCTAGCCCATTAATTATATAACAATGTATGTATGTGTGTGAATTTTGTGTTTTGTCTGTGTGTGTGTTCGTTGTTTTGTCTCGTGTTTTCCTGTTCTTGCTCTGTCTTGAGTCGGCCACCCCCAAAAACAAAAACAAATAATAATATTAAAATAGAGGAAAATACAAAAATAGGAAAAGTGGGGATTGGGCCTGAGCATATAGATAGATAGATAGACATACCACATTGCTGGGGGTGACCGACTCGAGACAGAGCCCGAACAGAAACCTTTAAAGTTCCAATGCTTAGGGTCCGGGACCACTTTCGCGTTCTCTCGCCCCTTACTCTGTCTCGTTGAGCAGGACAAATGTACAAGGGGAGAAGGATTCCTAGCCTCTGCCCCCATAATAATAATAATAATAATAATAATAATAATAATAATATAAAACTCTGTGTGCTTATTTTTTTTACACCACCATTGTAATCAGATTCTCTTTCATCATCATCCTTGAAATAGATCTCCTTTGTAATAGAACTCGTTAACCAGAACTCCTGCTAGTTAGGTATCTAATTGTCATTTAACAGGGATCTCATTACACAGAATTATCTTCAGATAATATAGAAAAAAAAAAAAAAAAAAATCTTGTATACATTTAACTTTCATTAAGCTGAGCTCTCATCGGAGTTCCATTAAGGGGAGGTATTCAGTTTGTTCCCTAGACCTCCATCAAGCTTAAAATTACACCCCCTTGAGCCCCTTTCAAGATCAATTTGTACATTTTTCGGGAGAAAAATGTCCCGGCTGAAAGCCGGTTCCTCTTAAATTACAGGCTCGCTATCGCTCGCCAAGATAAAATCGATCCCTAAATGGCACGAAAGGTCTTAAAATTGACAGAAATGGGTCGAAAGTTCTTAAAATCGTCAAAATAATGGGGCGAATGTCTTGAAATGTCAAAAGCAATGGGGCCAAACATGAGGGAGAAAGGGATCAAGAAAAAACACCCTCAAGTGGAAATCTCCCCTTAACGGGGTATATACTACTCGCTTATTATGGACCCCCTTCTCCCTCGTGTTTACCATATTAGTTTTGAGATTTTGAGACTTTCCTTCCATTAGTTTGTCGATTTAAGACCTTTCGCCCCATTTCGTTGTCAATTTTAAGACTTTTCGTGCCATTTAGGTGTCGATTATTTCCTGGCGAGCGACAGCGAGCCTGCAATTTTAAAAGGAACCGGGAAATATTTCTATCGAAAAATATACAAATTTATCTTGAAGGGGGGGGGGGGGTCTAGGGGGTGTTTTTTTTAAGCTTGCTGGAGGTCTAGCGAGGAAACTAAAACAATAAATGAATACATTAATTATTAGTCCAAAAAAAAAAAAAAAGGCCACTATCCACAAACATTAGTCTCCCATTAAATAGCTTTATGATCTGAGTCAACCGTTTCTAACATATATCTGGAACCGTAAACACCAGAACATCGTATTGCAGTCATTTCCGAAGTACAATTCTGTAAATATACCTTTCGTGGAGGTAATGTGAGTTTAATGTACAGTAGGGAACGAGAGTCAGTGCCGGCACAACCATGAAAAGAGTTCCCTTATCACCCGACAGCTTCAAAACTCACCACTATATATTTCCAATTGTGTTTTATACGTGTGATAAATCCCTCCCTGTGCCTTTGACCCAATTCCCATTCTCTTCCCGAGGGTAATGGGATGAGGAGGAGGAGGATGGGTCACTTTCTTTATAGTCTGGAGGTCTGAGAGAGAGAGAGAGAGAGAGAGAGAGAGAGAGAGAGAGAGAGAGAGAGAGAGAGAGAGAGAGAGAGAGAGAGAGAGAGAGAGAGAGAGTACTGACAGATTTATGAGTTAAGGGGGTATAGAAACGGTGGGTGATTTAAAGGGTTTTCCAGAGATCTAGAGTGGAGGAAAGGCAGGTAAAAGTTAAGTACAGGGAGAGATAAAAGTGGGTTGTCCATTGTTCCTATTATGTATTGTATATTTTACACATAATCTTTAGTACTCTGCTTATTGATAGTTTCTCTCCTGTAGTTTCCGCCTGCCGGAAGAGCTACACTCGGCCTCTGTCGTTGTTGATTGTTAAAGAATGTACTGTAGGCTATACTTGTTCCTTATCTTTGACCCAGTTTCTTGTTTTCTATTGGAATTTCTCTTGGCAAATTTCCTATGTCTCACTTTCAAGCGACAGTTTTACCTCTGTCTCACAAGAGTATTTACGTGATATACCAGTATCATTAGTATACAGACATACTCTAAATATCTGCTGTCTCATCTGTCCTATATTAACCCCTTCTGTACCGCAGATGTCTTTTTAATGTTATTCTAGCTATATTTAGACGCGTTTGTGCAGTTTAAGAAGGATCTGTGGTGGTGAAAAGGGTTAAGGGAGATAGTTGGAAGCCTGTTCATTGCTGGAGACCCTTTTAAACCGTACAAAAGGGTTAAGGGAGATAGTTGGAAGCCTGTTAATTAAAGGGTTAAGGGAGATAGTTGGAAGCCTGTTCATTGCTGGAGCCCCTTTTAAACCGTACAAAAGGGTTAAGGGAGATAGTTGGAAGCCTGTTCATTGCTGGAGCCCCTTTTAAACCGTACAAAAGGGTTAAGGGAGATAGTTGGAAGCCTGTTCATTGCTGGAGCCCCTTTTAAACCGTACAAAAGGGTTAAGGGAGATAGTTGGAAGCCTGTTCATTGCTGGAGCCCTTTTTAAACCGTACACAATAGTCTGAATTTAGATAGAATTAAAATAAAAAGACGTCGCCGGTAAAGAATGTGTTAAGGGGAGATTTCCACTTGAGGGATTTTTTTCTTTACCCCTTTCTCCATTAGTTTGGCGATTTTAAGAAGTTTCACCCCATTTATGTCACTTTTAAGACCTTTTGTCCGATTTAGGTGTCGATTTTTTCCTGGCGAGCGATAGCGAGCCTGTAATTTTTGACATTTATCTATCGAAAATTTTACAATTTTTTCTTGAAAGGGGGTCAAGGGGGTGTAATTTCAAGCTTGATGGAAGTCTAGGAAACACTCTAAAAACCTCCCCTTAATGGTATGGCATGAAGGCTGTCTGAGGCGATTTTCATTAAAGCAAGCCAGGTGTATTGATGTTGATCTAAATTCATGCAATCCATTGTAGGAATTCAGGTTAAGGTTATATTTATGGGTTTAAATTGTTCTTGCAATTAGTTGTGATGGTGTTGAAGGTAATTGAAGGTATGACATTGTTCGTGTTGTGCTTGTATAGGCTTGTAGTTGCTGGGGGATTTGGATTTAAGGGGAGGTATTTAGTTTGTTCCCTACTTTTTCATCAAGCTTAAAATTACACCCCCTAGACCCCCTTTCAAGATAAATTTGTAAATTTTTCGGTAAAAAAATGTCCAGGCCGGAGGCCGGTTGCTCTTAAATTACAGGCTCGCTATCGCTCGCCAGGAAAAAATCGACACCTTAACGGCACGAAAGGTCTTAAAATTGACAGAAATGGGGCAAAATGTCTTAAAATATCCAAACTACTAGGGCGAAGGTCTTAAAATCTCAAAAACAATGGGGATAAACATGAGGGAGAAATGGATCCAGAAAAAAATCCCTCAAGTGGATATCTCCCCTTAACACGACCTAGTTTTTTTTATATATATATATATATATATATTTCTAAGCCGAATGTTATCTTGTGATGTATGCCATAATGTTGTTATTCTGCCTTGTGTAGTAGGTGGTTTTATATTGGTTGTCATTATTTGACTTACGGTACATATTAGTATTGGTTGTCATTATTTGACTTACGGTACATATTAGTATGTGTTGTCATTATTTGACTTACGGTACATATTAGTATGTGTTGTCATTATTTGACTTACGGTACATATTAGTATTTGTTGTCATTATTTGACTTACGGTACATATTAGTATGTGTTGTCATTATTTGACTTACGGTACATATTAGTATTTGTTGTCATTATTTGACTTACGGTACATATTAGTATTTGTTGTCATTATTTGACTTACGGTACATATTAGTATTTGTTGTCATTATTTGACTTACGGTACATATTAGTATTTGTTGTCATTATTTGACTTACGGTACATATTAGTATTTGTTGTCATTATTTGACTTACGGTACATATTAGTATTTGTTGTCATTATTTGACTTACGGTACATATTAGTATTTGTTGTCATTATTTGACTTACAGTACATATTAGTATTTGTTGTCATTATTTGACTTACGGTACATATTAGTATTTGTTGTCATTATTTGACTTACGGTACATATTAGTATTTGTTGTCATTATTTGACTTACGGTACATATTAGTATTTGTTGTCATTATTTGACTTACGGTACATATTAGTATTTGTTGTCATTATTTGACTTACGGTACATATTAGTATTGGTTGTCATTATTTGACTTACTACGGTACATATTAGTATTTGTTGTCATTATTTGACTTACGGTACATATTAGTATTGGTTGTCATTATTTGACTTACGGTACATATTAGTATTTGTTGTCATTATTTGACTTACGGTACATATTAGTATTTGTTGTCATTATTTGACTTACGGTACATATTAGTATTGGTTGTCATTATTTGACTTACGGTACATATTAGTATTTGTTGTCATTATTTGACTTACGGTACATATTAGTATTTGTTGTCATTATTTGACTTACGGTACATATTAGTATTTGTTGTCATTATTTGACTTACGGTACATATTAGTATTTGTTGTCATTATTTGACTTACGGTACATATTAGTATTTGTTGTCATTATTTGACTTACGGTCATATTAGTATTGGTTGTCATTACATATTAGTATTTGTTGTCATTATTTGACTTACGGTACATATTAGTATTGGTTGTCATTATTTGACTTACGGTACATATTAGTATTTGTTGTCATTATTTGACTTACGGTACATATTAGTATTTGTTGTCATTATTTGACTTACGGTACATATTAGTATTTTGCGTATGTTTTATGGATATTGTTGAATCATGTTACAGATAATTTAATGTTACTACCGTACGTGTTTATTTACCAAATTGTTAATTAACTTCACATTTATAATTATAAGAAAGATGACACAGGCTATCCTTAGTCCTGTGGTTTGAGAGAGATTTACTTAGATACACTGACCACACAAACCTTACGATCCCAACTAGGTGGTCAGGACTCAATTCTAAGAGAGAGAAAGAGAGAGAGATTTAACTCCTTTTTTTTATATTTGCCTGGCTTTTGTTTGATTTCGTTCGCCAAAAAAAAAAAAAAAAAAAAAAAAAAAAAAAAAAATCAAGTCCGTAGTGAACCAAACGAGTGATCGATATAGCAATCAGTCAAGGTTATTATCTCATTATAATAACAATCCATAAATACCCCAGAAATGTGCTCTAATATGTCTTAATTAGGCCATGTAGACGTTTAACCAGCTCGGGTCATGAGAAAATTGGCTGTAACTTCGGTAAATTATCCCTTTTATCGCGAACCAGAAATTAGGCTCACGAAAGTTATACGACTTTATATATTAACTTTATCTGATTATCTGATATAATTTATCTGATATATTATTTATCTGTACCGTCGACGTCTTTTTAATTATATTCTGGCTATATTTAGAGGATTTTGTGCAGTTTGAGAAGGATCTGTGGTAGTAAAAGGGGTTAAGCGAGATAGTTAGAAGCCTGTTAATTGCTGGAGGCCCTTGAGAAACTGAATAAAATCGTCTAATAGCTGCCAGAATCAAGTTAAAAAGACGTCGCCGGTACAGATGGGGTTAAGAATCGTGTCTACCTTGTTTGCTAGTTTGCTTGTTTACATAAATATGCTTAGCTAAGGGGGTAGTGCTTGTTGTTTGTTCTATGTATTTATTTATTTATTTCCATGCAATAAATGTTAGTGATAGAACACTTCACTGACAATTTACCACAAGATATCAAAGGGGAGAGAGAGATAGTAGGAAGAAGGGGGGGGGAGGGGGGGACAAGATCCACTAGAGAGATACAACTGCACAAAGACCGTAACGTAAAAGAATGGAGGAAGCTAAGTTTGGGCAGTGAAGATTCCAATAGTTTACGCTTTTTGGTGGAAGGAGATACAGTCTGTGGTGGGGAAGAATGATGGTGGTGGAAGGGAGATTGTTGGGGAGGAAAGAACATTAATGGAGGGAAGAACAATCAGATAAAGTTAATATTAAAGATTAATAATATATGTGTTTGGGTTATAAGATTATGTAGGGCATATATACATTATACACACACACACACACACACACACACACACACACACACACACACACATACACACATATATATATATATATATATATATATATATATATATATATATGTCTGTCTGTCTCTGTCTGTCTGTCTGTCTGTCTGTCTGTCTGTCTGTCTGTCTATCTATCTATCTATCTATCTATCTATCTATCTATCTATCTATCTATCTATCTATCTATCTATCTATCTATCTATCTATCTATCTATCTATCTATCTATCTATACGATAGGAACCTGGTATAAAGGGACTATTGTGAACTTCCCTTTGGGTTGTCAGTCTGGTACAATTTTAAGTTGGAAGGGTACTGTCCAGGTTACCCAAGCCTTCGAATATAGATGTGACGTGAGATTCTGACTAGCCTTCAGGGGTAAGTCCATAAGAGTGTACTGAACAAGTTATTTCCCCGCTGAAAGATCTCCCCCGCACCACATAGGGTTAAAGGAGGGGAGGAAAAAGCGAAGAAGAAAAGAGGAAGATGAATGAAGAGAAGGGTGGTTGTTTTTGGTATGCTTCTACATCACAGGCTGACAGCTTCATAAAAAGGAAGTCTGGGTTGAATAGGTGCGGGGAAATGTTGATTAGTAGAGAGCGAGAGAGAGAGTGAGAGTGAGAGAGAGAGAGCCAGTGTAAGAGAGAAAATGTGAGTGGGCGATGCGCGGCTGGGGTAAAGAGAGGGAGAGATTAGTTGGGAGGGTAATCAAGAGTAAAACAAAAAAGAACTGGTATGAGGATTGCTGGTGAGTGGGTGTGTGGGAAGATGAGATGGGACGTGGAATGAAGAGCGAATAATATATATTTGTTATGGTAACGTACCGGTATGTATTTATTTAATTCACCATGACAAACAAAACAGTGGATATCGACTATGTATATAATTAATCGACTATGTTTATAATTAATCGACTATGTTTATAATTAATCGACTATGTTTATAATTAATCGACTATGTTTATAATTAAATTCACTTTATATTAAGTATACGCATTTTACTACCATGCATAAAGTAACGGAAGGATAAATAAAAAAACATATATGTGATCGCACAAGGTTTGGAAGCAAGTGTGTAGATGATGTTGGGTAGGGGAAGGTGTAGAAATATGGGTAAAGATAATAATTGCAGAAAGAGGTTATATTGTATTGTCTCGTTAATGTCCGATGCTGCTTCAAAGGGGTGCGTCGCCATGTATTATACTCTTGACTGTACATTGGTGTGAGCCAGATATATTGAGTCTATATAATTATTAGTCTGTATATCTTGGGTGTGAATACCGTAGATTTTATAACCCAACTGGAATAACAATCAAAAGTACGTACCTGCCATGTATACTCTTGACGGTACATGGTGTGAGTACATCGTATAACCCAACATGAATAACAATGAAGAGTGCGTGCGTGCGTGGGTGGGTGTGTACGGTGGTGTGGGCGGAGTGGAGCCAAATAATACTGTAGTTGTATATTGTTGTTATCGCCCACTGACTCCAGGGGTCCGCTTAAGGGGGATGGGCGTGTACCGTACTGTATAGATAGATAGATAGATAGATAGGTGTGTGTGTGTGTGTGTGTGTGTGTGTGTGTGTGTGTGGTTGTAGGTTTATTGGTACAAATCTCTGGATATTTGTAGGTTTACAGGTACATGAGGTTTGGGGCGACAGTTAATCGGTACACACCTCTTTAAAATACGTTGAAATGGAGTGTTTTCGGTTAGGTTAGGTAAGTTAGGTTAGGTTAGGTAAGTTAGGTTAGGTTAGGTTAGTGTAATTTAGGTTTAAAAATCGAAAAATGTACTCGTAAGCATGCACCAAATTGATATGTACCGATAAACACACAACCGCTCGGGTGTGTGTGTATGTGTGTGTGTGTGTGTGTGTGTGTGTGTGTGTGTGTGTGTGTGTGTGTGTGTGTGTGTGTCAAGTAGACGACCAGGTGTGTGTGTGTGTGTGTGTGAAGTAGACTACCAAGTGTGTGTACGGGTGGAGGGAACTCGTCAGCCTTGGTCGGCCACCCATCTAGGGGACACAACCTTATAAAAATCCGGGTGGATGAGACGCGTCAGCCTTGGTCGGCAACCTGTCTAAGGGAATTAATAAAATACCAAAGGACCCAATGCCTCTGTTTACATTGCAGCTAATGGGGAAGCTGGCATAAGTGGACCCTTGTGAAGTCTATAGGGGGTTAATTTGTTGGCTTGTCTCTTTCCTGTATGATTGTGAATGTATGTGAGTGTATCAGAGAGAGAGAGAGAGAGAGAGAGAGAGAGAGAGAGAGAGAGAGAGAGAGAGAGTACAAAGGAGTACAAAGGAGTACAAAGAAAATCAAGCAACAACAGATCTAGTGACCCTTCTAGGTTGCTTGTCCTCCAAAACACTGAGGATCAAGTGTCCAAACAGTGGTTTAGAGTGGGTAAGGGAACATTGGAAAGGGAATTACTGCCCTGGAACTAATGTCCGTGGCAGGATTAGGAAGTTAGTAGGGGACAGATGGGTTAGTAACTGAGGGGGGGATAAAATAAAGTTATTCATTTACAAACGCAGTCAGTCGCGGGTTTGATGCGAGATATTTGTCTAGGCGGAGTTTAAATGAATCAACGGTGATGCAGTCTTAGTAAACGATGATATAACGTAGACTAGTAGAGTATTTAATTTATCTTTATGAGGCGTGGTTATACGGTTTATATTATGTACTTCATTTACCTGTGGGCTGTAAGAGAGGGAGAGGGCCAGTGTAAGAGTATGTGTGTGTGTGAGAGAGAGAGAGAGAGAGAGAGAGAGAGATATAAAGAGAGAGAGAGAGAGAGAGAGAGAGATAACAGTTTAATTTGTAGGATTAAGTATATACTAAATCCAACAGGATTACCCCTTTGTGTTATGGGGTGCAGGTTATTGCTCTTTATAGGCGTAATCCATGTGAGCTGGAACACTTGTGTATATTTTTACTCGTTATTTCCCCCTGCATATATACAATGTATGTTATGTCGTAATGTGGATGCGTGAATAATAATAATAAGTGCGTGTTTGTCTAATGTGTGATTGTGGTTGTCCTTGGGTGTTTTTGTCCATTTTTGTGTAGTCGTATATAGTGCGTGTCTTTTTTTTTTTTAATGTGGATGAGGGAGACAAAAGGCAAAAATGCCTGTGACGAATGCCTGCCCCAGAGTTGAAAGAGTGACAGGGACAAAATCAAGCCATGTACGAGCCAAAATGCACAGTTCGAAGCCATTTAAGTCATAGGATTAGGGAAAAATGGATTCTGGGAGAGAGTTCCAGCGCTCAGCTGTTGAATAGAGAAAGATTTTGAATATCGTTTCACTCTTGAGTTTGAGAGTTGCACATAATAGGGATGAGATTGTGGTGCTACGCGAGTCCTACATGTTCTACGTAGAGAAGGTGGTATACACTGAGAGAGCTCTGAGAAACACCGATTATTGTAATAGCGGTATAATATATATATATATATATATATATATATATATATCAGGCACGTAAGAAAGTGGTATCTATTTTATATATATATCAGGCACGTAAGAAAGTGGTATCTATTTTATGAGTGTATTGTATCATCGCTTAAAGTGAATGTGTGTGTGTGTGTGTGTGTGTGTGTGTGTGTGTGTGTGTGTGTGTGTGTGTGTGTGTGTTACAAAAGGAGTTATCTATCGACAAGGTTCACACAAGGGAAATAAGCCACAGTTTATTGCTTCCTCCCTCCTAGCCTCCTCCCAGACGTTTGATTTTGGGGTGCATCTATTTGGATTATTAAGTCTGATATATTATGATAGGTCAAGTTGTAAGGCTTCATTATCACGTCTTGTATAATATTTGCTTATACTTTTCTTTTTGGTCTTGTTTTTAAGTAGGCTAGAAAATGGCTTGTCCCCATCTTAGTAACTCAACTTTTACAAAGTTTTATTGCAAAATGTCGTTTAATTATGAAAATGTTACATAAGTTATAAAGGCATGCCAGTTTGACATGATATGGATATAGGAAAGGTGAGATCAGCAATAATTGCTTAATGCCTCGAAGCAAAGAAAGGAATAGAGGAAGTAGTAGAGGGGGAGGGGGGGGGGGGAGGATCCCCGTTTCTTGTTGGTCCATTAATTTTTCCATTGGTCTATCAATTGCTCGTTCGACACACTCCCAAAAGGACCCGGGATATACGCCCTGATAGAAGGAGACGGTTTAGCATAACGCACTATAGTCAGTTAATTCTAGGTTGGGCAGAAATCGTAACCTCTAACCTCTGTAACTCAAAAAGGGCTAGAGCAAATGAGCTGTCTATTTCCACACCCAATCCCTGGCCAAGTCTTCCTATTTGGTAGAAAGATTAGCTCGATTACTCTAGTCCTCTTTGAGTTACAGAGGTTAGAGGTTACGATTTCTGCCCAACCTAGAATGAACAGATTATAGTAGTATACCTCTGTTCACCTACCACAGATTATAGTAGTATACCTCTGTTCACCTACCACAGATTATAGTAGTATACCTCTGTTCACCTACCACAGATTATAGTAGTATACCTCTGTTCACCTACCACAGATTATAATAGTATACCTCTGTTCACCTACCACAGATTATAGTAGTATACCTCTGTTCACATAGTATACCTCTGTTCACATACCACAGATTATAGTAGATACCTCTGTCACCTACCACAGATTATAATAGTATACCTCTGTTCACCTACCACAGATTATAATAGTATACCTCTGTTCACCTACCACAGATTATAGTAGTATACCTCTGTTCACCTACCACAGATTATAGTAGTATACCTCTGTTCACCTACCACTAATTACGAACCTGGTGATAATTATGAAGCCCCATCTAAGGTCAACTTGATTTCATGTTTTATATCTATTTGAGTATGTACAATTACCAAATCACCAACCATTAAGGGGCTAGTGCATGTTTTTTGGTATATTGATTAATTAATTTATTTATTTTTGGGTTTTCTCGCTAGACCTCTATCAAGCTTAAAAATACCCCCCTTAGACCTATTTTCAAAATAAATTTGTACATTTTTCGGTAGAAAAATGTCTCCGCTTCTAAAATTACAGGCTCGCTGTCGCTGGCCAGGATAAAATGGACACCTAAATAGCACGAAAGGTCTTAATATTGACACAAATGGGACGAAAGGTCTCAAATCGCCAAGCTAACGGAACTGACGTATTAAATCTCAAATCTAATATGCTAAACGTGAGGGAGAAGTGGGTCCAGAAAAAGCGACTAGCTCCCCCTTAACCCCAGACTAATGCTACGGACAGCCTGCTGTACTTAACCCCTTCTGTACCGGCGTCGTCCTTTTATCTTTATTCTGGCTATTATAAGACGATTGTAGTCAGTTTTAAAAGGGCCTCCAGCAATTAACAGGCTTCGAACTATCTCATTTAACCCTTTTCACTACCACAGATCCTTCTTAAACTGCACAAAATAGTCAAAATATAGCTATAATATAACTAGAAAGACGTCGCCGGTACAGGAAGGGTTAACCACTATTGCAGATTAAAGTATAGTATTAATGAAATTAGATAATCATTTTTCCAAACATCATTATTACAAAGTGGTAAACTCACAAGGTCACCTTCAAATTACTGTATAACCTGGGAGAGTGGAGACCATCTCTCTCTCTCTCTCTCTCTCTCTCTCTCTCTCTCTCTCTCTCTCTCTCTCTCTCTCTCTCTCTCTCTCTCTCTCTCTCTCTCTCTCTCTCTCTCCACTTTCTCTCTCTCTCTCTCTCTCTCTCTCTCTCTCTCTCTCTCTCTCTCTCTCTCTCTCTCTCTCTCTCTCTCTCTCTCTCTCTCTCTCTCTCTCTCTCTCTCACCACTTGTATCCATTTGTGGTGACAGACTCAAATTGTTAGTTGTGGTAGTGTTGGGGATGGTGGTAGTGGTAAAAATGTCGGTGGTGGTGGTCTTTCTTGGAGATGGTGGTAGTGTTTCAGATGGTGGTAGTGTTTCAGATGGTGGTAGTGTTGAAGATTGTAGTAGTAGTACGGTAGTTGTGGTGGTGGTGATGATGAAGGAATTTATGGTGTCAACAGATGGTGGCGTCTTTTATATTTGATGTCAACTACATTTAGACGATTTTTATGAAGCTTAAAAAGGATCTGTGGAAGCTAAAATGATGAAATGAGATGGTCGGTCGCCTTTTGATTACCAGAGGTCCTTCCTAAGCTGAATTAAATCATTACACAGTTGCCAGAATATATCGAGAAGGTCGTCACCGGTACAGAAGGGGTTAATGGTAGTGGATATGTAAATTATATTAATGATGGGAGATGTTTTATAGATTGGAATGATTGGAGTATTAAATTTACCCTTGATATGAAGTGCCTTGTTTTGAGGTACGGTCGCGCTAATAAGTCATGGCCCAGCTGTCATTACGTTTGGCTTGCTCTGTGCTGTATTAATGTCTGTCAGATGTTGAATAGGGTAGGTAAGTGTAGGAATATGTTTGTATATTTCACTCGATATGAAGAAATTTAGCTTAGATATTGTTGATACCAATTATTGATCAAAACATACTTGGTGCCGAGACATCACTTATTAGCGCGACTGTACTTGTTCCGGGCTGCCATTAGACGATATTGTTAGACTTGTTTAACCCCTTCAGCACGATGACGTAATAGACCACTTGCGAGTTTCAGGCTATAAGGAAGTTGGAGCTGTAGACATCGATAGTAAACAGAAATGCAAAAATAATGTAGGTTTCTGATGGGTAAAGAGTATGTTGAATTGGATTTTATATATTTATTAATGAAGTATAACCGTATTATAGCTGGTAATTATGCTAAATATCGATGTCTACAACTCCAACTTCCTTATAGAACGAAACTCGCAAGTAGTCAATTGTCAGCTCATTCTGGTTTCCATTAGACGATTTTCTTTAGCTTATAATCTACCTCTTGGACTCAAAGGGGTAAACACTATCTTAATAAACCATCTGACTAATACAGGACTTTCTTAACCTCTTCTGTACCGGTGCCGTTCTTTTAGCTTTATTCCGGCTACTATTAGACGATTGTATTCAGCTTCAAAAGGGCCTAGAGTAATTAACCCTCTCACGTTCTTGACGCAATTTTGAGCCTATTAGGGATACTTTAAAGCCGTTGTTACCATCAGGGGTATTTAGAAACCTTTAGTTTAGTTACTTCAACCTCTGCAGTTGTCTTTGAGTTAGCTGTGGGCAGAAAACTAATTTTGGAGAGGTAATTATAAGAGTGAGAGAACTCAATTTCTTATTGCTAATCTGGCAACCTCTGTGTCATATGGTCGTGAGATGGTTAACAGGCTTCGACCTATTTCACATAACCCTTTTTCATACCACAGATCCTTCTTAAACTGCAAAAAATCGTCTAAATATAGCTAGAATACAATGAAAAAGACGTCGTCGGTACAGAAGGGGTTAAACTGCAGAAAATCGTGTAATATTAGCCAGCAAAATATCCAAATGACGTCATCGTGCTGAAGGTGTTAAACAGATCAAGGGGTAAATAACTATCTCGGGCAATTAATTAAACATAACCCTTTGAGTACCAACGACGTGTCTTGTATTGTATTTAGCTATATTTAGACACTATTGTCATTATTGTGCAGCTTGGGAAGGATCTGTGGTAATTACAAGGGTGGGTTGGGGTAGTTTAAACCACACAAAGTCGTCTTAATATAGCTAGAATATAAATGACAAGATGTCGCCGGTACAGAGTGTTTTTTTTTACTGAATATGTTACTTTGACTACACTCAGCGTATATACTGTATGTGTAGTGGAGGACTTATATTTCTCTCTCTCTCTCTCTCTCTCTCTCTCTCTCTCTCTCTCTCTCTCTCTCTCTCTCTCTCTCTCTCTCTCTCTCTCTCTCTCTCTCTCTCTCTCTCTCATTATTATTTTTTTTAATTTTCTGATTTTTTTTTTTTTTTTACCAAGTCATATCTGGCTCGGGAAGACAGTAATATAGCTTCTCATGTCCTTACACCCCAAAGTCTGGCCAACTTCGCGGTGACATTGAATAAATCCGGGTTTCTTATGGGAGGGGAAGAAAAGTTGTGTGTGTGGAAAGTTGGTGGCAGAGAGACTTACATGGATACACTGGCCACAGATATTACGATCCATGCGAGGTGGCCAGGACTTCATCATCAGTAGAGATATCAACCTAGTGGGATAAGGAGAGAGAGAGAGAGAGAGAGAGAGAGAGAGAGAGAGAGAGAGAGAGAGAGAGAGAGAGAGAGAGAGAGAGAGAGAGAGAGAGGCTAAATAACCACTTAACATTAGTCTAAAGTTTGATAGAGAGGACATAAGAGAGAATTAGGGTGGAAGTTTATTGAAAGAATGAATGCTGGATTGGATAAGAGAGGCTAATAGGTCAATTCTACTATGTGTGTAATTTCGTTGGGAGTCGCTAATTATGATTCCTATAATATATCTGATGATTACGTAAGATTAATAGGGACCATTGACTTGATTTAATTTCATATCTAGTATTATCTACCAAGGTTTGATATTGACTTCATAATGTAGAATATATTTTATGTTTATAATGATGTTTGGTATATGATGTATCTGTTGGGTAGGATTATTTGTATATCAGACAATTACATACACAGTGAAATACGTAGCTTATGCACAATTGCATGCATAATCCTCACACAAACAAATACACACACACAAACACAATAAAACTTAGCACAATCACACGCATACTGCATAGTTGTCCACATGTCGGCTGTTACAGAGATAGTTGTATATATTTTATTTGTGAACAAACAATATCAAGCAATATAGTATGTACTGTATGTGTATACACAAATGTGTTATTGATTATATTTGAGTGTTCCATGTTCATACGAGTATAGGTAAAGTATCATAGGTAAAAATAGTTCTGTAACATCTGGACTTATGGCAGCCATTACAAACGAACATGCTCACTATCAAACACACCTACTGGCATCCTTTTCCTGTCCGTCCTCGCTAACGTATTGTCTCTCTTCTCTCTTTCTCGCGTGTGGTGGTGTGTGTGTGTGTGGGGTACCTACTGCTCCTCTCTGCCGCGTGTGTGGGGTACCTACTGCTCCTCTCTGCCGCGTCTCTTGTGTCTTATGTCTGTGTGTTCCTGCGTGCCCTGCGTCTTCTCTTGGTCCCCTTCTGCGTCTTCTGCGGGTCCTTCTGTGCCCGGTGCCGTGTCCCCTTCTCCTCCCGTGTGCTCCCTGCTGCGGTACTCAGCGACATACGGGGATCACGAGGACCCCTACCCGAGCCTCAGCGACTTCCACGACTACGAGCCCAACTTGGAGTTCGACGACACGGAACTGCATAGCGCTTCCTCCGTCACCGGTACAGTCTAGTGTGCTTGATTTGACTTATAGTGGTGGTTGTTGGGTGTTTTACTTTATGCTCACTGTTTGGTTGTTGGTGTTTATTTTGTGCTTACTAAAATGACATCTTCGTGTTTATTCAAAGCTTATTCCTTTATGCATGTTGCTTTGCTATGCGTTGAACAAATAATGAAATACCTTTGCTATAAATGTTATGCTTTTTTAAAATGCCTGCATGTTTGCTGTTTTTATGATCGATTGTTCTGCTTCTAATGTTTTCCTGTTTCTGTTTGTTTTTATCTAGACTATTTACTTGATACTGTTATGCATTCCTCTGACCTGCTTTGTTCATCTGTTTTCTTTAGTAAATTACTGTTTTTGCTCATGCAAGATTCTGTGACCTTACAACTGTTATAAGTTGCTGCTCACCAAATGTTAATGATTCCCAGCATTGTTCCTATTACCCTGCATGAGATGTGTTTATTTATCTGCTTATATATAACCTTGCTTTACCCATGTGTGCCTGCTTCATGTGTCTGAAAACTCACTTAATGCCTGTTTTACCACACTTATATATTATTAGTAGTAGTATTAGTAGTAGTAGTACCAGTCGTAGTATTATCTATCGCTTTTGTTTGATGTTTCTTTTTCTAATTGTCATAAAAGTGTGTCTGTTTGCTTCAACTTTAGCTATATGTCTGTTAGCGTGCCATCTTGTATGTAGTTTCTCCTCCACTTACTTGTCCTTGTTAAGGGGAGGTTTTTAGTTAGCTCCCTAGACCTCCATCAAGCTTAAAATTACACCCTCTAGATACACCCTTTCAAGATAAATGTGTAAATTTTTCGGTAGAAAAATTTCCCGGCCAAAGGCCGCTTCCTCTTAAATTACAGGCTCGCTATCGCTCGCCAGGAAAAAATCGACACCTAAATTGCATGAAAGGTCTTAAAATTGACAGAAATGGGGCGAAAGTTCTTAATTATGGGGCGAACGTCTTAAAATATCAAAAGCAATGGGGCTAAACATGAGGGAGAAAGGGGTCCAGAAAAAAAGTTCCTCAAGTGGAAATCTCCCCTTAAGCTCTGTTATAGCCTATCTGCTCCTCTCCTACCGAGCATTTCCTGCCTGCTTGTTTTGCCTGTATGTTTGTTTGTTTGTTTGTTTGTATGTTTGTTTGTTTGTTTGTGTTTAGTTCCATTCCGTATCCTTCCATGTTTAACCTTATGGCCTACTGTTTGGGTTCAAGGAAAATTTGGCGAGCTGTATAGACCTAATCAGTTAGAATTGACTGTGTAATTTGCTAATAAAGGTTGTATAAATACTCATTCAGTTTAATATTGATGTGTTTGTAAGTTTGAAAGAAAACATATGGTTGGATAGCCAGTGTTGACGGGATGGTCATTCCTCGGTGACTGTTATCAAAGACAATATATAGTAAAACTGTAATTGTAATTTAAGTATTATGGTGTCATTCAAGTCCATTATGAAAAGAAATTACTAAAACAAAAAACTCATCCAATCTAACCCGCATTTTATTTTCAGGGCTACACTAGTTCCCTTTGTTACGTTCTTTATTTTCAGGGCTACACTAGTTCCCTTTGTTACGTTCTTTATTTTCAGGGCTACACTAGTTCCCTTTGTTACGTTCTTTATTTTCAGGGCTACACTAGTTCCCTTTGTTACGTTCTTTATTTTCAGGGCTACACTAGTTCCCTTTGTTACGTTCTTTATTTTCAGGGCTACACTAGTTCCCTTTGTTACGTTCTTTATTTTCAGGGCTACACTAGTTCCCTTTGTTACGTTCTTTATTTTCAGGGCTACACTAGTTCCCTTTGTTACGTTCTTTATTTTCAGGGCTACACTAGTTCCCTTTGTTACGTTCTTTATTTTCAGGGCTACACTAGTTCCCTTTGTTACGTTCTTTATTTCGCGGTTTATATTAATACGCCAGTGTACAGGCGACCGCATAAATTCGCTTATGTTATGCGATGATGCGCATGGAAGGAGAGATATGAAGGTTTGAATGCGAGTTTTGCCTGTTATGCAGTTATTCATTTACCGGGAAAGTTAAATGCTGTTAGATAAATTTGTACATTTTCGGTAGAAAAATATTCCGGCCAAAGGACGGTAGAGTCTCGCTAGCGCTAGCCAGGAAAAAAATATACACGAAATCGGCACCAAAGGTCTTAATATTGACAAAGAAATTGGGCGAAAAGTCTTAAAATCGGCAAACTAATGGGTCGAACATCATAAATCTGAAAACTAACGGAGCTAAGCCAGAGGGAGAAGGGGGTCCAGCCAAACCAACCCTCCCTCCCTTTAAGGGGAGATTTCCACTTGAGGGATTTTTTTCTTGACCCCTTTCTCCTTCATGTTTAGCCCCATTGCTTTTCTAATTTTAAGACGTTCGCCCCATTATTGTGATGATTTTAAGAACTTTCAACCCATTTCTGTAAATTTTAAGACCTTTCGTGCAATTTAGGTGTCGATTTTATCCTGGCGAGCGATAGCGAGCCTGTAATTTAAGAGGAACCGGCTTTCAGCCGGGACATTTTTCTACCTAAAAAGTACAAATTTATCTTGAAAGAGGCTCAAGGGGGTGTAATCTTCCCCTTAAGTGACTCCACTTATGATCGTGTAGCTCATCCGCTGTACAGCTTCCGGCCTTCACAAAGGTTAAGATAAACGCCTTGGTTCTCCACTTTGCTAATACTCCCGGTGCATTTCCCGCATTCATTCAACTATCAAGTTTTCCTCTCTCTCTCTCTCTCTCTCTCTCTCTCTCTCTCTCTCTCTTTCGTAAAAAACGTTCCTGTTTAACAAACCTCTTAGACTTCTTCCACGATATCCTCAACCTCTACGATGAGAGTAAAGCTGTAGATATTATATACCTTGATTTTCAAAAGGCCTTTGACAAAGTTCCCCACAAACGTTTACTGCTAAAACTAAAAGCGCATGGAATACAAGACGGTGTGTTGAAATGGATAGAAAATTGGCTCAGCGACAGAAAGCAAAGAGTAGTCATAAACGGTAAGGCATCAAAATGGACCAATGTAAGTAGCGGGGTACCCCAGGGATCGGTACTAGGACCAATTCTCTTTCTAATTTACATCAACGACATAGATGAGGGTCTCACCTGTACAATCTCAAAATTTGCTGACGATACAAAAATTGCAAATAGCGTACTCTCAAAAGAACAAGTTGACGATATGCAACACAATCTAGATAAATTGTCATGTTGGGCCCAAATTTGGCAAATGAGTTTCAATGCGGATAAATGTAAAGTACTACATGTCGGATACCTAAATGAGAAAGCAAACTATTCCATGAATGGCACTCAGCTTAAGAATATAAACAAAGAAACCGATCTGAGAGTAACAATATCGAGTAACCTAAAACCGAGTCAACAATGTTCAGAAGTTGTTAAGAAGGCAAACAAAATAATTGGCTTTATAGGCAGGTCAATTGAGCATAAATCCAAAGAAGTTATCCTAACCCTTTACAATTCCTTAGTCCGCCCTCTTCTCTAATACTGCGTTCAATCCTGGTGCCCTTATTACCAAAAAGATATAAACAAGCTAGAACGAGTTCAACGTAGAGTTACCAAAATTATACCTAGCCTAAAGAACAAACCATACGAAGAGCGTCTTAGAGAATTAAATCTATTTCCTTTAACCCAGCGCAGATTAAGAGGTGACTTAATTCAAGTGTTCAAAATCATCAAAGGCATCGACAATATGAACTGTAGTAAGTACTTCACTATCGACCAATCTAATTACACGCGGGGAAACGGTTGCAAAATTATTGGTAAATCTTTTAACTCGCACGAATCTAAGAATTTCTTCTTCAATCGAGTTGTCAACTTGTGGAATGGGCTTCCCCGAGACGTTATAGACTGCAGCACCGTTGATTCATTTAAACTCCGCTTAGACAAATATCTCGCATCAAACCAGCGACTGACTGCGTTTGTAAATGAATAACTTTATTTTATCCCCCCCTCAGTTACTAACCCATCTGTCCCCTACTAACTTCCTAATCCTGCCACGGACATTAGTTCTAGGGCAGTAGTTCCCTTTCCAATGTTCCCTTACCCACTCTAAACCACTGTTTGGACACTTGATCCTCAGTGTTTTGGAGGACAAGCAGCCTAGAAGGGTCACTAGACCTGTTGTTGCTTGATTTACTTTGTACTCCTTTGTACTCTCTCTTTCTCTCTCTCTCTCTATATATATATATATATATATATATATATATATATATATATATATATATATATATATATATATATATATATATATATATATACCGCTCCCACATTCTTGCACAATTCTTTCTTTCTACTCACCTAACCTCACCACTTTACCTTCTACAACCCACCCACCCCTCACATTCTTGCACCATTGCCTCAGCCTGCCTACCGAGACCTTGTGCCTAACTCCATGTTCCGTGACCTCATCCTGCCCCACCCTGTACTCTGACCTCATCCTGCCCCACCCTGTACTCTGACCTCATCCTGCTCCACCCTGTACTCTGACCTAGAGATTATTTATTAGTGTTTCATTTGTTATAGCGACTTGCCAGTTCTTACATTAGGGAACATCAATATTAGTTGACCTACACGAACTTACCGAAGCTTTAACCCTTTCTGTACCGGTGACGTCTTTTTCATTATATTCTGGTTACTATTACACTATGTTATTCAGTTTATAAAGGTCCTCCAGCAAGTAACAGGCTTCGTACCACCGCACTTAACGCTTTTTACTACCACAGATACTTCTTAAACTTCACTAAATCGTATTAATATAGTTAGCATCAATTATAAAGGGACGTCGCCGGTACAGTAGGGGTTAAGGGCCGTTCCTTTAAATATCGCTAACACTTTCCCTACGATCTTTCCCGGCCCAGATTGACCCTTATCGTTTATCTGTATAAGGGTCAATTTGGGTCGGGAAAAGTCGTAGGGAAAGCTCTTACGATGTGTTAATGAATGGCCCTAACACCTTGCTAGACCTCCATCAAGTGTAGCCCAAACTATTCAAATTGATGTTCCATATATATATATATATATATATATATATATATATATATATATATATATATATTTATTTATACGACCATAGCAGTACTATGTGTGGAGTTAATCAGATAAGAATTTAATTTTACTTACACCCTTTAGACACAGTAAAAGTCCTTCAACCCGCGCGTGCACCGGCTCCTCCCGACCTTGCTAAAGCCGCTCTCACACTAGTGCTTCTTCCGTCAATTTTTACGGGCAATTGTAATCTGGCCATCTTCAAAATTTAAGTTACTTCAGAAATCAGCCTCCTAACACAATCTGCCTTCAGTCTAGTTTCCGAATCAAATGTGAAAGAGCCTCAAAATAGTATGAGAAAACCTTGCTCATCGAAAATTGCCAGAAACAGTACTCTTGTGACACCGGCATTACTTAGCTATAACCTCCTGGGATGGTGCTGATCGTCGTTTCGTAGACAGTAAACTTTGCCCACATTCACTCGATTGACTTACACTTACCGGTAATTAACCTTACTTCAATCTACCCTAATCCAGCTTACCAACAAACCACTTTGTCTAACCATATTCTAACTTAATTAGATAACCTATCCTTGTTTAACCTACCTTACATAGCCTTGGATTAATCTAGTATTACCTTAATCTGATATTTTCTTAGCCTTAACATATTCCTATCTTATGCTAACGTACCCAATCATTAGGATAATCTATTACGTAACCTAAACCCAAGCCTAACTTAGCCTAGCCTTAGCTAACCAAGTTCAAAGTTTGGGCAAGGCAACTCCGGTTAGTTAGTTAGTTAGAATAGGACTTCAGAGGCTATCAACCCTATTGGATTGTCAAGCCAGTAAGTCAAGAATAACGTCAGGACTGGAGCCCCTATTCGAGAACTCCAGTCCCTTGCAACTCCGGTGTAGTGAACGGTCTTATAAGCGAAATTCCTGATATAACCTCCTCCCTGCATTCCTGTCGAGCACATATGCCTGTTTATGCCCTTCACGCACGCTCACCCTCTGCGGCGCCCCCTCCCCCTCTGCGGCGCCCCCCTCCCCCCTCTTTCGTTTTCCTTTGTGCGTGCTCATTAGCGCGGTTTGCCATGCCTGTCCTAGGATGGCGCACCTTGATTATTGTCCTTGCACGTATAGGTCTAGGTTCTGGCCTCTCCCGCTGTCACAAGTTCACATTCCTTAACTAGTTTGATGTGCTGCTTAAGGGGGGGGGGGGGGGTGATTTTTTTTTTTCTTTATTTCTCTCCTTTTCTCTCTTTCTCTGTCTTGTATCAATTCGGCCCCATTCAGCCAACTATTCTTAAACGTTCATCCCCATCTAGGTGTCGATTTCTTCCTGGCGAGCGATAGCGAGACAGCATTATATGAAGAAATCCGGCTTCGCCGGAGACATTTTTCTATCGAAAAATGTACAAATTTAACCTGCTGTCAAAAACATTTTAAAAATATGCTGGCTCGCTACCGCTCACCAGTAAAAATTGACACTTAGATGGGGATAAACGTCTTAAAACAGTAGTCTGAATTGGGCCAAATGGAAACAAGCCAGAGAAAGAGAGAAAAGGAGAGGAAAAAAAGCAGGTCACCCCCTTAATGGAGTGTATTTGCATATTTCACTATAGTTTTAAATGATTACCGGTACATATCCAACATTTCAAGTTTTGTTTGTATGATGTATATTATATGTAATTTGTATCTCATCCGCATGTCTTCTATCCTTTTGCATGTTCTGTTTTGACAAAGGATAACAATCTATGGTCCTCTCCTAGTGTACAGTTGCAATGGCACCCACTCCGTAACTCTGTATATGGAAGTAAAATGTTATAGCGCGATTCACTTGGTTACGGATCAAAAGTTTGCGTATTAAAATCGTGTTTGATTTTCAGGAACTACAGAGTATCTTGTTCATGTCTCAGTTGCCTGCCGCCTTTCCTTCTTTCTTTACCTGTCATGTGTCACCCATATACAAGCACACCAGCGCAGCATTTATATGTACAGTGGCGCTAATAAGTCTTGTCTCAGCTGTCATTACGCTTGGCTCGCTCTGTGCTGTATTAATGTCTGTCAGATGTTTAATAGGGTGGGCAAGTGTAGGAACATGGTTGTATATCTCACTCAAAAAGAAGAAATCGTGTGTAAATATTGCTGATGCTAATTATTGATCAAAACATAATTGGTGCCGAGATATGACTTATCAGCGCACCCATACTCACCCACGTATGACTAATTAGCACCCAGTACCAATGAACTGTGCCGTGTATCTCTCTCTCCCTCCGGTACTTGTATGTGCTGTTAAGGGGAGATTTCCACTTGAGGGACTTTTTTCTTGACCCCTTTCTCCCTCATGTCTAGCCCCATTTTTCTGGAGATTTTAAGACGTTTGCCCCATTAGTTTGGTGATTTTTAAGAATTTCCGACCCATTCTGTCAATTTTAAGACCTTTCGTGCCATTTAGGTGTCGATTTTATCCTGGCGAGCGATAGCGAGCCTGTAATTTAAGAGTAATCGGCCTTCGGCCGGGACATTTTTCTACCGAAAAATGTACAAATTTATCTTGAAAGGGGGTCAAGGGGGTGAAATTTTATGATTGCTGGAGTAGTACTGCACCAAATCACCACCCATAACGAGGGGCGTCGCGCTCCTTGGTGCCGCTAGAAGAGTGGCGAACACATCAAAAGGTAAGGTATCAAAAGGTAAGGGAGTAGGAAACAAACTAGAAACCTCCCCTTAATGTTGTCACGTACTGCCTGCAACGCCTCAGTAGTACAACCATTAGTAACTGCAGGCAAGTCTGGGTGGAATATACTGGGATTTTTGGTATTTCGAAGGAGTTGTATTAGTAGTGGCGGTAATATGTACAGGTATATGGTTTGTTAATCGATATATTTTTTGTTTTTATTATTAGTATTATTTTTGTTTGTACCGGTATCTATTTAATTCGTTTAGCTTTACACACATTCTCACATGAAGCATAAATTATAACCTATATATTTCATTAATGTGTAAGAAATAATCATAAATATCGTATGTATTTATTTGTGCTGCTCAGGTAAGTTATGTTTGTTTTTATTGTATCGACAGTATTGAGTACAGGGATATATTTGTGGAAATGGCTGTGTCTGTGATTAATACATTGTTTTTAAGTATTATGCGTGTCTATTAATGAGACAGTTTAATGCATATTTTGTATAGTAATTTGTAGTTTATTTGAAATATCAGATGAGGGGCAGTTAGGGCTGCATAAATGCCGAGGGAGAAGTGTTGGAAGGTACAATAGTGAAGACTCAAGCTTGTAACGGTTAAGGGGAGGTATTTAGTTTGTTCCCTACTTTTTCATCAAGCTTAAAATTGCATCCCCTAGACCCCCTTTCAAGATAAATTTGTACATTTTTCGGTAGAAAAATGTCCAGGCCGGAGGCCGGTTGCTCTTAAATTACAGGCTCGCTATCGCTCGCCAGGAAAAAATCGACACCTTAACGGCACGAAAGGTCTTAAAATTGACAGAAATGGGGCAAAATGTCTTAAAATATCCAAACTACTAGGGCGAAGGTCTTAAAATCTCAAAAGCAATGGGGCTAAACATGAGGGAGAAATGGGTCCAGAAAAAAATCCCTCAAGTGGATATCTCCCCTTAATACAGGCATGGATATTTACATGGGCATATACATAATAAAGGACACATTAAGACAAGGGAGAAGACAATGGGGACATACCAATACTTAGGACACACACTGTACAACGTAACTCGGTGGTCTAGTGGTTTAGGTGCTGGAGTGCTGCACAACTGGCCTGGGTTCGAACCCTGGCTGGGGCATGACACAAAATATTAATTAACTGAGACTTCTACGATGATTAACCAAGTCTGAGGAATAGCTAGTTGAATTCAAATGTGCTAGTCGAAGCAACAGGTTATTGAACACATTAATACTTAGGACATACTCTGTTAAACGGGAATAATATTAAGTGAGATCCTATGATGATTAATTAAGTCTGGGGAATAGCTAGTTGGCTTCAAATGTTAAGGGGGGATCTCCACTTGAGGGATTTTTTTTCTTGACCCCTTTCTCCCTCATGTTTAGCCCCATTGTTTTTTATATAAAACGTTTGCCCCATTAGTTTAGCGATTTTAAGAACTTTCACCCCATATTAAGACCTTTCGTGCAATTCAGGTGTCGATTTTATCCTGGCGAGCGATAGCGAGCCTGTCATTTAAGAGGAACCGGCCTTTGGCCGGGAAATTTTTCTACCGAAAAATGTACAAATTTATCTTGAAAGGGACTCAAGGGGGTGGAATTTTAAGCTTGCTGGAGGTCTAGGGAACAAACTAAATACCTCCCCTTAAGTAACAGGTATTAAACACATAAACACATACACTGTGAGACGGGGACTGATACTTCGGAGACTCTTATGCTGATGAATTAAGTATATAACTAACTGGAGTCAAATGCGTTAATATCAGTAATAGGTCAGTGGACATATACCGGTAATTAGGACAAACACGGTGAAACATAAAGTATATTAAATGCCTCCTATGATAATTAAATACGTGTGGAGGAATAGCTAGTATATTACCAACGGTGGCCGGTCAACTCAACCAGTAGACCATTTCAACCAGTAGCTCTCAACCAGTACCGAATCAACCAATACGGTTAGGTTAGTACTATATAGCTAGTATATTACCAACGGTGGCCGGTCAACTCAACCAGTAGACCATTTCAACCAGTAGCTCTCAACCAGTACCGAATCAACCAATACGGTTAGGTTAGTACTGTACTATATTTTGGCACTGGGTTGGTTGGTCTGGGTTAATTTGTCACTGGTTGAAATGGTCTACTGGTTGAGATGACATGGAACCATTACCAACAGATCATTGGACACAAAAATACTAGGACATACACAGAGAGACAGGAATGATATCAAATGAGACTCCTATGACGATTAATTAAGTCTGGGGAATAGCTAGTTGAATTCAAATGCGTTAGTTTAAGTAACAGGTATTTGAACAAATCAATACTTAGGACATACTCTGTGAGACATAAGTGATATTAAATGAGACTCTTATAATGAGTACTTAAGCTTTGGGAAAATAGCTAGTTGGAGTCGAGTGTATTAATATAAGTAATAAGTAATGAGACACGAGACAGAGCCCGAACAGAAACAACATTTAAAGTTCCTATTCTCAGGGTCCGATACCACTTTCGCATTCTCTCGCTCATTTCTCTGTCTCGTCGAGTAGGAGAATTATACAAGGGGAGGAGGATTTCTAGCCGCCTGCCCCCAGAAGGAAAAGTAGGACAGTAAAAGAGACAAACAGAAACAGCTAAGGTGGGGTAGAGGATGCCAAACCTCACTCTGGATAGGACCAGCATAGTAAACACAAAATAATAATAAATAAATAAATAACATTAAAGGGCAGCTAATTGTGTTCCCCAGTCGTGAATTATTCGATTATCTAATTTAGGCGGGTATCGAGTTGTAGGATAGTTTTTGTTAACAAACTCCCAGTAAGCTCGAATAATTCATGGGCGTTGAAACTTCGAAATTAGTTTAACTTTGTTAGTCATTGGATTTGCCAATGTAATGACTACCTGTATTATAGTTGACTTTTGTGAATTCGTTCATGGATAACAACAAAATCTATGTGTATGAAGGAGAGAAAAGGCAGTTTGCCTGTAACGAGTGTCTCCCCTTGAGTCAAAAGAGTGACAGAGCCAATTCAAGGGACGTTTTAATCGAAGTACCTGGACACACGAAGTTCATTGCACTTTAGGAAATATGACGAAGGAAAGATTGATGAGGGAGAGAGTTCCAGAGTTCACTAGTTGAGTAGAAGAAAGACAGAAAATTTGCCAATTCTTGGGTTGGAGAGTTTCAGAAAATGAGTGGGACTGTGTTGAAAGGCGGGTGCCTTACACTCATCGCAAGGGAGGGGGTATGCACTGAGAGAGCTCTGAAAAACACTGATTGTTGTAATAGCGATAGAAGAATGAAAGAGATGCAACATTGCGGCAAGTAGAACATTTTAGGGAACTAGTAAGAGGAAGTGAGTTGATGAGGCGAAATGCTTTAGTTTTTACTCTTTCGAGAAGTGCGGTATGGGTGGAACCTCCCCATATATGTGAACAATACTCGACACATGGGCGCACTGTGTCCCGATACAGAGCAACAAGCTGTGCGAGGGTGTGGAACCGACGGAGACGGTTGAGCACACCCAACTTCTGGCAAGCTGTTTTTTTAGCAAGAGTGGTAATATAATTTTTCCAAGAGAGGTTGGATGAAAAAGATACACCAAGACTATTGAGAGAAGATGAAGCGTGGTGTTTGTTGCCTGTACAGCTTTTAACTAATGTTTTGCTAAGAATTTGTTGTCATGTTTAAACACCACATGTCACCCTCTCGTCTTTCATAGATTTAATACATACATACATACATACATACATACATACATACATATATACATACACACATACATATATTCCTTCCTTGCTTGCGGGAATATAAAGAATGGATATTAACATTGTAAACTCCGCCTAGACAAATATCTCGCATCAAACCCGCGACTGACTGCGTTTGTAAATGAATAACTTTATTTTATCCCCCCCTCAGTTACTAACCCATCTGTCCCCTACTAACTTCCTAATCCTGCCACGGACATTAGTTCCAGGGCAGTAATTCCCTTTCCAATGTTCCCTTACCCACTCTAAACCACTGTTTGGACACTTGATCCTCAGTGTTTTGGAGGACAAGCAACCTAGAAGGGTCACTGGATCTGTTGTTGCTTGATTTCCTTTGTACTCCTTTGTACTCCTTTGTATCTTACCTTGGGTGTACCGTGAGTATCTTGGCCACACTGGTTGTAGTCTATTCATTATATTTCGGCCAATAATCTTCAACGCAAACCTCTATAACTCAAAAATGCCTAGAATAATCGAGCTAATATTTCCACCACCGCCTAGTCGCTCGCACCGTTGTACTGTAGGTTGTAGCTTAAGGGGGGAGTGGTTAGTTTTTGGTATTAATTCATTTATTTGTTTAGTTTCCTCGCTAGACCTCCATCAAGCTTTAAAAAAAAAAATAAACCCCCCTTCAAGATGAATTTGTACATTTTTCGGTAGAAAAATTTCTCGACCGATGGTCGGTTCCTCTTTAAATTATAGGGTCGCTATCGTTCGCCAGGCTAAAAATCGATACCTAAATGTCACGAAAGGTCTTAAAAATGAAAAAAAATAGGGCGAACGGTGTTAAAATTGCCAAACTAATAGGGCGAACGTCTTAAAATGTCAGAGCTAATGGGGCTAAACTCTGCTCAGTACATGGTTAGGTGGGTTTAGTTTCCAGATGAGAAAAGGGTGTGTGTGGCGTGACAGTCACAGGGGTGGTGGGGTGACAAAAGGGAGGGGGTGACAAGGGGGAGAGGGGGTGGGTGATAAGAGAGGGGGTAGTGTAGGTAACAGGGGTGATGGTTGTGTGAGTGGGGTGCTAGAGGTGTGTTTGTGCGTGTGTGTGTGTGAAAGGGAGTGACAGGGATGGTGGTTACAGGAGGGGGGTTACAAGTGGTGTGACATGGTGATAGTGGCATTGTTGTGACAGGGGTGATAGGTGGCGTAACAGGGGTGGTGATAGTTGAGGTGGTGGAGGTGGTAGGGGCTGTGGTAATGGTGTGACAGGGGAGGTGGTGGTGGTGGTGGTGTGAAAGGAGTAATAGTGTTGTTGTAGTAAACAGGGGCTGCTGGGAATAGTACGGCAGGGCTGGTGGAGGTACCGTGACAGGGGGAGGGGGGTTATGGGGTGACAGGGAAGGGGGGGGGGGTTGTAGTGTAGCAGGGGTAGCGTGACAGGGAAGGGTGGTGGTGGTGTGATAGGGGAGGGGGGTGGGGTTGTGGTGTAGCAGGGGTAGCGTGACAGGGAAGGGGGCTTGTGGTGTGACAGGGGAAGGGGGGGGGGGAGGGGGTTGTAGTGTAGCAGGGGTAGCGTGACGGGGGGGGGGGGGAGAGGTAGAGGTGGGGCTCAAGGACATTACTCAGGGGTGGAGTAGCCTAGTACATGTCTGGGGTGCCTGTGTCCTCATTACATCATGTGGAACTAGTATTACTCACTCTCTCTCACTCACTCTCACTTTCACACTCACTCTCTCTCTCTCTATCATTTTAATAATATTATAGTCATGAAAGCGAACTTAAGATACAACAAAAGCATTCTTCACCCGTAGCATAATTAGTGAGTGGAATAAGCTCCCTTTAAAAAGAAGGCCTAATAGACACTGGCTCAATAAAATATATTTTTCCATCTTGTCAGGTAGGGATGTTTATCAGCTGGTCTTTATTTCTGCATCGATCCTCTCATCCAATTAGGTATTATGCACGACATTGATTTTGAGAGCGAGAGAGAGAGAGAGAGAGAGAGAGAGAGAGAGAGAGAGAGAGTGTGTGCGTGTGTGTTAGTATAGATGGTTTACCCTCAAGTTACAGGTAAACTGGACCAAGGGGAAATCCCACTAAGAGCTTATGAGAAACATTTTGAGGGGATAACTGGAAGATGCTGGAGCTTCATCTTCGCTCTCTCTCTCTCTCTCTCTGAATATATATATATATATAATCTTATTCTTTCCATGAAAATTCTTCGTCATTATAATTAGTTCCTTTCTCTTAGCTTGTATTATTGTTTACTCAGCGTATCCATGTCTACTCTGTTTTCACTAAGTTATAACTCTCTTGTGGAGGGTAAGGTTGTACGGCTTTGATTCTCTGACGTATCAAAGATTGGTCTTCTACAAATAGTAAATCTCCAACCCCCTTCCATTCCCTTTATATTTTGTTCTCTGAATCCTTTACTCTCCCTCCTGCCCCTTTCCTCCCGCGTATCGGTCGTGGATAGTACTTTCTGGACACTTTTAGAGGCACACTTATCAAATACTGACCAAACATTTAGAGAAAATACTTAACATTCAGATATCAAATTAAGAGTTAATGCTCAATGTCTATTTTATATCGCAAGGAGGCGTTCAAGGCGTTTAGTTACTAACCCATCTGTCCCCTACTAACTTCCTAATCCTGCCACGGACATTAGTTCCAGGGCACTAGTTCCCTTTCCAATGTTCCCTTACCCACTCTAAACCACTGTTTGGACACTTTATCCTCAGTGTTTTGGAGGACAAGCAGCCTAGAAGGCTCACTAGACCTGTTGTTGCTTGATTTTCTTTGTACTCCTTTGTAATCATGGACACGACTGTATGTAATCCCCCCCCCCCCTTCCCTCTATCCCCCCATTACCAACACACCCACCCATTCCTCCTTCCTTATCTACACCATGGAGGTAGAATTAGGCCATTATTCCTCCATAATCAACACCTCCGTAATAACTACCGTACATGATCTTACCCCCTCCCCCCCCCCTATCACTATACTCCTACTCCTTCAGCCCCACCTAGTCTTCCTTGTTTTCAACCTACGCATTTACTTCCCCTCCCTCCACCTCCACCCCACCCATTCCTCCTCCCCGTGTTCTACCTACGCATCTACTCCCCCTCTCCCTTCCCCTCCCCTCCCCCACCCTCTCCTCCCTATCGTCCCTCCTCCACCCTCCCCTCCCCTCCCCCTCCCATCACCCTCCCCTCCCGTGACCTTGCCTGGCGGGTTAGGTAATAATAATAAGGAATTGAGGGCAAGAGGGCTATAAGGGCCGCTAATGGGATAGGCCAAATGAGGGGAGAGAGAGAGAGAGAGAGAGAGAGAGAGAGAGAGAGAGAGAGAGAGAGAGAGAGAGAGAGAGAGAGAGAGAGAGAGAGAGGTAGGTAGGAGAGGACGAAAGAAAAGAAGGACAAGGTAGATAAACAAATGCAAGGTCTACATACTGAACAAATAGATGTGAAGATCGGAAAGGAATGGAGACGTCAGGCAGTTTTAAAACAATCAGCATAACCAAACCAGTGCCAATTTAAAGTACTAACCTAACTCAACCTAACCAATCTTAATACTATTGGTTGAGAGCTGCTGGTTAAATTGGTCCAACTAACTTGGCCTAACATACCGGTAACAGTAGAGGTTGAGAGATAAAGGTTGAAATGGTCTACCTAGAGTGACCTGACCTAACATTTTTGGTTGAGTTGTCACTGGTTGAGAGCTATTGGTTGAAATGGTCTATTGATTAATCCTTAGATTATTATGCATTTTGACGGTTCATTCTGGCTCTTATTAGACGATTTTATACAATTTAGGAAGGATCTGTGGGAATTACTATTTCAACCCTCTGATTTCCATATACCCTTCCTGATCTGAATACAATCTTTTAATAATAGCCATGAAAACAAAAGAAATACGTCATTGGATCTTCTAAGGGTTAAGGGGAGATGAACCGTTTCTTTGGTCTATCAATTAATATATTTATATATGTCTTAGTTTCCTCGCTAGACCTCCATCAGGCTTAGAAAAACACCCTCTAGAACCCCCTTCAAGATAAATTTGTAAATTTTTCGGTAGCAAAATGTCACCCCCGAAGGCCAGTTCCTCTTAAAATTTCAGGCTCGCTGTCGCTCGCCAGGAAAAAATCAACACCTAAATGACACGAAAGGTCTTAAAATTGACAACGAAATGGTGCGAAAGATGTTAAATTCGCCAAACTAATGGACCGAACGTCTTGTAATCTCAAAACAAATGGGGCTTAACACGAGGGAGAATAGGGACCAGAAAAACGACCCATCTCCCCTTATATTGTCTGGCGTGTATAATGACAAACAGTATGGTGGTAGGAGGTCGAATTGCGTATATAGTTTATCCCCACCTTCACTGTGTTACGCTTCAGTACGCCCGTCTCTATCATGATGAGGGGGGGGGGGGGGAGATGGCTCACCTCAACACTATACAACACATACTATTGATCTTAACACACACGCACACACACATACACGTGTACATAACTGAAAATTATACATATACTGTACCATCATCTTCACACACACACACACACACACACACACACACACACACACACACACACACACACACACCTCTATTTAGCTTTATCTGCTAATTATGTTAAATACCTGTATCATACTCCTTCCTCCACCACTATGTAAATTTGTATTATTGTTTCTTGTTTGCATTAAACGGGCTTCATTGTTTAAGCTACGTTTACATGTTTCGTTTGTTTAAACATCAACAAAACAACAACAAAGATGACACAACTATTGGGGTGACACTGGAGTGCTGTGATGTGTGACAGTTGTGATGGTAGAGGTGTGATATTTCATGGTTGTTGTTATGACATCACACACTTCTTGCATGTTTTCTCTTGCTATTTATGTATTTGCTTTCTGTTTTTTTGTCATCAGCCATACATACCTACCTCTGTTCTTCTTCACCCCACCTCTTTAGTTTCTTCCTCCCATCATGTCCATATGGTACTGTATATTTATGTGCTTATTAATATATTTTCCTTTAGTCATACTCTCTCAACGTTCACCCGTTTTCTTTGTATTTCTTATATGCGTCCCTGTATATTATTTATATACCTATTGTTAACATCCTTAATCATATTTATCGCCTTTTCATTGCAGTTATTTTGCTTTTGAATGTATAGTTTGTTTCATTGTGTTGCAGGCTTTAAATGTCTCTCTCTCTCTCTCTCTCTCTCTCTCTCTCTCTCTCTCTCTCTCTCTCTCTCTCTCTCTCTCTCTCTCTCTCTCTCTCTCTCTCTCTCTCTCTCTCTAAAAAAAAAAGGCCCATGTGACACCACCACTAAACTCATCCTCATCCCCCCCCCCTCCTCCTCTCTCTCTGTGGATCCCCTACCTATTATGACGCCATCACTATTCATTGTCATCATCTAAACCCCCCCCCCCCTCCCACACACACACACACTCCCTTCTCTATCAACTCCATCTTCTATGCTAAGTTCTCCCTTTATTTAGTCACCCTCTTCCATCTCCCATCATTGTGTACTATAACAAACATACACTCTAAAAGTTATATATACCTCTTGACAGTCACCTCTATTATTTTGTTTGTTTACATGATCCGTTTGTATGCCTTACGACGGTTCTTTGTCATTATGGTTGGTATATTTTATTTATGTTCTATTGTTACTAGTCCTTTACAACTTAATATTCCCTTTTTTTCTTCTTTGAACATCAGTCATTATATATTTTTTTACGCATGTGTGTTTACTTTCCTTTGTACTCCTTTGTACTCTATTGCTGTTTAAAATTGTCATCCTGGCATGCATTCGTTATCTCCCTTATTTGTTCATACTTGCTTGTGCTCCCTCTCATTTCTCTCTCTCTCTCTCTCTCTCTCTCTCTCTCTCTCTCTCTCTCTCTCTCTCTCTCTCTCTCTCTCTCTCTCTCTCTCTCTCTCTCTCTCTCTCTCTCTCTCTCTCAACGTAGAGTTACCAGAATGATACCTTACCTAAAGAACAAACCATACGAGGAGCGTCTTAGAACATTAAATATATTTCCTTTAACCCAGCGCAAAATAAGAGGTGACTTAATTCAAGTGTTCAAAATCATCAAAGGCCTCGACAATATGAACTGTAATAAATATGTCACTATCGACCAATCAAATTACACGCGGGGGAACGGTTGCAAAATTATTGGTAAATGTTTTTAACTCACACGAATCTAAGCATTTCTTCTTCAATCGAGCTGTCAACTTGTGGAATGGGCTTCCCCGAGATGTCGTAGACTGCAGCACCGTTGATTCTTTTAAACTTCTCCTAGACAAACACCTTGCCATAAATCCACGACTGACTGCATTTGTAAATGAATAAAGGTTTTGTTTTTCCCTCTATTATATTACTAACAACTGTCCCCTACTATCTCCTAATCCTGCCACGGACATTTGTCCCAGGGCAGTCTTCCCTTTCCATTTTTCCCTTACCCACTCTAAACCACTGTTTGGACCCTTGACCATCAGTGTTTTGGAGGGCAAGCAGCCTTGAGGGGGTCGCTGGATCTGTTGTTGCTTGATTTCCTTTGTACTCCTGTGTCCGGCACTCCTCCTTCACTTCCGTGTTACTCATCATCCTTATCTCTTTGTTAAAGTTTTTCCTACGACCTTCCCAGTCTTTTATTAACTCATTATACTCTATCCTCAAACCCCTCCTGCTACTCGCACTCTCTCTCACTCATACACACTCTGCCTCACACTCATTCACGCACAATCACTCAATCACACAATCACTCTCTCACTCTCACTCACTCACTTTCTCTCACTCACTCACTTTCTCTCACTCACTCACTCACTTTCTCTCACTCACTCACTTTCTCTCACTCACTCACTTTCTCTCACTCACTCACTTTCTCTCACTCACTCACTTTCTCTCACTCACTCACTTTCTCTCACTCACTCACTTTCTCTCACTCACTCACTTTCTCTCACTTTCTCTCACTCTCTCACTCACTCACTTTCCCTCACTCACTCACTTTCCCTCACTCACTCACTCTCACTCACTCACTCTCACTCACTCACTCACTCTCACTCACTCACTCACTCACTCACTCACTCACTCACTCACTCACTCTCTCTCTCTCTCTCTCTCTCTCTCTCTCATACTTAATGGGTTTGACAATGTGAATTATAGCAAAATGTTTAGCCTCAATATGAATACATCACGCAACCATGGCTGGAAATTAGAATTGATAAGGTTCAGCACTAGTATTTGTGGAAACTTTTTCACATATAAGATCTATTCTACCTGGAACAAACTTTCCTCCGAAGTTGTAAATAGTTCTTCAGTAGAGCAGTTCAAGAAGAGAGTAGATAGTATTTTGCACACTGTAAAGAGTGTAGTGCACTAAACAGGTTCTCTCCTTCCACTACGAGTATCTCCTCGGAATGGACTGCAAGGTCTCTGAGATACTATAATGTTCCTTGTAACTCTTTGTAACTTTCGTAAGGGCTGGTGAGTATAAAGAAGTTACTCAACAGGTAAGACGCATTAGGTGATATACAACTATATAGGGGTAAGGGGAACCGGGTAATAGTACCTCCTTATTCCTTCTCAGCATGTCATGTGATTGGCTCTATATTTCAAAAACCCTAGCCCAATGTAAACAAACCCTAATAATTGCCCTGCCCTAAACTGGAAGATGATGGCGAAATTATATTATTTTACGGTATCCGAGATTAGCGAATTGCATGTAAAAGGTGAATAGTACAATATTAATTAGGTGAAGGCGAAATAACTATATTTTACGGTATCCGAGATTAGCGAATTATATGTTATAGATGAATAGTACAATATGATTAAGGAGTTTAGTTTGCAGTATTGGAAAAGGGTATGGATTAGTGTGTTATCGTTTTCAACGCCCGTTTCTCTCCCAGCCCTCTTGTTGCAACCCTGTTAATCCCCAGCATTACAGTTCCCTCTTGTTGCAACCCTATTAATCCCCAGTATTAAACGGGGGGGGGGGGGGGGGGGGGGGCACGGGCACTTGTTAGCTTTGCTTTTTGTCTCCTTCATGCATATAATATATATTGTCGTATTGGCTTATCAATAGACGCCTTCACAGCGGCCGCATGTCAGGCATTTTCGTCCGACAATTTACATTTCTTGCCAAAACCCATCAATATCATTTATAATCCTTACTGTTACTACCTATTGATCTTAGATGGCGTCATTGAGTAAATATATGCTTTGGAATTAGTTCAACAAGCATTTGTGCTTCATTTAAGGGGAGATGGGCCATTTTTCTAGACCAGTTTCTCCCTTGCGTTTAGCCCCATTAGTTTTGAGATTTTAGGACGTTCGGCACATTAGTTTGGCGATTTTAACACCTTTCGCCCCATTTCGTTGTCAATTTTAAGACCAGGGTTAATGAAAGGTGAACAAGAGCGCTAAGTTTACGCGAGTGTGGGAAAGGGGTATGGTTTACGCGAGTGTGGGAAAGGGGTATGGTTTAGTATGTTATCTTTATCAACACCCGTGTCTCTCCCAGCCCTCTTGTTGCAACCCCAATTAATCCCCGGTATTATACCAGAGAGGTGCAGGGGAAAATAAAGAGTCTTTTCAAGGAGAGATAGAAATAGGGAACCATAATCAGTAACTTGTGTAGTGAATAAATGCATAAAATATGTAAAAATAATGAATAGTATTAAAGTACAATGAATTATAATGGCGTTGTGTGATGGCTCTATACATAGTAACTAGTTTATTTAACGATTAATCACGTAGCTTTTCAATTAATTAGTATATAGACTAAAATAAATCTGAATGAAGGAGACAAAAGGCAGGTTTCCTGTTACGAGTGTCTCCCCCCAGAGCCAAAAGAGTGATAGACAGCCACATTCAAGAAACGTCGTGGTCAAAATGTCTGGACACACGAAGTTTAGAGCAGTTTAAGTCATAGAATGAAGGAAAGATTGATTGAGGGAGAGAGTAGGCCTACCAATTATCCCCACATCCACAATACACACTATTTCATCATCCTCACCACCACCATTACTACCACCAACATCCTCTCACCTACCACCACATAATGCAATAATTGTAAAAAGGTTTATTAAATTCAATAACGCCCTCAATAATGAACTCGCTATTAAGTATAATTTGCATGTTATTAAAAATATGCAAATGTTGTTTTTGCCCCGGTAAGGATATCTGCGATCAGACCAGGCATTAAAAGCGATATTGCACATTTATATATACCAGTATATATTTTGTTATTATTATTTATTATTATTATTATTATTATTATACATTATATATATATATATATATATATATATATATATATATATATATATATATATATATATATATATATATATATATATATACTGTATATATATATATATATATATATATATATATATATATATATATATATATATATATGTGTGTGTGTGTGTGTGTATGTACTGTATGCTATATATATACTATATATACAGTATATATTTTTTTTTTTCTGCGTCGGATTTTCTCGAAGTCATAAGCCCACATATGAGAAGAAATACAGGAAAGTTAATCGGAAGTATCATTGTTTGGGCGATGTTATCACTTATAAAGACATAATTTGAACGATAAATCATAATAATATTATAGCCTTACATGCACAATAATAAAGACTATCATTAATGGACTCAGCTTTATTCCGTTTGACACCCTGCTTGAGAATTGCTATATTAGTTTAGCAATTGTTCTTGATATTGATGAAGAGAAAGCTGTCTACTAAATCCATCACGAACTCGTACAATTCTACAAAACAGGTCTTGAACGAACATGGAACATGAGCGAAAGTAAACTGGATTATATACCCGGTTTCTTCTCAACTGGCGGTAAATTGCAAAGTTCCCATCAAGATATTTTGAAGATTTTGTAGTGAAATAAGTGCTAATTATATAAACTTGGTCTGAATATGGTGCAGAGCCATAGTGGTTTCATATTCTTCCATTAAGGGGAGACTGGCCGTTTGTTTGGTCTATTAATTAATTTATTCATATATTTTTTTAGTTTCCTCCCTAGACCTCCATCAAGCTTAGAAAAACACCCCCCCTAGACCCCCCTTCAAGATGAATTTGTAAATTTTTTCGGTAGAAAACATTTCCGGCCGAAGGCCGGTTCCTCTTAAAATTGCCGGCTCGCTATCGCTCGCCAGGAAATAATCGACACCTAAAGGGCACGAAAGGTCTTAAAATTGACAACGAAATGGGGTGAAAGGTGTTAAAATCGCCAAACTAATGGGCCGAACGTCTTATAATCTCAAAACTAGTGGGGCTAAATACTAGGGAGAAGGGGGTCCAGAAAAACGGTCTGCCTCCCCTTAAGTATCTAAATAAATAGCTGCTAAGGGCTTCAATTTACCGTCAGATGAAATGAAACTGACTATAATTATCATGTAGGCCTACTGAATTATTATTATTATTATTATTATTATTATTATTATTATTATTATTATTAGGGGTTCGTCCCCTACTGGGAACCCCTATAACTCCAGAACCGCTTTTTGGATCGGGATCACACTTTCACAAGATGTGCGTTTTTGTATTGGGCAACTTTTGATATGCTAAACATCCGGCATGGCGGCCAAACAGGTCCGTGGCAGCCGATCAGAATTCATTTATCCCCAGAGCTACTACTCTTTGGAATTAACTTCCCTCGAATTGCTTTCCACAAACTTACAATCTACAAATGTTTAAATCCAGTTGTTACAAACATGTTATGAATGGAGGATGCCTTTAGGCACATGGACCTTTTTGTTTTATCTGTGTTTTTCCTTCCTCCGTTCATTGTCTCTTAAAAAAAAAAAAAAAAAAAAAAAATATATATATATATATATATATATCATTAAACCCGGTTTTTCATCCAAATTCTTCTTACGCGCCGGTTTCGACGCATTAACTCCAGAACCGCTTTTTGGATCGGGATCAAACTTTCACAAGAGGTGCGTTTTTGTATTGGGCAACTTTTGATATGCTAAACATCCGGCATGGCGGCCAAGCAGGTCCGTGGCAGCCGATTTCCCGAAAAACTTGACCCCTATATACCGTTTCTCCCACTCATAGGAAACGACTGGGCTTTGGCATACGGACTCCCCTACTAATGCTCCGGAGCAAATGTTATAGAGAAGGTTTTGCTTTTGCACGTGGGTTTTTTTCCGGCAATCTTGAAAAAAACTCGAATTCCACTTAAAATTCCACATCTTGAAAACCACGCTGATGATCAAAGCCATGCTTGCGTAGTTGGATGAGGTTCGCGATTCCGAAGGTTTTGATAACAAAAGAATATAAATGGGTGGAATAGTTTGGCCGCAGCATTGAAAACTGTCTATTCTTAAATGACTTTAAAACCGCATTCGCTACCCACACAAAGTTTACCGTCTACAGTGTATAGGCTTCCACGCATCCCCCAGTTTTGCTTAATAACATAATCTCTCTATTATTCAGATCTATTATTTTGTTTGTATTTAACTCTCTCAAAACAGTTCGCGTCCCTACGAATTCCAGCAATTATTTAGCCAACCTACCTACAGTATACATACCTACCCTACCAAATAATAATGATTTAAAACCAGTCCTACATTTCCTGCTTCCACCCTGACCGAGCTGCGCCACAAACATAGTGAAAGTAATAGCAGCCTCTGAAGCAGCATAGCCTCAAGTTAATGAAGCCTAATTGGTGGTGGGTAGTAATCTAGACTTAACTACTGTGGGTCTACTAACAACAAGAGACGTACGGGGTAAAGAGGCATTATAGTGCAGGTTTATCCCAAGCTTGGCGATTTTAAGACTTTTCGCCCCGTTTATTTGTCAGTATTATGACTTTTCGACCCATTTCTTTGTCAGTATTAAGACTTGTGTCATTTAAGTGTCGATTTTTTCCTGGCGAGCGATAGCGAGCCTGTAATTTAAGAGAAATCGGCCTTTGGCCGGGAAATTTTTCTATCGAAAAATGTACAAATTTATCTGCAAGGAGGGTCTTGGGTTTTTTTTTTTTAAAAGCTTGATGGAGGTCTAAGGAGGAAACTAAGATAATGATAAAAATATACATAAATGAGGACAAACTACGCCCCTCCCCCTAATTGGTGGTGGGTAGTAATCTAGACTTAAGGGGAGGTATTTAGTTTGTTCCCTAGACCTCCATCAACCTTAAAATTACACCCCCTCGAGTCCCTTTCAAGATAAATTTGTACATTTTTCGGTAGAAAAATGTCCCGGCCGAAGGCCGATTCCTCTTAAATTACAGGCTCGCTATCGCTCGCCAGGATAAAATAGACACCTGAATTGCACGAAAGGTCTTAATATGGGGTGAAAGTTCTTAAAATCGCTAAACTAATGGGGCAAACGTTTTATAATATCAAAAGCAATGGGGCTAAACATGAGGGAGAAAGGGGTCCAGAAAACAATCCCTCAAGTGGAGATCTAGACTTAACTACTGCGGGTCTACTAACAACAAGAGACGTACGGGGTGAAGAGGCATTATTAGTGCAGGTTCATCCCAGGCTAGTTATTTAGTTATTTTATAGTTTCATCACTAGACCTCCATCAAGCTTTAACCCCCCCCCCCCCCCTAGACCCCCCCTTCAAGATAAATGTGTACATTGTTTTCGGTTCCTCCTAGACATACAGGCTCGCTATCGCTCGCCTGTGAGAAACCGACACCTAAATGGCACGAAAAGTCTATATTGACGAAGAAATGGGGCGAAAAATCTTAAAATTGCCAGACTAATGGTACGAAAATCATAAAATCTCAAAGCTAATATGACTAACGTGAGGAATAAAGAACAACTACTTCCGCCTTAATCTGAGGGTAGAGTAAGCACACACACACACACACACACACACACACACGCACGCACACGCACACGCACACGCACACGCACACATACACATACTATCATGTATACTAGCACCCAATATCATACATAATACGGAGAAACAAGAACAAATAGAACTGGGGAGTAAGGATAAACATACGATTCCAGAGAGAGAGAGAGAGTGAGAGTAATTATAATATGAAAGGTCAAACGAAAAGCGGAAGAATATTACAAGAGTGGCGAGAAAAAATATTGATATTTAGGAGTTAACTTTCGCACTCATATTTTCTCTCTCTCTCTCTCTCTCTCTCTCTCTCTCTCTCTCTCTCTCTCTCTCTCTCTCTCTCTCTCTCTCTCTCTCTCTCTCTCTCTCTCTCTCTCTCTCTCTCTCTCTCTCTTTCTTTCTTTCTTTCTTTCTTTCTTTCTTTTTCTCTCTCTCTCTCTCTCTCTCTCTCTCTCTCTCTCTCTCTCTCTCTCTCTCTCTCTCTCTCTCTCTCTCTCTCTCATTAGGGGTGCCTGACTAAAATGAGGCGGGTCAAAGGGAAAGAGATGAAAGATAATTGTTGTTGGGAGAATAATTATGTGATAATTGTGAGGTGACCTTGAGAGAGAGAGAGAGAGAGAGAGAGAGAGAGAGAGAGAGAGAGAGAGAGAGAGAGAGAGAGAGAGAGAGAGAGAGAGAGAGAGAGAGAGGGGGGGAGGGGAGGGGAGGGGGAGTTTTAAGGATTATAAGTAATAGAGGTGTGATAAAATGCAAATAAAGATAAAAATAGTTCAGCAAGGGTACATACAGTATATATAATATATATATATATACGGGTATATATATATATATATATATATATATATATATATATATATACCGGTATATATATATATATATATATGTATATATATATATGTATATATATATATATATATATATATATATATATATATATATATATATATATATATATATATATATATATATATATATATATATATACCGGTATATATATATATATATATATATATATATATATATATATATATATATATATATCTATATATTTATATATATATATATATATATATATATATATAATATATATACCCGGTATATATATATACCGGTATATATATAAATTATATATTATCTTGCTTAATCTTAATTTTACTTATTCCTACGTTTTTACCCCCCTCTGTCCCCCTCCTGTTCTTACTTGATATGACTTCCTTCTCAATAGTGGTGTGTCATTTCTTGTTTTGTCAATATATTACATATCCCATTGTATTTCAGTGTTCATCACTATTGCTATATTTGGCATCCATTGTCGTATCCTTTTGTATTTATGTTATTATTATTTTCCCCATATGCGGACATTGTTGTTTCATATTGTTCCTATTATATAGTATATAATTTACTATAATATATGTTCTCTTAAACCCGTTTAATTGTTTATCTGTGAGGGTTGGGGGGGGGGGATTTTCTCGTCAAGAATATCCCAGTTTTAATGTTTAATGATCGCGAGACTTACAACCTTTGATTACTGATATATTTTTAGTCCGGTTGAAGATTGTCTGAAGGTGAAATTGACCTTAGGGCTTTGGTTTAATTATAGTCCGAGCTTATTGTGAAAATATGTTGGTTAAATTTAAGTTGTTTATATACAGTATCTCCCATGCGTTTTTAAGTATCTCTATAACCTATTATTTGTATATTTATTTCGCGTAGTAGAAGTGTCAGGGTAATATAGGTCAGTGAGTTTATCCATTACCTCCTGATGTATTTGGTACTTTAAGACAGTTATAGCTGTGTGTATGTGGTGTGTATGTGTGTGTGTGTGTGGGGGGGGGGGGCTTGTCTGTGTATGTGTATGTGTATGTGGGGAAGGGAGGGGGACTTACATGTGTGTGGTGTGTACTGTATGTGTGTGTGTATGGGGGGGGGGGGTGCTTGTATGTGTATGTGTTTGTGGGGGAGGGGGACTTATATGTGTGTGGTGTGTACTGTACAAAGGAGTACAAAGGAGTACAAAGGAAATCAAGCAACAACAGATCTAGTGACCCTTCTAGGTTGCTTGTCCTCCAAAACACTGAGGATCAAGTGTCCAAACAGTGGTTTAGAGTGGGTAAGGGAACATTGGAAAGGGAACTACTGCCCTGCCACTAACGTGGCAGGACTAGGAAGTTAGTAGGGGACATATGGGTTAGTAACTGAGGGGAGGATAAAGTTATTCATTTACAAACGCAGTCAGTCGCGGGTTTGATGCGAGATATTTGTCTAGGCGGAATTTAAATGAATCAACGGTGCTGCAGTCTATAACGTCTCGGGGAAGCCCATTCCACAAGTTGACAACTCGATTGAAGAAGAAATTCTTAGATTCGTGCGAGTTAAAAGATTTACCAATAATTTTGCAACCGTTTCCCCGCGTGTAATTAGATTGGTCGATAGTGAAGTACTTACTACAGTTCATATTGTCGATGCCTTTGATGATTTTGAACACTTGAATTAAGTCGCCTCTTAATCTGCGCTGGGTTAAAGGAAATAGATTTAATTCTCTAAGACGCTCTTCGTATGGTTTGTTCTTTAGGCTAGGTATCATTTTGGTAACTCTACGTTGAACTCGTTCTAGCTTGTTTATATCTTTTTGGTAATAAGGGCACCAGGATTGAACGCAGTATTCCAGAAGAGGGCGGACTAAGGAATTGTAAAGGGTTAGGATAACTTCTTTGGATTTATGCTCAAATGACCTGCCTATAAAGCCAATTATTTTGTTTGCCTTCTTAACAACTTCTGAACATTGTTGACTCGGTTTTAGGTTACTCGATAACCTAACCCCACACACTGTATGTGTGTGTGTATGGGGGGGGGGGACGGGTTGCTTGTATGTGTATGTGTTTGTGGGGGAGGGGGACTTATATGTGTGTGGTGTACTGTATGTGTGTGTGTATGGGGGGGGGTGCTTGTATGTGTATGTGTATGTGGGGGAGGGGGACTTATATGTGTGTGGTGTGTACTGTATGGGGGGGGGGGGGGGGTGCTTGTCTGTGTATGTGTATGTGGGGGAGGGGGACTTACATGAGTGTGGTGTGTACTGTATGGGGGGGGGGGCGGGGTGCTTGTATGTGTATGTGTATGTGGGGGAGGGGGACTTATATGTGTGTGGTGTGTACTGTATGGGGGGGGGGGTGCTTGTCTGTGTATGTGTATGTGGGGGAGGGAGACTTACATGTGTGTGGTGTGTACTGTATCAGGGGGGGGGGGGGTGCTTGTATGTGTATGTGTATGTGGGGGAGGGGGACTTACATGTGTGTGGTGTGTACTGTATGTGTGTGTGTATGGGGGGGGGGTGCTTGTATGTGTATGTGTATGTGGGGGAGGGGGACTTACATGAGTGTGGTGTGTACTGTATGTGTGTGTGTATGGGGGGGGGGTGCTTCTCTGTGTATGTGTATGTGGGGGAGGGGGACTTACATGTGTGTGGTGTGTACTGTATGTGTATGGGGGGGGTATGTTTATGTGGAGAGGGTGACTTATATGCGCTTATGTGTGTTTGTGGTATGTATTTCCACGTGTGTGTATATGGCATTAATGTGTGTGTGCGTGTGCGTGTGTGTGTTGGGGTGGGGGGGGGGGATTGTGTGTTGCATAGTTACATGCAGTGTTGTGTCGTAGCGTGCGTCTTTGTAGTAATTGGTCCTGCGTGTTCCTGGGTGCGCGTCTGTAAATGCTTGGAGTGATGCCTTATGTTGTGGTTGGCTGAGAGAGGGAGAGAGAGAGAGAGTAAAACAAAACAAATTACACACATTTTATAGATAACTACTTTAATAATAGAAAATATATCGTGTAAGTGAAAGTAAATTATAGGGCATGGAGCTAATGTTACTTGCTCCCACCGGCGATTGGAGAGAGCACCAGATATACTTAATAACGTAGCGACTGACCCTTTCAATCAGAGGACGCCAATTGGTTATATTCTAGATGCTTCCTGATTATTTCAACCAACTTAGGAAGGACCTGTCAAAACTAGAGCGTTACTTGAGATCATCTGTAAACCTATGATGTATATAGTTGTTCCTGTAAGTGAAAACACATCAGTAACATTAATAAGTGAAAACACAGCAGTAACATTAATAAGTGAAAACACAGCAGTAACATTAATAAGTGAAAACACATCAGTAACATTAATAAGTGAAAACACAGCAGTAACATTAATAAGTGAAAACACAGCAGTAACATTAATAAGTGAAAACACAGCAGTAACATTAATAAGTGAAAACACAGCAGCAGTAACATTAATAAGTGAAAACACAGCAGTAACATTAATAAGTGAAAACACAGCAGTAACATTAATAAGTGAAAACACAGCAGTAACATTAATAAGTGAAAACACAGCAGTAACATTAATAAGTGAAAACACATCAGTAACATTAATAAGTGAAAACACATCAGTAACATTAATAAGTGAAAACACATCAGTAACATTAATAAGCTAGACAAAATCGCGGGTTGAATGTATAAAAGTCTGTTTGGTGACGCTGCCACTCATCACCATGGTAAGCTTCACCTATGACGTATTGATTTGGAAGTTGTCCTTGGGAGGGTCTACGCGTCACTGAACGAGCGCGGGTGCATTACCGCGTGTAATCTGCTGCTCCTTTGTCTATTGTGTCAGTTAAATCACATATCTCTAAAGAAGGGAAACGTTGCATTAAGATATATTTATTCCGCCTAGTGCCAGCAATTTCCCCAACTTTTATAGCCAATAATTCATTTGTTCGTAAGTTAGCATTCAAACTCTAGTATCTGCTTTTGAGATCACAAGAGACTTGTTTCGCTGTTATCAGAACAAGAAAATAATATTAAATGCATAGTAAATATTATTTTTGTCAGTAATTAGGACAGGAATAAATACCTATCCTTTGTTTGAGCTGTGAGTTTATGAATGTCATACTCTAACCCAGTCATAACAAACTCTCCATTGTCACACCCTCATGCTATTTCAGACGCCAGAAACCAAGAGCCCAGAGGAAAAAGTGGTAATTCTCGTGTGGAGTAAACTAATGACATGTTAGAGTGGGAACAAAGGCTCGCACCACGCTTGTATACACACACACACACACTTACACACATACACAGACACACACATACACACACGCTGGTGACAGGGAGAGGGGGTTTACTCACTCACGTACTCTGTATACCTCCACTCGTAAGCTAGTAGGAGAGGTGGGTGAACGGGAAGGGATGTGGTATGTTCGCTGTCTTGTCTATGTAGATTTACTGAGTTCTTTGTGTGGACATTTATTTCGAAAGAGGAAGATGTGGGAGGGGGGGGGGGGGGGGGGGGGGGGTAAATATGGGTAGAAGTCGTCAGTTTACACAGCTGGATACTGTCTTCGCAAATTTATGCTACCCCTACAAGGCATTATGCTAAAACAAAAAGTACAGCGCACACATGTTGGGTCAAGTAATTGGTCAAGCTTCGACGCCTGTATCTCCTCCTTCAGCTCCCTTCCTCAACTTTTACTACTTCCTCTGTTCCCTTCCTTGCTTCGAGCTATTATGGTGATCAAAATTATATATGTTTTTTTTTTTTATGTGAGTGAGGGAGACAAAAGGCAGAACTTCCTGTAGTGAGTGCCTACCCCATAGTTGAAAGAGTGACAGGGCCAAAATCAAGGGACGTTCAAGCCAAAATGTCCTACCTTTTCTATATTCATGTCATGGAAAATTTGAATTATACAATGGTAATAGTAAGTACAGGACATGCTCAGAAAGGAGAAGTATATCAGATTTACGTAGCCTTGTGCTTAATTACTTCGAGAGCCTATTTTAGATTTATGTAAGCTTTTCAAATTCTTAAAGAGAGAGGGGTAATATGACATGAATATAGGAAAGGTGAGACAAGCAATAATTCTGAACACTTACAGTATATGCCTCGGGGTAACTGTAGTACTTGGATGTTATTGATATGTTTGTTTAGTTACTGAGAGAGAGAGAGACCTAGAGGTGAGGACATTACGCCTGTGACGCAAGGGGGGGAGAGAGGGAGGGAGGGAGTCGGTATCATTGTGACTTCTGACGTAGAGGTCACACGGTGGCTCAACGCTACACGCTCTGCTGACGAAGGGAGTGAAGGGTGGGTGGTGGGTGCCAGCAGAAGGTTCCTGGATAATTCAACCAGTAGTTCTCAACCAGGGTCAGCTAAATCAGTGTCAGTTAATAGTCCTTGTCTAACTTAACCTTATCCATCGTCAAATACACCAGGACCAATTAAGGGGATAGGGTTTATTTTTGGTCTATTTTTTTATATATTTAATGTTTAGTGTCCTCGCTAGACCTCCATAAAACTTACAAAAACACGTCCTAGACCCCCCCCCCCCCCTTTTTCGATAAATGTGTAAATTGTTTGGTAGAAAAATGTGGCCAAAGGCCACGTCCTCCTATAATTACAGGCTCGCTATTGCTCGCCAGGAAAAAAATCCACACATCTAGGTCGCCAAAGAGAAAACCCAGAGATCAAGGATCACTAGGGGCCTCCAGCAACCCCCAGGTCCCAGACCTCCCGGAGAGGATATACCTTCACAAAAAAAATAACAATAGACCTAGAGGTGTGTGATATTTTGTTTGTATTCGGGCTCTGTCTCTAGTCGGCCACCCCCAGCTATGTGGTATGTGCCTGAGTATAATATAGCCTACAGCATACATAATTGCATTTAAAAATATATATATATATATATATAAAAACACATAAATTTGTATATTTGAGTGTACCTTACCTCATATTTGTCTCTATTGTCTACCAAAGAAAGAGAGAATAATGAAGTTATGCTGCCAAACTGTTCGATTGTGAAGGTAATATTATTCTTTGTCTTTCATCATCAGTGTCCTTTCAGCAGTGTGTGAACTATACCTGAGAGAGAGAGAGAGAGAGAGCGCGCGCGCATTTTATATCTGGTCTCAATTAATCCCTTTAGCTACCATATATCCTTCCTAAGGTTAATAAAATCGTTTAAATGTAGCTAAACATCAAATAAAAAATACGCCACCGTTACAGAAAGGGTTTAGAATGTAATGTCCTTCACCGTTTGCGGATGGCTGCTATTATTATTTAGTTAGTATCATAATTTATTTAAGTGTCATATTATTTCTTGTACGCTCCTCTTCTGTCATCTACCTCTTCTTCCCTTGTCTGCCTCTTCTCCTTTCGTCTGCCGTTCCTCTATTCTATCATCTCTCCCTTCTTCTCTTTCCCTCTTTTTTGTTCTCACCTCCTTACCTTTATATCTTGTGTCTTCTCTTTCCCTTAATCATCCTCCACTCCCTCCTTCTTCTCCTCTTCCTATGCAATCGATAATTGTCTTAATTATCTTCCATTGTTTACTTGTGTGAAAATGGTATTGTGAAACCTTTCCATTCTGTATTTTGTATATTTTTGTTAAATTGTTCACTTCTTTATTCTATTGATTTGTGCAATTGTTTTCGTCTTCATTTTACATATTTGTGTAATATCTTTCGTCCTCGTTTAATATAATTGTTCAATTTTTTGTTTTTCTTTTTCACATCAAGATGTTTGCTCTTGTTTATTTTTTCTCCCCCTTCTGTTTCCCGTCCATTGTCCCGAGGATGGGATCAATTCTATTTTCATCTTTATACTTTTTTCTTGTCCTACATCTCTTTCTCCTCCTCCTCCTCCTCCTCCTCCTACTCCTTTTTGTTTCATATTCTTCCTCTGCCCACTGCTCTTCCTTTCATTATTTTTCATTTTGTCTTATTCTACTTCTCCTCTTCCTCCTTTGTTGTTTCATATTCTTCCTCTTTCCACTGCTCGTCCCTACTCCTTTTTGTTATTTTGCATTCTCTTTTGTATTTATTTTTTGTTCTCGTCCTGTCCCTGGCCCTTTTGTCCCTCGGGTGGGTGAACAGAGAGGAGAGGTAAAGAGAGAAGGATGCCCCGGTTAGTGATCCGTGAAGATAGTGAGAGAGAGAGAGAGAGAGAGAGAGAGAGAGAGAGAGAGACTGTTAATGTTTGTTATATGTTTATAATAGATGCGTTTAGAACTGTTTATGAGAACAAAGTGAGGAGAGAATGGGATATGTACAGAATTGCTTAGTTTTTTTTTTTTTTTTTTAAAAGACCTCCGTCTACGTATTGTGAAAAACCTGTTATCCTCCGGCAAATTGTGGGGTTGAGTGAGTGAAGGGGGGGGACAGTGAATGAAGGAGGATGCATGTTTTTCATAATAGTTGGTTAGTTGGTTAGTTGCTTAGTTGGATAAATAACCGTAAGTATTTCATCAACCAATGCTGCCTAAAGATAATTACAGCAATTTGATAGATATAGAGAAACGTTTTAAGTTACTATGAGCTCGAATAGGGTGTAATAATTCGAGCTGTTGACGAGGAAAGATCTAGGTTGATTATATGATCAGGAATAAAAAGAAAAAAAAAAATCTCTGGTACTAAATTTTGGTACGTCCTTTTTTCTATTACCTCATATCCGGAAATGATATAGTGTAGTTGTATCACTGCGGAATTAATCATCCGAATTAAATTTATCTGAAAGTAGAGAATGAGTTAAAAATGTATCGTTGCGTTAAGTGAGTCTGTGGGGGAGAGGGGCTTGCAACAGTATCTTTGTTTGGGGGTTTGGGTGACTGTTTGACTGTTTAATGTGAAGTCTCTGTGACACAAACGTACACCTAAACATCGCGCGCGCGCGCGCACTCACACACACACACACACACACACACACACACACACACACACACACACAATAGCGAACGAAGATAACAAGGTAGCCTATACACTTCACAGATCACTGACTTCCAGAGAGAGAGAGAGTGAGAGTGAGTATATGGAGATGGAATTATTGGAATCCTGTAGGTATGGCTCAGTTCCTAGCACGAGAGTAGTAATATTATTGACTTAGTGAGATGCCCACTATATCCAGGGCAGATATTAGCGAGAGTCCATTGGCGGGTTCACAGATGGGATTTTGTATGAAAGCGCCTATTAGTTTTGTAATTAAATTCTGTACTCCATCATGAGCTCACTGACATCATGGGTCCATTGTAATGATTAGGTCTATCCACAAATTAACCATACAGACGGCTTCAGAACGAATTGGGCTCGCGGTATATCATGTGAATGAAGACAGTGCGGTGTCGAATGTGCCATTTTACCCCAGTCATGAATATTAGATATGTATTACACCCATTTGGTGCTATGAGAACCCAGGTGGCGACAGACAGCCTTCCAGCATCACCTGTCAGTTGCCCTCCAGACTTCATTATCTGACTGACATCGAATCCAACAAACTAGAGACCCTGTTTGGAGGGTCAACATATAGGACAACACACACACACACACACACACACACACCCACCCACCCACCCACCCACTATCCCACCCACTATCCCACCCACCCACCCACCCACCCACCCACCCACCCACCCACCCAACCACCCACCCACCACCCACACTCACTCACTCACTCACTCACTCACTCACTCACTCACTCACTCACTCACTCACACTCCCCGGCCGGGCGGAGACAAATTGGGCTTGTCTCCTTTCATGTGTTAGCCTCAGTTCACCTAGCTGTAAATAGGTACCTGGAATAAGTGGACGACGTTGTGACGTCCCATCTGGGGTTGGCAAAAATGGTACAAGGCGAGATGGGTATCATATGGTTCACCTAAGCTGATGGCTACCTAAGCCTTCGGGCGAGACGGTACCGTCTATAGTGAGAATGGTACCATACAGATCCACCCTAAGCCTTCGTTTCCGATGTCGCCAATTGGCTAAAAATACAGACTACACACACATCCACAGCCATTCCAACGATACATATAACACCTACACATATAGAAGGCGGGAAATAACGAGCATGCTCACTCCCGCAATACAACTAGAGTAAGTACACACACACACACACACACACACACACACACACACACACACACCAGAGACAGTGTGTGAGAGTGAGTTACATAACTCCACACACTTTGCAGTCCTTATTAGGCAGTCCGGCCTTAAAGAGAGAGAGAGAGAGAGAGAGAGAATGAGAGAGAATGAATTAATGTGAGTGTGTGTTAACTGTGGGAAGACAAGAGCAGCAAGTGAATTTATGTGCACCTAATTATTCTGAGGTGCGCGGTTTGGGAAGACATCAGTAATGGTGGTGGTGGTTGCGGTGATGTTGGTAGTTGAGGTAACGGTCCCAGCAGAGATAGTGGTAGTTGTAACGATCTAGGTACCGATAATGTTGTGATAGTTGTGGTAGGTGGGGGGTGATGGTTGTTATGGGTTAGTGATGGTTAAAGTAGCTGGACTAGTGGTAGTTACAGTCAAGAGCATTAATGTTGAATATTTGAATCAGTAACGCAAACGAGACTACAATATTCTTTAAAACACAGATAATTCAGAACTTGACTGTAAAGGTTCATAGATTCAAATGGTTGTAACTTCATATATGCTCACGGCTGTATATATATATATATATATATATATATATAGCGATCATTTGCGATGGTTATGCTGCAGTATAGTTGTTTGTGTTGTTTCAGTACCTTTATTTTGTAACTCAAATAAAAGTACCTTTTACTCAAGGGACTGGAGTTCTCGAAAAGGGGCTCCGGTCCGACTCTATTATTGACTTACAGTGTCCTGGCATAATAATCCAGAAGGGTTGATAGCCTCTGAAGTCCTATTTTAACTAAACCGCTTAATCTTCTACTGCCTTCTTCCTTTCTACACTCTTCTTCACTTTACACTCCCAACATTCTTATCCATCTGTCTATCCACCCCTTACCTACCTACAGTTAAGATGCTTTGTCCCTCTTGGTGTTGATAAGGGGCAGGTAGTTGCTTTGTTTGGACCCCTTCTCCCTCATGCTTAGTCCCATTAGTTTTAATATTTTAAGACGTTCGCTCCATTAATTTGGCGATTTTAAAACCTTTTGTGCCATTTAGATGTCCATTTTATGCTGGCGAGCGATAGCTATCCTGCATTTGTTTTAAAGTTTGATGGAGGTCTAGCGAGGAAACTAATAATATATAAATAAACAAACCAATAGACCAACAAATAGGCCTAAGCACTACCCCCTTAATATATTAGTTGTTATTTTGGTTGTATATACGTGTTATATTGTCTGTAATTTAGGTAGTATATTTTTAAATTTTAGTAGTATATATTTTTTAAATTTGTATAGCATAGTTTTTAATTTTGGCTGTATATTTGTATTGTTCTGATGGTATTTGTCTTCCCTGTAACATTATGGGAAGGTATAATAATGGTTGTGTGTTTGCTGTTGCAATAGTGATGGTAATTGTTATTGTTTTGTTGAGGTTGTTGCTTTGTTCGTTATATTAATGGAAAGTAAATTAAATACATCATTTGATATTGTCGACTTTTCAAGTACGCTTAGATGAATTAATGTAATCAAGCCCTCACCTAGTCCATTTGATTGATGCATAAGTCAAGTGATTATAAGGCATACAGTATAAGGCATACAGTATAAGGCATACAGTATAAGGCATACAGTATACTATAATTTGTCATTTTAATTAGAAATAGAAGAGCTCCGTTAGAACATATTTGTATGTTGCTATTTTTATTCCTTTGTATTGTGCTTGTGGTGGTGGTGGTAGAGAAGGGACT